>CALSCE010010695.1:2547225-2575420 GCA_943593645.1 Bovichtus variegatus | reverse complement strand
GGCAAGTGCTTCTATTACTCTCAAGGGTATCGAAAGCATCTAACGATTCACGACAAGAAGCCAAAACCTCCCAAAAAACCGTTGGGGAGACCAAAGCAACAGCTGTTAGTGGTAAATAATCAATAATGTCACCTGGGAATTCTCAACAGTCTGAGAGGATATAAACCGGGAAAGTAAATATGTTGCAGTTAGCCCACCTTTTACTGTCTGAAGTTAAATATCCTTTAGCCAGAGGCATCTAGGATCATCAAAAAATAAAAAGTTTGGAACTTTCCTGCTTGTTTTACTATTTTTGACCCAAAGGTTATGTCAGTTTACCTTTTCCCCGACAAAGGATTGGCTTTTACTCCAACCACAACGGAATATGTTAACGTGCACAATGATAATAATTATAATATAGCAACACACACTTTTTACCCTTTTCTTACTGTTAAGCATTCGGCTTTGGTGCATGAAGTACTCAGATCCTTTACTTAAGTAATAGTAGAATTTAAAATGTCACTTAAGTGAAATTGAAAAAAAATTAAATACAAATTTAAAAAGTGAATGTACTTAAAGTATCAAAAGGAGAATATTATGTTTTTATTTTTATCACTAACTAATACATGTAGGAGCATTTTAATGTTGCAGTTTGTGGAGCCACTTTTAGATACTTTATTTTACTGGGTAGATTAGTAGTATAGTACTGCATTATTTCATATAAGCATATCATGTTTCTTTTATTTTAAAAGTAACTATACATGTCAAATACATTTTGTAATGTAAAAAGTACAATATTTCCCTCTGAAATGTAGTGGAGTAGAAGTATGAAGTAGCATAAAATGTCAATACTTAAGTAAAGTACAAGTATTTAAAATTATTCTATTCTAATTATAATACTTATTGTGTAAATGTGCTTAGTTAGTTACAATACACTTTGCTGATACTTTTACTTATGTTAGTGTTCACTTGTGTGTTTTTGTAGAAGCTGCATCAACCTATTTTATCCACTTAGGGGCAGAAGACGAAACAAACTGTAAACACAACTTTGACATATTTTCACTTAATTAATTTACTGTAAATACAGAATAAGGAAATGGACGTTAATTGAGATTTTCTTTATACTTTTGATTTACTTACCAGATTTAATCAATCCGATTGTAATAGATGTTTAAAATGTATTTATTAATGTATTATAATTAACACCATAAAAGTCTGTAAGAAACTAAATTGAAAGAAGTTATATTAGTGGGGCTTTTATTTTGTTTTTGAAAAGTCTACCGGAAGTTCCGACACTACTGGAAGTGGCTTGCAGCTAAAGCTAGAAAGGTTATCATCAGATCCAAACGCTTATTTAACTTAACTCATGAGTTAGGTGCCATTAATTTGACACACTGTCAGGACATATTGAGCATGAAAATGAGAGAGAAGTAGAAATATAGCCAAGTCGTTTGCATAAACTTCCTTCCAACGACTACTTTTTACCTGAGGGAAAAATCAATGCTGAGGTTGGTCAAAACGTCTATTGTCTGTTGTTAAACGTTAGCTAGCTGAGATAGCGAGTGTTACACAAGCGGAGGTGATGTTTGCAGCAGGTTTCACGTATCATTTGCACGTTGGACATGATGGTGAATCTGTCGGAACTGTTATTTGTTGTTGTTGGTTAGCGGCTATAGCTTAAGGGGAGGCAACCGTTAGCTAATTGCTAATATCAGCAATGCTAGTGAACGCCATGTCAGTGGCTAGCTGGCTAATAACAGTTTCCTCAAAGGCAGAGGTGGTCGTTGACCAAGGCGCTGGTCACCGCCGCTGAGACATCTCCTTCAGAGGTCAAATACTGGTGTCTGTGTTGCAGGGGGGCTCCTGGTGTAATGGCTGTAATTATGACACAATAACAGGTCTGTCAATTAGGTTGCTGCTTTACTGAAATTGCAATTAATGTGAGATTTAAAGTGTGTCCAATCAAGCTAGCTACTGAGCTAACTGGGCTATTCAGCGCTTGCCCTGACAGTCACCTTAAAGCACTGTCAATTATTGTGATAGTGTACACTATAACAGTTCCACTACTAATAATGTTGCACCTGAATAGTTTATTCGTTGTACAACACATTTTAGAGGTAGACTGTCCATCGGGCCGAGCCATGTTCAAACCCCTATCACAATAAAGCATCCGCCCTGCTGAAGTGTCCTTGAGCAGGACGGTGGATGTCTTCCAGGGTGGAGGCACTGTGGTAGAGCAAGTGACGAGGGAACCCCCCCAAAGAGATCTGGTGATGGAGGCTGAACATCTAGAGCTAGAATAGAATAAAAACGACAGTCACTGAATGATTCCTTGGAAATTGTGTTCATAACTGAGTGCAAGACTGAGATGAAGCCCAGGGTTGAAATGTATAATAATCAAATATTGTGTGAATTGCAAAGAAACAATTCCCCAGTCACAACCACCAGCATGTCACAAAAGTTTGAAAAAATTCTTTAAACCTAATAACAAGAACCCTGACGATATCTAGGATATGTTAACGAATAAAGGAAATTCTATCTTTTTTTGGCTGTCAGATTTATCCGTCAAGGCAGGTCAGGCTTATGCTTGTACCATTTGAAAGATTGTTTCTTATTATGTACAGTACAACAGCCTATAGGTAGTAGGATTATTATTGACTGTAGCCTAATCTTTATCTGCAACGTTGCAGACTGCCAGGTTTACACAATAAATCGACTAGAAAAGCTAGGCAGCGTTCAAATGATAATAAAATTTGAATGTCAACGGTATGAATAAAGCTTCAAACTATTATTTACAGCCCTATAAAAGTGTACTTCACACTAAAAATATCTTAAATATGCTGTTAATTTTGTCCCTGGTAGAAAAAAAATAATGTTTATGTTTGTGAATCATTCCCAAATTTGAGTAATGAAAGAAGTTCCAGCTATGTTTAATGTTAATTTATGTTTGTAGTTATTTGCTATTTTTGTAATTGGCTTCTCTCAAATTTCCATCCTAAATATAAAACTTTTAAGACTGAAATGTCCTGGTTTGATTCATTGTCTATGTACAAGCTGGATTGGAGTTTATGAGACCACAACCCGTTTAGCATGAACGTGTTGTATTATGTATCTACAATTGTAGCCTGAGACAGTTGATGAATACGGGCCCAGAACAGTTAAATGGATTTGGTAGTCCCGTCTAATGTACTACTGACACATAGTTATTATTTCTTATTGTACCTCATAAATACAATACTGCACAACCTCTTTAGATTAATTATCATTATTTCAATCTCATCTAATGTCAGATTAGTATTATAAATAAGTCAGCAACAGCAGTGGTTGCTCAGTTCGGTTGGGTTTTATATATTCAGTCACTTGCTATGAATTGTGATTTGAACGCCTGTTTACTGACCCTTCATTTTTCACCTCTTCAAGGTTTTATATTTGAGAGATGGGCTCTGAAAACCCAGAGGACTTTGGACCAGCTGTGATCGTCGCTGAGGAAGATCAGCAAGAAATTGGAGGCCTGATCAACTCTGACGGAGAAGAAGTGGATTTCTCAGATCTCAGTGAGCAAACGGATCGTAACAAGCAAAGTATACAATGAGCGACAGGAACAATAGACACCCTGTACATTTGAATGCAATCCAATATGACAGTCGTGTAATAAATACTAACTGGGTGAAACTTAATATTTTTGAGTTGACACTGAGCTTTTGCAGTTTGTGCTGGTGCTCTAGTAAATTATATTCACAATATATTAGAAAGACCTTCCAATATAATGCTGTACAGTAAATCACAACAAAGTACAGGCTCAACAATAGATACAACTGAAGTATTAGTTTGATAACAACAGTTTAAGTGAAGTAATATTTATTTTATCGCATTGCAATACATCACACCTATCATAAACTTCAGACTAAATGTTTTATTGCGGTAAAAGACCTGGCGTATATAGGACTCTACTACACGTCTGGACTCCATCCACATCACTGTTCGTTGTCCTCAGGGATGTTTTCAACTCTCTTGTTTTCCTAAATAAAACACTTTCTCATCTTTCTGTGCTCACAGGAGAGAATGCCATCCCTGGCATTGTACCTGCAGAGAATCCCTCCAAGACATTTGATCAAAGCGAGAATGAAAAACCTCCGTCCCTTCACAGCTGCTCAGTGTGTGGCAAAGACTTCCCTTACGCCTCTAAACTTCAGCGACACCTGCGCACTCACTCGGGAGAGAGGCCTTTTCCCTGCTCCATGTGCGAGAAAAGATTTCCAGAAAAGGGGCTGCTCATGATCCATGAACGGGTCCACACTGGGGAAAAGCCATTCCCATGCACTTTCTGTGAGAAAAGATTTGCCAGCCAGGGTGAGCTCAGGCTGCACCGGCGGACGCACACCGGTGAGAGGCCGTATCACTGCTCCATCTGTCTGAAGAGCTTCTCCCGACACTGGCATCTGAAAACTCACTTGGAGGCGATGCACTCCGAGGTTGTCGCAGGCTTCACGAGGAAGAAGTTTCCGTGTTCGGACTGCGATAAGAGCTGTAACTCAGCAGCTGAGCTGAGAGATCATCAGAGGACACACACCGGAGAGAGGCCTTACCAGTGCTCTTTCTGTGACAAAAGGTTTGCCTTGTCGGGAACACTTGTGAGACACGAGCGTCTCCACACTGGCATTACGCCCTACCACTGCTCCGACTGTGGCAAGACATTTGCACAGCAGTGGACTCTGACGACACACATGCGGACTCACACGGGAGAAAAACCCTACAGCTGCACGCAGTGCGACAAGTCTTTTGTAGCTCCTGGAGAGCTTCGGAGGCACACCAGGATCCACACAGGAGAAAAGCCGTACACCTGCAAGGACTGTGGGAGGCACTTCTCACTGGCAGGGACGCTCAGAAACCACAAAAGATCGTGTACGCAGAACAAGAATGTATCAGCTGCAGGTGACGTCTCGGACCCAGTTCAAGATGCAGTTGGTGAATCTTCCCAGGAAGACCTGGCCAACAACATCAGCTCTGAGGTCGAGAAGATACACAGCAATTACAAAGTAGAATTATTTTTCCTTCTAGTTTGATTACTTCTGTTACCTTTTTATTCTTCTGCATTTATTCAAACAGTTCTTTAAAACCTCCTAACACCATCGTTGCCCACATTTGTTCTTATTAAATTGTTTCTTATAGGTGTCTGACAGTCAGAGTTTGCCCAGTGCAGTCGAGCCGCAGTCCTCAGAGGGTCTAAACTGTGACAAAGCAGCTCAGTGTGAAAATAACCTGCGAGTACCAGAAGACCGACCAGAGGATGCCGCCTCCAGTCCGCATATGAATGTAATAGTGAAGGAGGAGGAAGAAGAGGAACCTTTGTGTGGTGCGTAAACATGAGATTCCAGATTTCCCTGGATTGCCCAAAAAGGATTTGATGTTTTATAACTTAAGGATTGTTCCGCTTGTGTTTCACCCTGTAGGAGAAGCTCCTGACCAGATGTCTGGTAGTGAGGATTGCACCATGCAGGAGGAAAGTGAGGAGCAGCATCGGGAAAGCAACACAGAAATTAGGATTACAGTAAAGGAGGAAGAAGAGGAACTTGTGAACAGTAAGGGAATTACATTTACTGGAGTGCAAATGTCACTCAACACAGTGAAGATATTGTTCAGTACTGTTACTGTCTTTACTTCAGTCATTAACTGGGACCATGTTCAATTGAACAACTGGATTAAAACATTTTTCCTCACTGATTTCAGCTCGGCCTTCTCTCTATTTACCCCCCCTTTTTTTTTTGGTACGTCTACACTAATCTTAACATTTCTGTCCACACAAACCCCTGAAAAGGATATTTTTCATCACACATTTAGAGCCAATAAAAGGGTGTCTTCTTAAGACCCTGACTCTTTCTGAGAGGACGTGAATAATCTCAATAATCTCAGGTGTTGGTTTGCATGCTGCTGGGAGGGAAAGAAAAAGACCAATTCTTTTATTTAATTTTTTTTTTTTAGATTAAGCTAGTGTAGACATAGTGTACCCAATTTAACGAAAGATTAAAGTAGCAGGCTTCTCATTTTTTAGCCGATGTTTTTTTTTTTTTTTTGCTTGATAAAATGACAGATTTCATTCCCTGTATCTTAATTCTGTGAGTTGAAATGAAATCATTGGCTTTTGTCTGCTTAACGTGCTCTCTAAAAGCTCCTTTTTTATATACTGTTTGTCTCGCAACCAAAGGAAAATTCTTAGAGAAAGAACCGTCACTCTATTATTTTTGATATTTGAAATGATAGAAGTGTCTTTTTTCAGTTCACTCCGACTGACTCTTTGCTGTCTCTGACTGACTGGTTTGAAAATGAGAACCCTGCACTTGTGGTTAGTGTTGATTTTGTGTTTCTTCTTAAGGCTCCTCTATTTTTATATGATTCATAGGTTTTTATTAAATTTACTATGATTAATTAGACAATTACAAACCATTGGATTCCTTTAGGGACTGATTAGTAAACTGTGTAACATTGCATCTACTGTCAAGGACCTTCTGATGTGTCTATTTCCATTCAGTGGAATTCTCCTCAAGTGAAAAGACCTTTTGACCTTTTCACTTTAGTCTAGTGTCAGGCCTGTGCTTCAAAGTGGACCCTT
This sequence comes from Bovichtus variegatus, assembly GCA_943593645.1. Taxonomy (NCBI): domain Eukaryota; kingdom Metazoa; phylum Chordata; class Actinopteri; order Perciformes; family Bovichtidae; genus Bovichtus; species Bovichtus variegatus. The sequence goes on along the minus strand of CALSCE010010695.1, from coordinate 2,568,834 downwards.
AACTTGTACCCATAGAGATGGCAGTAAAATAAATGTAGGGTTGCAACTAATGATTATTTTCATTATTGATTAATCTGCCAATTATTTTCTAGAATAACCGATAAATCCTTTGGTCTATTATATTCAGAAAGTAGTGAAAATTGTCCATCCCAATTTTTTGAAGTCCAAGGTGATGTCTTTAAAGTCAGTCTGAAACCCAAAGGTATTCGCTTTAATATGATATAAAACAGAGAAGAGCAGGAAATCTCCATATTTGAGAAGCTGAAAACATTTTCTGCCATGTTTTGTATGAAAAATTACTTTAACGATTAATTGATTATGAAAATAGTTGACGATTATTTTTCTGTCGATCGACTAATCATTGCAGCTCTATTAAATGATTGTTGCTGCTGTGGACCTTTTTTTTTTTTTTTTTTTATTGTACTTGATAAACATTAACCCACATGAGCTTCACTTCTTGACTGGACTATAATCAGATCATTTGTTTTCATTTCATTTTTTATCTCTTTTCAATCTTGTTGTTGGATTCCGCAGTGAGCCGTGTCTTAACGAGGAAGGAGGTTAATGAGTTTTCATTTGTCTTCGTTGGTACTAAATGGCGTGTTTCAACTTGCCATTTCTGTTTCCACAGTGTCTGGAGAGGATCCTGAACATGTCTCTGACAGCGATAAAGAAAGTCCTCCCGCCTCACCGGGGCAGGAACAGTGTAACGACAATCTGACGAAGAGCTCGTACTGCTGCGGGCTCTGTGGACGAGACTGTCACAAGATGTCTGCGCTTCAGATTCACATGCGAATTCACTCGGGAGAGAAACCTTACCAATGCACTCTGTGTGGGAAGCAGTTCACCCAGAAAGGTCAACTCAAGGGTCACCAGAAAGTCCACACGGGAGAGAAACCGTTCGCCTGCCCGGACTGCGGGAAGAGCTTCGCCCACTCGGGGGCGATGAACAGACACCGGCTCACACACACAGGAGAGAGGCCTTACCACTGCTCTGTCTGCGACAGGAGCTTCAACCAGTCCGGCCGCTTGAGGGAACACGAGAAAATCCACTTCGGGGAGAAGTTTGACTGTCCCGAGTGTGAAAAGAGTTTTACACGAGCCTCGAGCCTCAAGAACCATTTCAGGCTTCACACGGGAGAGAGGCCGTACGGCTGCGACGTCTGCGGGAGAGGCTTCAGCCGCTCGCAAAGCCTGAGGCTCCACAAACGGAAACATGAGCAGATCCACACTGAGGAGGACTCTGCGTTCAGTGTGAAGAACGATGATTTATCACAGAGTGACGACAACTCTCCAATTAACATGTGTATAGCAGACAAAAATGACTGATAATGTATTTATATAAACCATAGAGATATGTACCAGTAGTAGTATAACGAAACAAGATTTTTAGGCAGTAAAATATAAGCAGAAAGGGGGGAAATGAAGAGACTACCTCTGTGAATAGGCCGTCATTAAAACTTTATGTGGTGGTTCACAAAAAAAGTATTGAAGCTAAAATATATAACTCCCTGAAATTAATAAACAGACACATATCGGGTGATGTTCAGCAACTAACAACACAGTTTCAGACAAAATGACCAAACAAATATTTACTACAAACACTTTTGTCTTTCTTGGAAAGTGTTCGATGACAAATTTTAGAGGTCATATTTACTCTCTTTTATCACCCTTACCTATGTTAGTTGCATCAAAATATCGCGCTCACATTTAGAGTATTTATTGTAGTACAAATTACTAATTTAAGGTCCGTGATTTCACATTTTTTCCATGCAGTATTTGTCATTCAAACTAATTGTGTATGTGGAAATTGGATTGAAGAGTAATTATGTTTTTGTATCAGACGTTACGATGGCCAGTGAGCAGTCAGTCCGCCAATCAGGTGAAACTGGAATTCATTCTTTGGTTATGAGCTACTGAAATGTCCGAAATATTTTATCCAGTAATGAAGCAATGGGATCATGATGTTCATCAGATTGTTTGCCAAAACCTTTTTGCCTTAGTGGTGATTAATCTTTATCTCTGTTTATGCTATTCAACAACCAAATCATGAATCGGGTTCACCTGGTTTAGACAATTCTTAAAGGCCAAGTAACTATTGTGAATAAAGGAGTTATCCTATAAGGCTGTGATACAAAAGGCAATCGTTTGAAACCATGTCGATGGTCAATTTTGCCCAATGCTGCCTCTGTCTAATTGTATGGGACATGTTATACTGAAGAATAAAAGTAAAAGTACTTAAGACGGTTTTGCTTGCGGATTTCTACTGCAGGAGTTAATGTACAAGAGGTACAAATACAGCTACAAAAAGTCCTGAATATTTAGGATATACAGTATATTATTTATTTTATTCTATTAAAAGGATTACTGGAAAGATATGATGAGCCACACAGTACATTGTAAGTAGGTTTCTAACTAAAGTAATACATGGAAAAAGTTGCAAATATTATTATATTATTGTTTCAACCAATCCTAGCTGAGAGTTTCCTGGTCATGCATGACAAATATTTTTTGTACAAAAAAACAGTTTTTTTCTGCTCAAGATCAGGCAGTTTCTCCCAGAGAAGAACTCATCTGTAAAATTAATAACTCGTCCTGGGTTTGCATGGAACTGCACATTTTTGACCCCCGTCTGTATGATTGCCCAAACCTGCTCGAACACGTGTGGAGAATGAGAACCAAAACATGTTGTGGGCACAGGTACAAGGTAGAGGTTATTTTTTTGCCAAAAGACAGAGAACGATGTTGGAGAAGCACATTTCAAAGAACCTTTTAATTTAATTAATAACGTATGGGTACAGCAAAACTAGTCTGTATGTGTAGGCCACATAACAGGGTACATAAATCAGCATGTGCCAGGAATATGTAGTTTATTTTTACTAGGCTATTTAAGACACTTTAAACCAATATCTTTTTTTGGTAAAAACAATTACGGAGCTGGGGAGTGGGGTTATATTCCTAAAAAAAAAAATTATATTTAATTTAATTTAGATTAAAGTTGTACATTTACGCAAAAAAGATTTTTTTTAATGATATTCTCTGAAATTAGAGTAAATTAGTAATAGTAATAGTAATTAGTAATAGTATTAGTAATTAGAGTAAATTAATGAGAAAAAAACTTCAGAATTTCTGAGCTGATTATGTATTCTTCTAACCAGAAATAGATAATTATTACCATTTAAAGCACTATTACAAGTAGTAAACGCACCCTATTATGATGCAGAACAATATTGTGAAATATTACACCTCTGTTCTTGACACATAGATAAACTCATATTGAACTGTTCATCTACAGGTTTTACAAAGCCCAAGCTGCTCCTGAAGGCAGCACAGTGGAAAGGAGAAAAAAAAAGAATACAACATGACCAATCATAAATAAGTAATCTTTTAAATAGCATAACGATGTTGAAATAAGATTATTACACGAGTTACATTTACAGATTGCGAATCCGACATACTAGAAATTGTTGGAGGGTTCTTCAAACGGAAGTCGTCGAAATTACGAGGTACAGTGAACGTACCATGAAGATAAACAGACGCACACATCATGCGCACACCGTGCAGAAGGTTGAGGTTATCAACGTTATGGATTATTTAGCTAACGATACTTTTATTTAAAGGCAAAGCTGCTCTGTATGCTGCATTTATTCCAGTCTGTAAGACTAAAATAACATCTGGGTAAGTGATACTGATGTTAACGTCCCTGTCAGCTCGCGTTAGCTCACGTTAGCTAAAGTTACACTGCTGTTAAAGTTAGCTAACGCAAGTAACCGTTGCAACAATAACGTAACGTAACGTAACATTCGGGCGACTAACGTTCGTCAACGTTTTCTCTGGACTATAATGTCTCGTCTTCCGAAAGTGCATTTACATTTATTTATTTATTTATTTAAATGTCTCCTTGGTGAACTTTGACATTCATACGTTTTCCCTATGCAAAGCTAGCTATAGTTAGCTACAACATTATTGGACCAAATGTGCTACACGTCATATCAGTGTGGGCCTCAATGTTGCGTTATAATAACGCGAGATTCATTTATAATAACGGGGTTTGAGACGTACAGTCAAACCATCTAAATCAACTGTCGAGTCAAAGCAAACCATCATGTTTACTTCACTGGTTCTCATGCTCACTTCTCCCCCCGACTCCAAACTGCAGGAAATGAGATTCGCAATCTAAGTGAACTTTGTTCTGCTGTCTCTCATGTGTTCAGTCACTCACTTTGACAAACACACACTCTCAGGATGGTGTCATACAAGCGACTGAACCCTGAAGATGTTCAGTTTTCCAGTGCAGTTTTATCCGAAGAGCTCCGTCCTGTCCATGAAGAAGTTCCAGTGAGTTGACATGTTTATGTACATTTCTTATTCTGCCTGCAACCTCATGCAGTCACTATTAAAAGTGCGGTGTGTGGGTTTTTTCACTGCTGCAGAAACTTCATGCTCTTTCTTTGGGATCTTTTAGAATTGTTGGGCTCATTATGCATCGTTTGATTGTTTCTTAAGAGCTGAAATTGTGAGGATTTGTTGCTTTTCTTTGACTTGTGTGATGGGGAACAAAATGTCTATCGATTTTTAGACTGTTGGTATAAACGCGTTAACCTGGGCTTTTAGGAAGTTGTGAATGGCATGTTTCACTATTTTCTTACAATCTAAAGACCAAACAATTAATTGACAAAGCCCTAGTCTATTTCTGTTATGGTTTAAGAAAGTCATTTATTTTTTCTTTTGAATAAATCAATTCAGTGGTGATAAGTGTTTTGCAGGAATTACCTTTTTTCTTTGAAAATGTTTTAATAAGGTGCCGCTTTATATTGTTTTGTGTTTTTATTCTGTAAAAAGAGCAGAATTTCTGCACCTTTTTTAGTCTGTAACACTGTTGCTGCCTGTTTTGGACACTCCTGAAAAATATATTCTAATCACAATGAGGCTTTCCTGGTTAAGTTAAAAAAAAAATAAATAAATAAATAAATAAATAAATTTCTCGCTTGATGGTTACCCATACTGGAAAGGATCAGAATTCTTTTTACAGTATAAAGTAATTAATGTGGTTCCTCTTGGTTGCTTTTTAGTGTGTTTCTTAATTGATTTTGTTGTGTTTTAAGGTGCCGGAGCCAGAGGAAGCCGCGTTGCTTCCACGGAGGCCGTCATGCTCCGTCACTACAGGCCTGCTGGTGATCGGCTGCCTGCTGCTGCTCATCTGTGGAGGCTGGTTACTGGGCACCATGTTCTGGTTGCACCGTCCGTCTAACCAGCCGCATAGACCCCCGTCGCCGGCCTCTGCACAAACACCAGACTCTCAAGTAGAAACAGGAGTAAATGACACTGCAGCTGCTTCCCGCCGCGAGGCCTGCGGTTTAATCCCTGAGGCGTGGAGGTTTGACTGCTACCCTGAACGAGCGGTGGTTGTGACCCAAGAGTTGTGCGAGGCAAGGAACTGTTGCTTTATCCCCGCAACCTCTCCCTCCTCCTCTGCCACCCGCCCATCAGGCAGAAATGGCATCCCTTGGTGTTTCTATCCGCAGGATTTTCCTTCCTACTCGCTTGTGTCAATAAACGACACATCGCTGGGACAGAAAGGTACGCTCGTAAGGGAGGTGAAGACCTACTACCCAGCAGATATCCTCACTCTAGAGGTGGAGATACGTCATGAGACAGACACACGGCTACGTGTCAGGGTGAGTGAATGAGGTACTCAAGAACTTTACTCTTCATATCTGTGCGGAAGACCTGAAGCATCATAAGGGATCTAGCATGCGTTTGAGGTTCATGTAATCCTGATTACAAAAAAAAACTATTTTCATCAAAGGTATATGAGAGATGAGCCAGAATATTTAGTAATTTAGGAAGTTTTTTTTAATGCTACAATGCTCTGATCTCAGTGTGAGGAACAACTGTCCTCGCAGCCTCTTGCCTTTACTGACTGTCAATCAATGTTTTTCTGTTAACAATCAATTAAATGAAAAAAGGGCCTGTGCTAGGAACCTACACACAATAATCACCTGTCTCTGCAGTTCCGCTCGGCTCTTTTTTAGCATCTTTCAGCATATTGTTTTTGGTTTTGCAGCCCTCAACTTTACTGTTTTGTAGTTCCGTCTCACCACTATTATCAGTGTCAGCATGCGGTTGTTTTCAGCAAATAAGCACTGAAAAAAAAGTGTAGCTTTTTAAAAGCATTGAAATATTTTACTTGCATAAATTTAAGGAATTAATTATGATCTATACATGAATGAGTGTTTTTTTCATTTGAAAGCTTGTGCCATTTCTGTCATTTTTAAGACTACATGTGGTGTTTGTGAATTATGTTGGGAGAAATCTCAACCCATTATTCATTTGAGAAAACAATATGCCAATAAGATCTGGGCCAATCCTTTGATCCCATGTGGGTGTAAAGCTGTTCTGAACTGTGATAGGTCAGTTGATTTAAAAGTTGTATTACACACCGCTGTAAATTCTTTGAACATAAATGTATTTACAAACTGTATGTTTTTCTCATGTTTCTCAATGTAGTTTACCGACCCGTCTAGTTCACGGTTCGAGGTTCCGATCTCTGTTCCAGCTGCCACCGTGAAGGCAGAAAGTCCAGAATATATCGTTGAGTTTTCAAAGCAGCCATTTGGTCTCATCGTGAAGAGGAGCTCCACAGGAGCAGTGCTGTAAGTCTTGAGTTGAAGAAATCTTTAGGTTGGGTAAAGAAAGGCGTCACAATCGGACATAAATGATATACTAGAAAAACTCTCTTAAAGCACGTTCAGTTGTGAAAACAGCTGGAAAATGATGATGATGATGATAATAATTAACAAAATAATGCTGTCTCCTTTCAATGGTTACCCGTTAGTCTGAACACCACAGTGGCTCCTCTCTTCTACGCGGATCAGTTCCTCCAGATATCCACCTCCCTGCAGAGTCAGTTCATTTACGGGCTGGGCGAGCACCGCTCCACCTTCCTGCATGATGTGCACTGGAACACACTCACCATGTGGGCCAGAGATGTGCCTCCGACGGTATGGAAACTCCTGTGTTTGTCAATACTCTGCTTATAGTTAGATTTAGGCCACAGACACAGATATTAACAGATATTAACATTCAATTAATAATTGTTTTCAACAAAAAAAATAAAACATTATGTATGCATACTTACAGATATCCAGTATTAGAGTAATGTAAAAATATAAATATCAATATAAATAAACAATCCAAATGAACAAACAATATTAAAATTATTTAAAAAAAAAAAAATAAATAAATAAATAAATACATAAATGGTAATAATAATAATATGTAATAATAACAATAATAAAAAAAGGGGGTTTAAACTGTTAAAAAATCTCTATAGGAGGTACATTACAATAGGCACATTTACAATACCTAAATATTCTCACTTTATAACTGTTGCTTACGTAACCTCTACTACATATTCTATAATTATCTTTCCCAAGAACGTTCAACACATGAGATCAATCCTTGTCCCTAAGATAATTATATAAACGGGCAACAGATACAGTGTGTGTGTCATCGTTTCAAAAGGCAAACCGAGACTTTTCTTTAAACCACAGCCTTGATCTGCTGGAACATTTCCATGTTAATGCTGTCCATTGTCTTGTAAAAGGCACATGTCTACAAAGATCTTCTGCACTTTATAGTATGTCCCTCCGGATGGATGCCAAGAACAAGAAACGTTGCTTTCACAGCTAGTCGGATTGATTTTTAAAATCTTCTGCACTACGAGACAATTTCCTCCCAAAATTCCTTAAGTATTGGACATTTCCATATAAAATGGAAAAACATTTCACTTCCAGTTGGAAAAGCACAGATGACGGGGAGTCGGCATGCACAACGGACCTTTTTTCACACCAGACATTTTTGACAAGTCATGTCATGAAAGGCGCGGGTGTATCTGATAACATCAATGATGGCGGTACACCGCTCAGGGGAGGCCCGGTGTTGTGCACGCCGGCTACCTGGAACAGCTTTCTGAGACGCTTGATGGAACCGAGCCATCATTAATTCTATATTAAAAATAACATCCTGGACTTTGCTACTTCGGATTGTGGCTTGATTTGAATGTGCAGTTCACTTTTGTGCCCTCTCTACAATGTAGGAACAGACAAACCTATATGGAGCTCATCCATTTTACCTGGCGATGGAGGACGGAGGGAACGCACACGGCTTCTTCCTGCTGAACAGCAATGCAATGGGTCAGTCTGCTGGTCGCCCTTCAGGTTTCACTATGTGCAATAATACGCATTAGTAGCTGATTCTTGCAGTGTCACAACAGTTCATATGACAACATTAAGCAATTTGTTGTAAAAAACAGAAGTCCCTAAATGTCAGTTTGTGCCGTGTGACTGCAGTGTCAGTAAATATCAACGTTCCAGTGTTTATGCAAAGAAGTCATTTAGAGGTCACGTTGTATTTCCTAACAAAGATACTGAGCTGCTTATTTTACCATATTTATGTAACTGTTCATTATATCCCGCGCGCTGTCTTTCTTTATTTGCTTTCTGCTTCACGTACGTGCTCTCACTGGTCCCGAATTGTAGCTTATTTACAAGGATTTTCTTGCAAATAACAAAATGTTTCACCAGCAGTTTTTCCGTTTTGTTCAGATGTTATCCTCCAGCCCGCCCCAGCCCTCACCTGGCGCACTATCGGTGGAATCCTTGACTTTTACGTTTTCCTTGGTCCTGATCCTGCTTCGGTGATCGGACAGTACGTGGAAGTCATAGGTCAGTGGGAGTCTGCTGGGACGTGGGCCTGTTGTGTACAGTAGCTGCATGACTGTAGCATATTTCTGTCTTTGAAGACTATAAAAAGATGCATTTAGCAACTGTTACTCACTTGGAGTGAGTTCCACATTTCAGTCGCTCTGAGGAAGTCTTGTTAAACGCTATATAAAGCAGACAGAGCGCGAGGTACACGGATATGAACGGCTTCAGAACTGTGGAAACGTCTTTCTGTAAAGTAGCCACCCTGCTTTTGATTTCCAAGAAAAGCGTCAGAAAACCCGCTTTACAGAAGACTTTTAATGTCATGTTTTAGTTTAGTTTTGATTTTAAATAAAAATAAATAAATAAATAAATTAAAAAAATCTCCGTCCATCCTGCGTCTGTATCACATACGTCAGTTTGATCCACAGAACTCTTCAGACCATTGCTGTGTAGTTTTTACTTCCTGGTTTTTGCTTATATGACTCTGTCTGGTATATCATTCTGTTAACCCCAGAGTTTGCTTCTGTTTCCTTCAATTCCTGCATTTATCTGTTTTTTTTATTTATTTAAAGAATCCCCAGTTTCTGTTGTCATGGTAATCGGCTAATCTTCCTTGACATACAGTACAAAACGTGTTGCATGAAAAACATCAATTGCATTATTACACAAACATCCACATACAATTCAAAGCCTGTCAACACTGTACATACAATTAGCTGAAATACTAAGTAAACATCCATGTACAGACGATGTTTATCATCTATCATTTGTGGCTGATGATGATGATGCTCACTCCTCTCTCTTCATCCCTCCTCGTTTTCACAGGCTACCCAACGATGCCCATCTACTGGGCGTTGGGCTACCATCTCTGCCGCTGGGGTTACAACACCAGCAATTCTACCTGGGAGGTTGTCAAGAGCTTGAGGAATTCTGGGATACCCCAGGTAAAGTGTTTGTCTGTCAGTATTTCTTTCTTCCCGTCTTTTGTGGAAACTATAACTTGTGTGTTTTTATTTGTTCACAGGACGTCCAGTGGAACGACATCGACTACATGGACCAATTTCTGGACTTCACTTTTGACTCTAAAAAGTTTGGCACACTCCCGGATCTGGTCAAGGACCTGCACGCTCACGACCAGCGCTACGTCATGATCCTGGTACACAGGAGTTTGTGTTTGCTTTCATACGTGTGTGTGTGTGTGTGTTGTGTCTGATTTGTTTTGGTTTAACAGTGATATTTCAACCTGCAGGACCCAGGTATCAGCAGCTCCCAGCTTGAGGGCTCATACTGGCCGTACGACGAAGGGCTGAAAAGAGACGTTTTTATTAAAGACGCTGAAGGAAAAACGCTCATTGGGAAGGTGAGACACTGTAATGATGTGTCCCAAATAAGACCGTCCCAAGACACAATCTACTACCCTCCCCGCTGTCCTTTCCCATGGGTCCTTGAAATGTTGTAAATCGGAGGGTATGGAACAATCAAGGCCTTGAACGTTTTGGAAAATAAACATAGATAGACGTGGGTCATTGAAAGTGCTTGAATTGATATGTTTTGTGCAAGAATATAAATTGCTTGTGCAATGAAACATTTGCGAGTTAGCAAATACTTCCAGTCAATACACTTGTTCAACAAGCACAAACATGTTTTAATCTACTCTGTCTGCAGTCTCATCCGCTGCCGCTGTGTTTTACACAACCACAGCACGCTGCTTAGGCTAAATACTAATCGTTACAAAACGAAAGCTGTCTGTATGTAGTTTAACGGTTTATCGTATCTCAAACTAAGCCATGTTGGGCCCTTTTGAATTTGAGGGAATTTGGCTTGGAACGTCCTTGAAAAGTCCCTGAATTTGCTGTTTTTGAAGGTTTTGGGTGTATTAGAAAAGAGATTCTCCATCTCTTCCTCCAGGTGTGGCCTGGTCTGACGGCATATCCAGATTTCTCTGATGATTTGACGCATGAATGGTGGTACGACAACCTTCAGAGGTTCCATGAGAAGGTGCCATTTGACGGATTATGGATTGTAAGTATAGAAATGTGAGCGATTTATTGAAGAACTGACTTTCTGGACTTCATGATATCTTGACATCTGATATCATCCATTTTTAGGACATGAATGAGCCGTCAAATTTCCTGGATGGGTCCACCAATGGCTGTCCATCAAACAATCTTGAAAATCCTCCTTACACACCCGGTGAGATCTCGGGCACAAATCATACGACCAACACAAAATATACACAATTACAGAATGCATATGATTGTCAAAGTGTGAAATTGTTTTTATTTATTTTTTAGGTATCCTAGGAGGTTTGCTGAGAGCCAAAACTGTGTGTGCTACTGCACAGCAGAAGCAGTCCATACACTATAATATGCACAGCCTCTATGGACTTATGGAAGCTAAGGCGTCTGCAAGGTTAAGACCTACAACACACACACTAAAGATAAAATGCTCAACTCAAGTTGTGTACTTTCCTTAAATCTTCTGCCCGTCTTGTTTTGTGTCCTCTTGTCCAGCGCTCTGAAGCGGATCGTGGCAAAGAGACCTTTTGTAATCTCTCGCTCCACCTTCCCCAGTCAGGGGATGTACTCGGGTCACTGGCTGGGAGACAACAGGAGCCAGTGGAAGGACATGTACACTTCTATAGCAGGTTAGACAGCGAAATACATCGACTATTAATGAATATCTAGACAAAACATAAGTTTGGTGGTGTCGAAAAAAAACATTGTGTAAAGTCAATTAGCAGGAAAGAGATGATTCTCAAAGCGTTAAACAATATAAACGCAAACATATTCTTGTAAATTCTGCTTTATTCTGACATTTTTGTTTTTCCAGCGTTCAACGAGGGATTTAAAAACTAGTTTGAACTAAATCAACAAACGGGATTACTTCATCCTCCGCAACAACAACTTTAAAAAGTTTATTTTTCCTGAAGCTGCATTTATTATTTTTTTGTGTGTTTACAATAAAAATAAATCCCTAGTTGTAATGGGAAAAGGGGTCTTTTGTAGCGACAGTTTAAGTATCGTCATTTTTGACCTCTCAGCTTCCATTTATTTATTTATTTATTTATTTATTTATTTATTTATTTATTTATTTATTTATTTATTTATTTATTTATTTATTATATTGCCCTCTTGTTCAACAAATGCAAACCAGTCAGCAATTTGCATTATATTTATAGGATTTTATGACACATTTATGTCGTCGTATAACTGCTAAATTGAATGTTGTGCAGAAAAATCAGCATTATGGTTTCACGTGTTTTATTGCACACACTACTTTGTACTTATTCTGTCATCTACAGTACAATGAGGAGGAAGAGTAACGCCCACATGATGTGTTATCTTTAGATTTCCTCCATATTGTGTTTTAATATTGCACATTGAATGATTTGGTTATGGTTCTCCGTCGTGTTAGTGTCTCTTTATGTCTACCTTTCTCCGGTTGCCCACCTCTCTTTGGTCTCCTGCAGGTATCTTGACCTTTAACCTTCTGGGCATCCCGCTGGTGGGAGCAGATATCTGTGGCTTCAGTGAGGAGCCGCAGGAGGAACTCTGTGTCCGCTGGACTCAGCTGGGAGCTTTCTATCCCTTCACGCGCAACCACAACTCCATCGACATGAAGGTAAGATGTTATGCACAATGGGGAAAAAATATTTTTAAAAAAGAGCTATTCTATACTATACTTTAACGGTGTTTATGTTTTTTAATTTACAGCCTCAACACCCGACAGCGTTCAGTCCTCTGGCTCGTACAGCCATGAAGCAGGCTCTGCTGCTGCGTTACTCTCTCTTCCCCGTCCTCTACACTCTCTTCCATCACGCGCATGTACACGGACACACCGTCGCACGGCCGATACTGTTCGAGTAAGTGTTGGAATTCTTTAATTAGGAATGACCCCTTGCGATGGGCTGTCTCGCTTTTTCCTCAGCGACAATAAATGCAACGTAAGCTTTGGACAAAACATTTAACAAGAAAAGTCAAAAAAAGATAATTGGACGATACAAATGGGACCAAAACTAACAAATGAATAATAACACATCCAAAATCAGGAGATCATAAAAATGGATCATTCATTTAATGATCCTATAATAAGAAGACAGGGCATTTTTGAACATGTGGAAAGATGATATGGATGGAATATTTACAGGTATTGTTCCAACCAGAGGGAGCTTTAAACACAAAGGCTTTCTTAGCGGTTGACTTGGAGACTGCAGGAACAGGAAAAAAAAGGAGCTATTTTAGCTATTCTAAAAGATAATTAGAGGACAAAGGCAACTTCTTTTAAATAGTGTAATTAAAATGAAAACATTTAAAAAACAAACTGCAGTTGTTTCGTACATCGTAAAGCCGAGAACACATCTCCATAGTCTAGTTAATGTCAATTAAATTAAAGTTCAAAAGTGCATCATTTGTTGTTTTTGTGTGGAGGAGCTTCGCTTTACTGTATGTATCCTGTACGCACTCCAAAGGTTCCCAAAAGATGTAAAAACCTATGGGATTGACAAACAGTTCCTGTGGGGGAAGAGTTTATTGGTGACGCCGGTCTTGGAACCTGAAGTCGACTACGTGGACGGTTACTTCCCAGAGGGCCTGTGGTATGACTACTACACGGTAAGACCCACACAATCAGCCCAGCACACACGGAGTCACCGTGTGGTACGATCGGGGAACTAAATGGTGTAAACGCTATATTTGTTTCCACATGGGATCTTCTACTTCTCAGGGCGACTCTCTGCACAGTAAGGGCGAAGACCTTCGGCTCCACGCGCCTCTAGATAAGATCAACCTGCATTTGCGCGAGGGCTCCATCACACCAACACAGGTAACTAGGGTTCTCGGTTCAAATTACATTCGGGTTTGTTTTCTGACTGATTCTAAATTTCCTCACATATAGGCCCCTTCACACTGTACGATTTCGGACAAAAAGTCCCCGTGTCCACAATCTTTTGGACGCATGGACGTGCCAGCCTAATGGCCAAAGTTTGGTTATTGTTTTGTAACATTTCAGTTCTTTTTTTTTTTTTTTTTCTTTTTTCTTGGTACATATAATACAATAAAACAAAAGAGAAGAAAAGAGGAAATTGCAGAGGTGAGATGAAGAAAAACCACCTAGCATTTAAATTAAAGACGGCTGTACATGCTTGCCACTAATATACAAATGGACATAATAATTGTTTTAATATCTAAAAGAAAGAAAGGAGTAACAAGAAAAACAAGGATAAAGATGCATTCTGTACGGTAACAAATATCTGCACTGCTTTTTATACACTGTAGCATATGTTTTGTTTTACATATACTCTGGATAAGATGAGATGGCTCTTTTATTAACTCAGAATAAAAAAAAAACACAACAGAGGAATAAATATAAAGTGTATAAGAAGTTAACTAACTCCAGTGTCTAATATAATAACAGTAAAATGAACATGCATTTAATAAAATAAGAAATAGAAAAGTAATATTGCGCATGATATTGAAAAAGTAAAAAAAAAAAAATCCACATAAGCATTTAAATTGGGACCATTTTATCTGGAGAAAGTAGTTCCAGGGAAAACTGACTGTGACGTCTGGGTCACAGGGGACACACTGTGGAAAGATACACTGCTGGCGCATTAAAAATAATTTATCTTTTACTTTGAGTCAGCACCACAAAGAAAGTCTGTCTTTTTTTTTTTTTTTGTGATTTGGGTCAACTGGCCCTTTTTAACCGGAAAACCAGTCTTGATCGTACATGATGTAACTGAATACATTTATTGAATTTTTTTTTGTGGATCTGACAAATGCACACCGTACAATCAGTGAATTCAAATGTCCCATTTGTTTGTCTCTCTAGGCGCCCAACCTGACGCTGTGGGTGAGCAGCGGGCAGCCTCTCCACCTGGTCTCCGCTCTCTCTGCTGAAGGTGCAGCCAGCGGAGATCTGTTCTGGGACGACGGAGAGAGCATCGACACCTACGAGAACAACCTGTACTCCTACATCATCTTCAACGTCGCCCAGGTGCTCACACTCGACTAGTTTTGCCAAAAAAAATGGTATCACTACCAGTGGCTCATTCAGATTCTGTGTGTAGATGAAGAGGAGAAACAGAAAGTGAGCGTTGTCTCTTACTCAACCACAACATGCAGCTTGTAGCAGCAGTGCATCCTGGTCTGCTGAGCTCATGCTTTCTGTTGATGCCACATTTTGCTGGAAAATGGCTTGTTTTAGGTTCTGACATTTAATGTTGATGATGAAATAATTGAGAATCTTTAATCTTTCAAACACCTTTTTTTTTTTTTTGCCACTGCACATAATTTCATATCGAGCACATCGTGTATATTTGGCCAACGGCAGTGATTTACAGGACAGGAATTTTAAAGCAGTATTCATTTATTTGTTTTGGACATATTATCATATTATCATCTTCTAAAGTAGTTGCAGCAAATCAAACAGTTGCCTATGAACCCATCCAGCACACGCAGCATTAACATCATTTTGAGTGGTTTCTATAGACACCGGATCCAATGCTCACTCTGCTTTTAGCCAGTTGTTCATCAGGTAGTTGCTAACTTTGTCTGTCTGCCGCTTGGTGCTGGGCAGGTAGTGAACAGTGGGTTTATCAGGGCTTTTAAAAAAGAAAAGAAAAGAAAACTGCTGCAGCTTGAAATGGGTTGATGAGAGCAGTGAGAGGGAACCAAGAACGGTAAAGTTGTGGGATGTAAAACTGAAACAATAAGCTGAGAGACGCTAAAACGCTCCATAGAGCTGAGGTGAATAATTCTTGGCGGGTTGATCACTATGAGCAGGAAAAAAAAAAAAAAAATGTCTGACTAAATGTTCTTCCAGCCCGTTTTCAAGCAAATATGAATCACAGCAGAGTATAATTTACTTTAAAATGTGTCTGTAGGGGCGACTAATGTGCGTTGCGATGAAACTTACGGTCGTCCGTCTGCTTCCTTCGCAGAACGTGATGACGTCACAGGTGCTCCATAGCAACGTGGAGGCCACATACATCACCGTGGAGACGGCCTCCTTCTACGGCGTGACGCAGAAGCCGAGCAGAGTGCTGGTGAACTCCCACGATGCAGCGTTCACCTACAGAGCCAACCAGGTGATGTCAGGCGTGAACGTGCAGCATTGGAAACTATGACTATATACTATAAACTATGTGCTTGATGTTCGCGCTCTCGAGTCTCTTGAGTTTAAAGGGGTAGTGCTTATTTTTTTTGGTGGGGTTGTATGAGGAACTTGTCCATAGTCAAGTGTGTTACCTACGGTAGATTATGGAGAGATTTGCAGGGGCAGCAGCAAAACATCCATATTAGTTTTAAGTGTACGCTTTTATTTAGAATATTTTCAGCGCTTTATCTTGCCTTCAGACAGCCCTTTATGACGGGGAACTAAAGCCGTTTTCTATTCTCTCTTCTAAGCCACCAGACTCCATTGGGGGAAAAAAGAACAGTAATTTTACCTTTCCCAACACAGGAGCTGCTGGTCTACTGCTGCCTCGATCGGTTATTGCGGGACTTTGGTGTTTTTAAAGGATTAGTTCGGATTCACCAAAGTGACCAAATAACACAAACAAACTAACTGATTGAGGCAGCGGTAGACCAGCAACTCCCCTGTTCTGCTAAGTAAAATGACTGTTTTTGTCAATAAAGTGCAGTACTTGGGCAAATGTACTTAGTTACTTTCCACCACAGTTTTAACACAGAGTGCCGAATGCACCGAGATACAGTAGGCGAGTTTCAGCAAATGTGTAATTTGTTGAAATTTAAAAGCGGATCCAGTGTAAGTTGAAGGTATTAAAGAGCCTCTTGTGCAGCACGTGAGTTGTGTAGTGGTAATGTTGGCATGTTTTTATGCTCTAGGCTTTTGTTTTTGTCAGAATGAAAAAGCTCTCTGTGCTGACGTGATGTGTTTTCTCTCTGCAGGTGTTAACAGTTGCAGATCTTGGTCTCATCCTCAGTCAAAACTTCACCATCAGCTGGATGTAATGAATCAGATTTATTTATTTTATTTTTTAATAAATCGTTGGTTTTTATTTGCTCATAAAGTCACAAGCTGGCACACGTTGCAGCCGTACTTTTTAGGGAAGTGATGATGTGTGGGCTCTGTACTCCAGGACATTGGATGTTAAAGGCAAAGCAAGGAAAGTTTATTTATAAAGCACATTTCAGCAACAAGGCAATTCAAAATGCTTTACTTAAAACATCTAAAGCAGTGAGACAAAGTGCAATAAACGCTTTATAAAAGGACATTTAAATCTAATTAAACACCCTCAAATTAAAGCTCAGCACTTTAAGCTCATAGTCATTGTTTCACGTCACGTCTAATGTGCTGGAGTACAGCGAGAAAACAAGCTGTCTGTCAGAAATGATGAACAGGTAAACTGTTACTCTGGAGTGAGTGAGGTTTAAATTTGTGTTCATCATATTTAAAGTAATAAAAAAAAAAAAAATAATAATTATTATAATTATGGACTAAAACACATGAAGACTTATGAAACATCAACAACACAACCACTGACCTACATTAGTCTGGACACTGCTTTTTTTTTTTTCAATTTTTTTTTTCTTAAGTCTTTATTTCAGTTCACAATCTGCATTTTAAATTCCTCATCATCAGAAAGGTTATGTGCAATAAGTAAAGAAAAAAAAAAAAAAAGTGGGTCTGAATATAGGTCACGTTGTAAAATATGTTGTATGTGCTGGAATGCTGTTTACAGCTTATTTTTGCACTAATTAATTCTGCAGTGTTGTAACGATAGATACAGGTGCCTTATGATTCCTGTGTGTGTTTTGTGAGCGTCTCTGGGCTTGTTCCAGATGGTTCTTTTTTTTTTTTTGTTCAGCTTTATATATTGTAAGCCTGTGTTAAACGCTGATCACCATAGTACTGCTATGCACGATGATTACTTTAAAGCGCACCTACAGTATACTAGACCGGCCACACGTGTTCCGCAGTCCTTTTACTGTGAGTCTTCTCGTGGCAGAATGCATACTGTACATTTCTGGAGCCTGTTGAGTGGAGTTTTTAAGGGATCAGCGAGCTCATTCTGCTTAAATTTGACCGTAATGCTGTGAAAATCTGATTTGTATTGTATAGTCTTTTCTCACAGAACGCACAGCTGTGGAAATCTTGCACCTTTTTTGTCCCAAAGTATATCGTAGACGCATGTGTGCCGTGAAGAAAACTACGCAAAACACCCAAATATTTGTACGCATGTAAAGATACAATACAGAGTATATTTTACTGTCATGGCTGAAATTGTGGCTAAACAATGCAGTATTTTTATCATTAATTGTTGTGCTTTTTTTTTTTTGTGTGTGTAATTGCTCGAATTTAATTATATGAACAAAATGAAAACTACTGTAGTTCTACTGGGTCTTTTTTTTTTTTTTTTTTTTTTTTTTAAGGCAAAGAATAAAAGGAAATAAAAAAAAAATAATGTTTTGGAAATAATTTTTTTTTTTTGAGCCTGTTGTGATGAACAGATTTCATTTAAATACATTTTATTTTAATACCGTCCACGTTTGGATATGGACCTTGAGGTGCTGGAGCACAGGTGCCACTAGAGGACACACTTTCTCAATGCAGCGACGACGATTGTCGCTTTCGTTCCTCACGAGAGAGTTTTGTATCTCTCACTGCAAAAGATACGATATCACATTTTGTGTAATTTTTTTTAATTGCTGAAAAGCAGATTTTATTTCTTTCAGGTTTGAACTCCAAAGTAGAAACTTTAGAAAGAAATGTGAGGAAACAAGTTCTCTTCGCTGTCTAAAGCTCTGATCAAAGCATCCTTGAACGAGGTATTTAATCCACAACGCGTCCAAAGTACTTAGTAACCAAGAGTATAATGTTAATCTACAAACTGCTTTACTGTTGCGTTGAAGTATGACGTCTTATCTTTTAATACCCATTGTTAGAGGGAACAACAACCTTTTGTAGGCCAAGAAACTGCAACATGTGAGGTTAAAGTTTCCCATGTCTAGTTTACAGCAGTTACTAAGGTTGAAATCCTTGTCTGCGTCGGCTCAAATGAACACAGGATTTTTAAAAGCAGGATACACAGAAGGCAATATCTTTTGAAAGTTGAGTTTTTTTGGAAAATTGAGAATTTTTTCTAAATGGAAGATTTTTTTGAAATTTAAGGTAATATTTTAGAAAATCAAAGCTTTTTTGAAAGTTATGGTCATTTTTCCAAAATGATTTTTAAAAAAAAAATTTTATTGAGTTAATTTTAATAAAATGGATTTTTTTTTTGAAAATTTAAGTCATTTTTTGATAATCAAATTTCTTTATAAAAGTTGAGGTAATTTTTCAAAAATCAAAGGTTTTTATGAAAATCGTGGTCATTTTTTAAAAATCAAACATTTTCTTGAAAGTTGAAGAATTTTTTCGAAATGGAAGGTTTTTTGAAAATTTATTTATTTTTTTTAAAAATTCAACTGGGCCTAGTACCATGCTACCCTGTTATTGTGCATTCAATACTAAGCTATTAAATTAATACACAGGTTCATATATTCATGTAAATTTGTGGAAAAAAATTGGTTGAACAAAAATTTATAAAAAATTGTTTAATCAACCAAAAATGTTGCGACCCCCCCGCAGGACCCCCTGTTGAAGACCTCTGCAGTAAAGTACATTGAACAATAATTAATAATTAAATACAAGATTTTGCTTCAATATTCTTTCTTTTCTTTCTTTTTTTTTTTTTTATGTCTTTGCATATAGTAATTTACTTGTGGGAAAATAAGGAAAAAAAAGTAAAAAACAAGAAAAAATATTCCTGAATTTCCAGGGCTACAATAATAACAATACAAAAACAAACATCAACAACATGTAATAATAATATAGTAATTTACTTGTGGGAAAATAAAGAAAAAAATGAAAAAAACAAGAAAAACTATTCCTGAATTTCCAGGGCTACAATAATAACAATAAAACATTAAATATTAAAACATCAACAACATGTAATAATAATTACTAATCACTCGTTCTGGTCCAACCTTTCTCCTGCATTCGGCCACACCTGGGTAGGGTCTGGTTTTCTATATATTTAAACACGGTTACTGCAGAAATGCACAAGCTTTGCCATCTGTTTTGTTTGCATTTAAAAAATAAAAATAAAAAACGCTGTAAATATATTGAGTTTTGCAGGTTGTGGAGAAAAGAGTTTAATGTTTTTCACCGAATGCATTTTGTGTGAAAACCAGTTGAGTCCCAGTTTGGTCCACACAGACTTTTGTTGCACTCGCTGTGTGACCCCTTTTGACATTGGGACTTCGGTTTTGACCAATGCACGTTAGCAATCGAAGTGTCTGTTATGTGCTGCTCTCCATAGAAACTAACCAGACAACAAGCTGTGAACCCTGAAAGAGGCTGAAATCTCACGAGTCAAGACACCAGAACAATTATTTAATTATCCCCAACGAACACTCACATCAGCTGCAGAAAGTGAAAGCAAACTACTTGTCCTTGTAATTCCCCACTGACGGGGAGGTTGGATTCTCCCCCACTACTGATAGACTTGCGATAGACATGTTTTTAATGGCTCTGTGCAAACGTTCACAGACTAACTGTTTCCAGATGGCAGTTTGTGCAGGGCACGTATATCATTCAGTAGAGGGGGAGGAGAGAGAGACAGAGAGAGAGAGAGAGAGCAGCGGGGGTCTGTCAAAAGCATTCTGCTCTACTGACGAGGGCATTTCCTGTCTGGATTTGGGAGGATTAAGTATTTGTGCATGGGGGGTGTTTGTATGGTCGGCATGTGGAGAGGGGGACAAAGTACAGGACTTCACAGGACTTTTAGGGGATTCTGTACATGTTTGATTTGACTGAACATGCTCCTAATGCATATGTGGGAGGAATGGACGCAGATATATAAAAGCAAAAAAAGTGATTTAGTTTCAGGGTTTGCACTGAAAACCCCCATTGTTTCAGTCTTTCTGAGGTTGCGTTATTGTTATTTTTAATGTATTTATGTAGCACATTTCATACTAAATGTTTCACTAAGAAAATCTGTTAGATATTGTTGTAAAATGAAATGGGTACAATTAGGTTTAATCATTTCTGCCAGATGGTTATTGTGCAAGGGAGTCTTGGGGGTCATAAAAAAAGCTAAAAGCAGCTTCATTGTTACTTTCCCTTTCTGTCTGGCTCTTTCTTTTCTTTTTTCTAAAGTTGATTTAGTCTCAAACCGGCAAACAACAGTCCAACAAACAACAGTGTCCTTCTTAGTTTCACTCTTATTCAACCCATCGAGATCACCAGTTATGTCACGCCCAAGTTATTTACTTGTATACTTAGGTTTTTGTTTTTCAGAGTTTGGTGATGATTTAAGTGAAGAGATGTCCTACAACGTCAAAACACATTTCTTTATTTTCTTTATAAAGTTTTCTGTAGGTTGTCCACTCACCTGCAGCTCCTTAAAGGTACCACACCTTAAGTACTTCTGCTGCAAGACAAATATTTACCCTGTTATCAAACGTTCTTAATCGCTCTGTGTTTGCTCTCATTTGGTTCACTAAAGTGTGTGTGTGTGTGTGTGTCTCTCTCTCTCTCTCTGTCTCTGTCTCTCTCTCTATGTCTCTCTGTCTCTCTCTCTATGTCTCTCTGTCTCTCTCTCTCTGTCTCTCTCTCTGTCTCTCTCTCTGTCTCTCTCTCTCTGTCTCTCTCTCTCTCTCTGTCTCTCTGTCTCTCTCTCTCTGTCTCTCTCTATGTCTCTGTCTCTCTCTGTCTGTCTGTCTCTCTCTCTCTCTCTCTCTCTCTCTCTCTCTCTGTGTCTCTGTCTCTCTCTGTTTCTCTCTCTCTCTGTGTCTCTGTCTCTCTTTCTCTGTTTCTCTCTGTCTCTCTCTCTCTGTCTGTCTCTCTCTCTCTCTCTCTCTCTCTCTCTCTCTCTCTCTCTCTCTCT
>CALSCE010010695.1:2541123-2546825 GCA_943593645.1 Bovichtus variegatus | reverse complement strand
CTCTCTGTGTCTCTCTCTCTGTCTCTCTCTCTCTCTCTCTCTCTCTCGGTGCATGCTGGGAGTTTGTGGTGTGTGAGCGAGACGCTGAGCGCGTGCTTTTTGAGATTTTTTTTGATTTATTTTGTTAATAATATATGTTAATTTAACTTAGTTTATTGGTGGCAGTTTACTTTAGTTTATTTGTGGTGTTTGTAGGTGGTGTAGGTGGTGTATAGTGTGTGTTTTCCATCCTGCCGGTGTCACGCCGGTCGGCGTCTGACGCCATGGTAAATGGAGACTTCGCCAAGCTCACGAGGAAGCACGGTATCAAAGTATCTGCCGGCTTCCCGTGTAGCGTGGAGGAGATCGGGCTTGCGGTGGGGGAGAAGGTCGGACACGGCAGTGTGAAGTCGCTGGCGCGGATGAACAGCGCCGTTGTCGTCTTCCTGGACCAGGTGGAGAAGGTGCACCGCGTCGTCGAGACAGGTATCGTGGTGAACGATATGTTTGTACAGGTTCAGCCACTGACCCTGCCCGCAACCAGGGTGATCCTGTCAAACGTCCCTCCCTTCATAACCGATGAGTTCCTCAGTAGAGAGCTGTCCAGACACGGGAAGATAGTTTCCCCGGTGAAGAAGATGCTGTCTGGATGTAAGTCTCAGTTACTGAAGCACGTAGTGTCTCACCGCAGACAGCTATATATGATACTGAATAACCGGGATGTGGAGCTCAACCTCCGCTTTCATGTTAGAGTAGATGATTATGACTACGTGATTTTTGCAACCTCATCGGTTATGAAGTGTTTTGGTTGCGGAGAGGAGGGACACACCGCGAGGGCCTGTCCGAGGCGCGGGGAGCCGGCTCCGCCTGGGCCAGGGGAGACGGCTGGCGCTGCTGCGGGGACACCCTCTACCGTGCCGGTTGTAGCGGAGCGGCGTGCGGCTGCTGTTTGGGGGGGGGGGAGCCTCGCCGCCGAGGGCGGCTGCTCCGCAGCCGCTGTGGCGGTGGACCCCCTCGCCCCGGGAGCAGCCGCTGCTGCTGTCGCTGCGGATGAGGTGGCAGCGCCTGGGCGGCCGATGGCTGCGCCTGGGCGGCCGGTGGCCGCTCCGCGAGCCGCGCCGCGCCGTGCCACTGTCGTGTCCGACTTGGTGCACGAGATAGGTGGTGAGATTTCACAGGGTGGGTGTAACAGTAAAGGTGTAAAAGAAAGTGAGCACGTTTGTTTCGGTGAGGCAGGGGAAAACGAGGTTGGGGGTAAAAAAGGCAAAGAAACATGTGAAAATGATGATGAACAGATCAATAAAACAGACAAAAACAGTGAACAACAGACAGAACCAGAAAATAACAGTGAAATTAATGCAAACCATATAATGGAAAAAAGGACTTGGGGTGAACAGGTAGAAGAAGCTGAGATGGAGGAGGAAGCAGCAGTAGCAGGAACAAATAAACAAAAACCTGCTACAAAAAGAAGAAGAAGGGCAAAAAAAGAAACTGAGGCAAAAAATATAAAAACTGGGGATGAAGGGCAGACAGGAAGAAGGCTGGGGCAGACTGAGGACAGTACCAGTGAGGAAGAGTCTGCCTCAGACAGCAGCGAGGGTTTTAGTGTGGTTTTAAGCAATAGTCAGGAAAAAAAAATGTACACGGCTGAAAGTTTGAAAGTGTTCCTCCAGCAAACTAAAAACCAGCATGGTGTAAAAGTGGAGGAACACTTTCCTGATATAGCCGTTTTTAATACCTCAGCCAGACTCCATATGAGCCAGAGAGAGGAGTCTGGCCTCACTGACCAGGAGGTTTTTAGATTAAAGAAACTTGTGCTAAAGATAAAAAAGCAAATGAACGTTGATGATGTGTGTCTTAACTAATTTATTTGTTTTTATTTTTGTTTTTAACACATATTTTATTATGGATAGATGTAGAGTAGGTGTTTTAAATGTGAATGGAGCCAGAGTTTTTAAAAAAAGAACACAAATCTATGAAACCGCCAGAATGAAGAATGTTGATGTACTGTTTTTACAAGAAACGCACAGCGACTGTTTTAATGAGACAGACTGGAGGAGAGAGTGGGAAGGGGAAGTCATTTTAAGCCACAACACTTCTCTTAGTGGAGGAGTGGGCTTCCTCTTCTCCAAGTCTTTTACTCCAGTCTCACTGGAGGTCGAGCATTTTATCGAGGGGAGGTTGCTTTTAGTGAAAGCACGGTTTGACCTTTTTAATGCTGTTTTTATAAACGTGTATGCTCCAACAATCGGTGCAGAGAGGAAGCTGTTTTTACAAAAAGTTAATGATGTTTTAAATGGCTGTGCCTCGGAGGATTTTTTATTCTTGGGGGGAGATTTTAACTGCACAGAAAATGCACTTTTAGATCGTAACCACGCAGAGCCGCATCCAGCGTCCCAGAACGCTCTGAGGCAGCTGGTCCACTCTCATGGCCTGGTGGATGTGTGGAGGAGGATGCATGCAGACACTAGACAGTACACATGGTCCCACCTGAGAGAGAACAGGATCTCCTCAGCCAGGTTAGATCGTATTTATTGTTTTAAACATCATTTTAATATTTTTAAAGTGTGCACTATTTTACCTGTTGGTTTTACAGATCACTCCTTGCTTTTATGTAATGTTTTTATTAGAAACATTGTGCCAAGAAGCGCATACTGGCATTTTAACTCAGTTTTAACTTTTGATAAAAAATTTAGAGAGGTTTTTATTTATTTTTGGAGTGTTTTTAGACAGAGCAAGGGTGATTTTAGCAATCTTAGGCAGTGGTGGGACCATGGTAAGACTGAAATCAAAATGCTTTGTCAGCAGCACACCCTCAATGTCACACAAGACATCACCAGATCTATGAAAGACCTGGAGGGTGACATAGTGGAACTAGAAAAAATCAGTGAGTCCACAGGAGATCGAGGATATATTGAAATCCTCAAAATAAAAAAAATGGCGTTGGCCGACCTGCTAGAGGTAAAAGTACAGGGTGCACTGGTCCGGTCCCGGTTTCAAAACACCACCGAGATGGATGCTCCCTCTAGCTTTTTCTTCGGCCTGGAGAAAAAGAACGGGCAGAAGAGGGTAATCCACTCACTCCTTTCAGACGCAGGGCAAGAAATAACGGAACCAAGCCAGATCAGAAGGCGAGCTGTGAGTTTTTATTCCTCCCTCTACTCCAGTGAGTATGAGGGGGAGGACACACTGGTGGAGGAGTTCTGTGGTGGACTACCACAGGTCTCCGAGGAAGCCAACTCACAGCTCGAGGGGCCGTTGACCATGCGGGAGCTGCAGGCCGCTCTGCAGGCTATGCAGGGACGGCGAGCTCCCGGCATCGACGGCCTCACAGTCGAGTTTTATAAAGCCTTCTCGGATATTTTAATACATGATCTTTTAGATGTTTTTAATGAAAGTCTGGCCTCTGGTTCCATGCCGATGTCCTGCCGCAGAGCAGTAATAACACTCCTGCCTAAGAAAGGAAACCTGCAGGACATCGGAAACTGGCGCCCTGTGTCTTTGCTGTGTGTGGATTACAAGCTTCTGTCCAAGGCCCTGGCCACCAGGCTGGGGAGGGCTATGGAGCAGGTCATCCACCGGGACCAGACCTATTGTGTGCCCGGCAGGTCCATGGTAGACAATGTCTACCTAATTCGGGATGTTTTGGAGGTCTCCAGCTCATTGGGCATTAATACTGGTCTGATTTCTCTAGATCAGGAAAAGGCTTTTGACCGCGTTGAGCACAACTTCCTCTGGAAAGTGATGGAGAAGTTTGGGTTCAGCGCTGGTTTCATAGCTAAGATCAGGGTTTTGTACAGTGAAGTTGAGAGTGTGCTGAAGTTTAATGGTGCTCTGTGTGCTCCTTTTAGAGTGTGTAGAGGGGTCCGGCAGGGCTGTGCTCTGTCGGGGATGCTCTATGCGCTCTCCCTGGAACCTCTCCTCTGCAAAATACGTTCCAACCTACAGGGTCTGTTTTTACCTGGTTTTAATGGCGGCATTGTTTTATCAGCGTATGCTGACGATATAGTGGTTGTTGTTGGAAGCCAGAGGGACGCAGACCTTTTAACTGACATTATAAAGGATTTTAGTACAGCATCGGCAGCGAGGGTGAATTGGAAGAAAAGTGAAGCCCTCGCTGTCGGTGAGTGGCGTGGCGGTCTCCCAGTTCTTCCCCAGAACCTGGCCTGGAAAAAAGATGGTTTTAAATATTTAGGAGTGTTTCTGGGTAAGGAGGACGTGGTCCAGAGGAACTGGGAGAACGTCACAGAAAAGATTGAGGGAAAAATTTCCAAATGGAAATGGCTGCTCCCTCAAATGTCTTTTAAAGGTAGGGTTTTGGTTTTAAACAATCTTGTTGCATCCCAACTGTGGCACCGCCTGACCTGTGTAGACCCTCCCTCAGGTTTATTAGCCAAAATACAAGCAAAGATGGTGGATTTTTTTTGGGATGGTCTACACTGGGTGCCACAGGGGGTGCTGTTTTTACCCAGAGAGGAGGGGGGGCAGGGCCTCATCCACCTGGCCAGCCGAACAGCCACTTTTAGACTACAGTTTTTACAAAAATATCTTACAGGCCCGGCTGATTTGGTGTGGAGAGATGTGGCCAGCTGCATTCTCAGACGTGTGAGTAACCTGGGGCTGGATGCTGCTCTGTTTTTAACTGATTCAAAATGTTTAAAGTTAAGTGGGCTGCCTCCGTTTTATCAGGGTGTTTTTAAGTCTTGGGCCCTTTTTAATCAAAAAAGGTGCACAAAGTCTGACTCTCTGCACTGGTTGTTAAATGAGCCTCTAATTCACAGAGCCAGGTTAGACATCTGCAGCAGCGTCACACCTGGCCTGATGGCGGCGCTGTGCAGGTCCAGGACCCTGACTCTGCAACAGCTGGTGGATGCAGTGGGGCCGGACCTGAGCGATGCCCGGGCCCTGGGCTCTCTGCTGGGTCTGAACTCTCTCCGGATGGCCCAGAGGATCCTGGAGCTCTGGAGGCAGAGGCTGTCGGGAAAGGAGAGGAGCCTCATCAAGGACTACGGCGGTGGAAAGGCTTCTCCAGACCCAGCAGATCCCTTTCCAGAAATCTACCTAAGCCCAGGGCTCGGAGAACTGACCGGCCCCCTGCTCAAGGTCAAAAACCCTGAGAGACTGTCGCTGCATAAGGCGGATAAAACCGCCTTTTACGGGAACTGTGTAAAAAGTATAAAAAAAAATACCCTCAGCGACAGGCCCTCCACTGTGTGGAGTACCAGGCTGGGTGGAGGAAGTGGACCTGGCCCACAGTGGAGGATTTTATATAAACCTCCCCTCAAAAAGCGGACCGCCGACCTCCAGTGGAGGATTTTACATGGCGCCATCGCCTCCAATGCTTTTATCTCTGTTATTAATCCTGCTGTTTTTAACAACTGTCCTTTTTGTCAACTACATGAGACTGTTTTCCATGTTTTTAGCGAGTGTAAGAGACTTTTAAGTTTCTTCACTCTCTTAACATTGGTTTTTAGTCTTTTTAATGTAGTTTTTACTGAGAGTGTTTTTATCATGGGAGCTGCCTACAAAAAAGCGAACAAAGAAAAGTGGCAGCTCCTAAATTTCCTCTCAGGAGAAGCTAAGATGGCCATATACATAAGTAGAAAAAACAGAGTGGAGAACAGAGAGGGGCAGGAGGCCAAAGCAGTGTGGCTGTGCAACATCAGGGCGAGACTCTGGCTCGAGTTCAGGTTTTATAAACATATAGGAGATTTAGACACTTT
>CALSCE010010695.1:2533623-2538623 GCA_943593645.1 Bovichtus variegatus | reverse complement strand
CATGTTGCTTAAAACACATGTGTTTGTGCTTGTAGGTGATCACTGAGGTTGCACAATCCTCTGCTGTGTGTGAGCTGTCATGCAGTTTACGGCTGCAACTTATGGTGTTTATCATCATTTAATAATCTCTTGATTTCTGAAGTTTGAACTTTTGTTGAGTGCATGCAATGTTATAAATCCCCCAGGACTGCGCTGATGTTTGCTTTGTATAGCCAAACAGTGCCAAACTCAAAGGTTATTCCATAAACAGGAAGACGTTTGGAATCTTTGCCTGATAAACATCTAACGAGTAACTGATTATCAAAAACGTGTGTTATTTAATTCTTAAAAATCTATTGACAAATCAGTTAATCGACTTATTTTTTCAGTGTGTTGCACTGCTTTGGTTTTAATACTGTGTGTGTGTGTGTGTGTGAGTGTGTGTGAGTGTGAAAGTGAAACATCCTTTTTTAGTTTGGATCTTGACCAAATGTTCATCCTCAGTATTTGCAGGAAAGTTAAGGGCATTTCCCTTTGGGTTTCTGATGGACTTCTCCCTGGACTTCCCGATAACTACCAGGGATTTTCCACGTGGGAATATGAGTTGATATTGTATTCATGAGAGAATGTTTCTGATCCGATCTGTCCACGTTGACAGCCATTATGACGGACGGGCATTAGTGTCATTTTAGGAAGAGTCACAGCTGCTCCAGTCTTTCCCATCCCACTTTTCCCTTGCAGCCAGACGAGCGTGGTGGCACGTCTCATGTTGACATGGGCTGAATGTCTAAACATCGGTTTGCTTCGGTTTACTGAATTCATGCATTTTTTGCAGACTGAGCTTTCTGTAAGTTTCACCTGCGTGACAAACTGACATGAGACACGACCGTGTAATGAATTCATCAGTCACACTGTCTCTGTGTGTGTGTGTGTGCGTGTGTCTGTGTGTGTGTGTCTGTGTGTGGGTGTGTTGACGTAAGGGGACCTTTTGTATGACTGGACAACACATGTTTTGCTCTCGTCTGCTTGCATGCAGATGAAGGGAACTTGGGTCACATGTGTTTTTGTTACACGTTTGTCTGTCTTTCTCTGTTGCAGCAACTTTGATTCCCTGAAGAAGGAAGATGTTTACGAGAACAACAAGCTGGTAAGACATGTTTACATTCTGCATTTGACCTCTGAACATTTTTGTAACGGGAGACTGCAGGTGTGCAGGGTGAACATTTTAACGCATAGATATCACTTTTCACGACACTCGCATTAAGACATTTGGTTTTTGTATTCCAAGTTTGTGATGTTTGAATGTGCAAATGAGGCATTATCGTATTAAATGTGTTTTTTTTTTCATTTAAATCTGCACATGCAAGAAGACGAGGTGCAGCAGAATGAACACCTTAATGTGTATTTCGGGTGTTTTTTCTTTCCACTCAAAACAAGCCAAACTCTCAAATATGTCCGGTGCCTCCAGGAGGGTTTTAGGATAGTGGATCTATACACATTCATGGTCCCCAGAGGATGAATCCTACTCACTTAAAGGTTCCCTGTGGAGTTGTGGATATGGTAGTAATACGGAGCTGTTTTGTCAATGAGTGGGGCCCCAAGACAAACCGTCCCACCAATGACTTCACATTATTCCGCTGGTGGTGGCTTTGCATATGTTTTGTGAGAAAGTAAAATAGATTCAACACCATTTGTTGGCGTGGTCCGAAGAAAGGGCGGCAGAAGTAGGAGGCGGGTAGGAAGTGGGAAAGGAGACATTGCCCCACACACACACACACACACTCACACACTCACTTTACTCCCCTACTGGTGTGATCCCGTCGCAAGATGGTCTCTATTTGTTACTTCCGACCATAAATTGCTCCTACGTGCGTGTTGGCTCTGGACATTGCATCAGCACCACTTATTGTGAGGTAACATGGAATTTTCCAGCATACGTCAGTGTTCAAACATGGATGAAGGAGAAGACCAAATACGGAGTGCGTCGGTCCGGGCACTTTGATGTTGGCTGCTTATCTTGCTTTCTTTACTTTCACTTTCTCCCTGGAGCTCCATTCTTGGACTCTGAGGTGGAGAACAGACAAAACGCTCGACATCACTTTTTCTCTTAAAAGAAACAAGCAGCCTGTTGTTAGACACTGATCCAGACTGGGACTGAAACAGCGAGCTGTAAGAGATTAAAGTGCACAGCTAAGTAAGCAGTGTCTTTATGGCTCTGTCGAACATCTGAATACTGACTAACTTATGCCTCTGGTGCTCGTCGGCCTGCCTCTGCTTGTTGTTGTTTTCTGCTCCCTTGGAATCTGTGAATCTTTCCCTCTGACAGAAGGTGTAGATTCCATCTGTTAGGATATGCAAACAAACCAGACATGGATGTTAGAAAACATTCATTTTCACAAAGGAAAGATTCTTTATTCTTATGTTGTGTTCATTTTTCAGTAACCTCTGGCACACATATTTCTTGTGAGATTTAATAAAGTTCTATCTCATTAATATCTTGCATGTCCACATCCATAGGATGGGCAGCTAAAATCCAATGCCAGGCCTTAAAAATAGGGAATAAAACTAATTTAATACAAATGAACAAAAAAGATTCTAACAGAAGACAGTGGTGAAAATAAAGCTGAAATTATAATTTAAAAAGAAACAAAAAACTTTCTCTGGGACCCTCACAGTCCCAAACATGCACTATTATAAATATTATGAATATAAACATGAATATTACCGCTAAGCAGTGAACATCACGTGTGACGTGTGTTTTTAAAAAGCATGAGAATATCTGCTTTTTATGTGATTTCATTGGCCGCTCGTTCTAGATTAATAAAGATCCACCCTGAGCTTCTTCTGCCTTGTTGGATAAAGTCGATGATATTTTTCCAGGCGTTCAAGGTTGCGGAGGAGGAGTTGGGAATTCCAGCTCTGTTGGATGCCGAAGACATGGTGGCCCTTAAGGTTCCCGACCGCCTCAGTATCCTGACGTACGTGTCCCAGTACTACAACTACTTCCATGGACGCTCCCCGAGTGAGTACCGGTGTCTCACTGTGTCCGTCTCCGTGTTCCTGTCTCGTCTGACTATATACAGCACGTCTCTCTTTATCCGTGTGTCCGCTGCAGTTGGTGGTTTGGGAGGTATAAAGCGCCCGGCTGACGGCCCCACAGAGGAACCGTCTGGGAAGAAGAACCAGCCGGTGGCGTCGAAGGTGTTCCCCTTTTCCAAACCGGACAGAGAGAACAGCCCTCCCCCCTCCTCCAACATCACACGACCCTCTCCTTCCCCAAAGCAAACCAGAAAGGCCGAAAAGGTAAATTTGCCACCTTGAGACTTCGCACAAGCGTCGCTAAGAAAGAGTAAAACCGGCTTCTCATTAGAACCACTGACACTGACCAGATTAAAGTTGTCGTTTCCACCTCTCTGACACTCTCTTACCTTCTTCCAGGATGCTGTGGTTGAGAAACCCCATCCGACGGGCACCCTGAGTAACAAATGTGCGTCCTGCAACAAGCACGTTCACCTGGTGCAGCGACATCTGGTGGACGGGAAGCTCTATCACAGGAACTGTGCAAAGTAAGGACCCGTGTATATTCATTTAATCATAACTGACCCTTATAATCTGCAGCGTGCCACCAGAACCACGAGAGACGGGTTTAGTTCTTGATTTAAAATCGGAGTTAAAACCCAAGTTTATTCATTTATAAAGCTAGAAAAAGCAATGATATATTGATGAATTCCATTTCCATTGACATGAGTACTTAACTGATTTAAGTATTGTACTCTCATAACGTCATCAGACTCAAAATTGACAGTATATATTAAAAAATTAATAACATTTTTTAAAAAAGATAGAAATCGATGCAGCAGAAGCAAACACGTTTTTCTTCCTTGCGATAATTTGACGCACAGTTCAGTTGGTGATTGCGTTTGTTATGCTAGTAGCGGCTAATGTCACCTTATTAACTAATTCTGTCCTGTAGAGGAGACGGGGAAAAAATATCAGTGAAATCATCTCTTGGCTGTTGAAATCCAAGTATTACAAACATCATCCAGGATTCATAAACCGTAGTTATGTCAAGGGGTTTGTATTCAAGCTAAAACGGCACTAGGGCTGTCCTTGATTTAATAAAAATAATAATAATACTAATGGATTAGTTGATTTAATCGACCGATCTGTAAAACAGAGTTTCTCCACAAAGACTTGTGTAAAAGTACCACTTTATATCTTGTGTTTTTTAAGAGATGTGCTCATAAAAGTCTTGGAAGAAAAGTCATTCAGCATGAGAAAAGCATAAAAAAAATGACCAAAGAAATCTTAGTTGAGAAAGACTCAAAAAGACCAATTAGTTGGAGCTGAACGGCCCCGACAGGAGCTCTGATTGGCCAACGGTGGGAGTTGTGTGTGTACAACTTTGTGATTGTGACGATAACACTTCTGTCCTTCAGGTCCCTGTCGGCTACAAACCCCATCGCTCCTCCCCGAGGTTTACCCACAAACCCTCCTGTGTCCAGATTCACTTCCCCGCCAGACTCCACGAAAACCAACGCAACTCCTCCATCTCATACACCCTTCAGACAGGGGCCGGCGCGGCCGACGGAGAAACCCAGCACCCCTCCCAGCTTCTCCACCACGTTTTCCTCTTCGCCTCCTTCCCGGCCTGCGTCGAGTCTCTCCTCTGCCGCTAAAGACACTCGGACACCTGTTGTCTCCAAACCCACGGCTTCGCGGACTACATGGGAAACTACCTTCACCACAACGACCGCTCCCATCAGCACCAGGCCCATTGCGGCTCCTCGTGCCTCAACCACGGCGGCAAAGACGCTGCAGTCCAAGCTCAACTTCTTCCAATCGGATAACGCCGTTAAAGAGGAAGAGAAGAAGACTACAACCACCAACATTGTCGTCAATAATGGGCCGAATGTGACGGGTAAGGTCCAGGAGGTCGTTACTGTGATGGTGAATGTCGGTGGTTTTGGCAAAAAGGAAGCGAATGTGAGCTTGAACACAGGTGGGGAGAAAGCATCAGC
>CALSCE010010695.1:2503129-2517013 GCA_943593645.1 Bovichtus variegatus | reverse complement strand
GTGTGTGTGTGTGTGTGTGTGTGTGTGTGTGTGTGTGTGTGTGTGTGCGTGCATGCATCGCTGGCTAGCTAGGCCGCCGCTCTGCACTGCGCTCACACAGCGCTTACCGCTGATCATGCAGGCCCAAAAGCTAAAATAAAAGATCCAAAAGTGAAACACAACTATACTGTTTTAAACATCAGAATTGCCATAATTATCATATAACATTAAAAAAAAAAACACACAACTTCTTTCCCTGTACCTGCGTTTACTCGATTGTCGCACGTTAGCACGATCTCTTACCTCTTGCATGGTTGAAGGTCAGGGAAGTACGCCGACGCCGTGTGTGTGTGTGAGCTGATATTTCTAGTTAATTGAGCTGAATTGGGATCAGCGGCAGCAAAAAAAAGCTTAAAGCAGAAAATGAGAGAAGCACTCGAGTGGCTATCGGTAACATAAAGGAACAAAAGTGAAGGAGGGGGAGGAGGGATGAAAGGAGATGATTTGCTGCGTTAATCCAAATTGAATTACATCGATAACATCTTTCTTTCTGGCTTTAGTTTTATATATATTTTTCTCATTTCATTTCAAACATCCACTTTCCACGTGGTTGTAACTCGCACTCGAGACGCACAGTTTGTCTTTGGTTACAAAGGAAACAGCTGGTTGGCTGCTCACTGCAGCATTTATTTAAAAACACAAACTAACTAATGAACAAACAGCAATCGGTAGCTATTTATTCGACTCTCCTCCCTCTCTTTCTCTCTCTGTTAATAGTGTGAATTAGCATATAAATGAGAGATAGCATGTGATAGAATCCACTCTGCTTCAATCTGTCCACCGGGACTTATGATTATCTCTTTCTCCTCCTTTTTTTTTTTTGCTTCACTCCTTATTACTCCTTTCTGCCTTTTTCTACTCCTCTACACAGACAATTATTCCCATCTTCTATTTCTATTCCGAGCACTCATTTTTGCTTTTTTTTTTTAAAAAAAAAACAAACATTTTTATTAACTGATACAGTTAAAGTGAGTCATTGTCTGCCTTTGATTATTTGTTTACCTGGATGTGTGTTGGAGCCGCCTCTGTGTGGGGTTAGTTTAAGCGTACCTAATTGCTCCTGACTAATTAGCAGATGAGTTGAGGCACTTGGGGAGACAGAGAGCACGCACACACGCACACACACACACACACACGGAGACATAAATACACACGTTTATAGCACCTTTTCGTCCGTGTCCTAAGTGTTCATCTCCTGTTTCTTCCCTCTCTTGGCTTTGTGTCCCCAGACGGTTGAAGCCCAGCGGTACGCAGCAGGAGGTGTTAATGATGTGAGGGCTCTGTG
Source organism: Bovichtus variegatus (assembly GCA_943593645.1). Taxonomy (NCBI): domain Eukaryota; kingdom Metazoa; phylum Chordata; class Actinopteri; order Perciformes; family Bovichtidae; genus Bovichtus; species Bovichtus variegatus. The sequence continues at coordinate 2,515,689 of CALSCE010010695.1, read as the reverse complement.
TTCTCTGCTGGGAGCGATCTGTTGTGTGTTAGCTGCTGTCTGTCACCATCCGAATAGAAAAACATCTTCATAGTTCAAATGAAGTGTGTGTGTGTGTGTGTGTGTGTGGCGCTCTTAAAAACTGATGTCTCTGTGATGCTGCGTGTGTGAGTGTGTCTGGTTTTCCACTTTGCAATTGCTCTGCATATTAAAAAATCCCGAATCTGCCCGCCCTGCCAAACAACCCGGACAACTTTATTAGTGTGTGTGTGTGCGGTTGTGTGTGTGTGTGTGTGAGGTCATTTTGGAGGTAGCAGCACTACTTTCTACATCTACTATATTGTATAGTAGGTCAATATTGTACTTTTTGTATGGGATGCCTGTAGTTCCCGGCCAACGTATCCTCATCCCGTGGCCCGTATGACATCTTACGGAAAAGTTATTTAGTTATTTTTCGTGCTTTGTCCTACGAAAGTCATCCTATGTATGAGAGCAAAGAGGCAAAAGCATCAACGCTGCGTGTTGTGGGACTAAAACAACGAGCTGAGGCATCCTTTAAACGCGCTCACAATGTGGCTAACACTCGACGTGTCCGTCGTCAGGACGATCAGTCTCCACTAATGTTTGTTACTGCGTTACGCTGACTCGCCATTTTCCCTGGATACATAGCGAGCGCTGGCTGATGCACACGCTCGCACAAACAGAGGCGTTGCTAGAGTAAACATTTGAATAGTCCTAATACATTGGAAGACGTTTTTTCCAGCGTCTGAAGAAATTAAGTGAGGCCAAATGAAACACAAACTTTGGCGCCGTGGCTTCAAAACAGAAAACCAAGATCATGATTTATCATCCGGTGGAACACTGGATTCTCTGTCTCACCGGACGCAACGATTGGCTTAATTTCCTTTTTTTTTTTTTTATTATTATTTCTGTTTCTGCTGCTTTGCTTCTTCTTTTTTTCCTCCAAAGTCTTTTTAGTTTTTTTGTTTTAGCCGACTGGTTAGTGTACATAGGCTAAAACAACACACACACACACACACACACACACACACACACACACACACACACACACACACACACACACACACACACACACACACTCACACTCACACTTATATAGAGGGTGTACAGCCATGATAAGGATGGAGTGAGTGAATTAAAGTGAATCACAGTGTGTTAGGCTTCCCCTGCACAGGAAGACATTTTCAACACACACACACACACACACACACACACACACACACACGAAACCCTTAAGATCTGACACCCTTTCAGATATCCGCATTAGACCCTATAATCTAATTCCTGGCTATCGTTTTACAAATCGAATCATGACACACCACTCATATTCAATATCACCAAACCTCCAGCCTTTTAGTTTGGCCTCTCAAACCACCGTGTAAAAGCTTCATCACGGGCCACGCTGATGAAATTACCCCCTATTATCCCCTCTGTCTCTTTCTCTTTTTCCCCTCCAACTCTCACTCCCCACATTCTGTCTTACTTGAAGGAGTGTGCAGATTTAATTTACAGCAGGACTCATGAGCCACTTAGCGCAATCTCTCAGTGTGCAAGGATTGATTGATTAGGCCTTATCTTGTTATCTGGGTCTGTGGTCGTGTTGATAGGCCTGTTTGTTCTCTCACTAGTCTCTCAGTCTTTCTATCTGTATCCCTTTCCTTTATGTAATTTCATGCCTCTGTCTTCTGTGTGTGTGTGTGTGTGTGTGTGTGTGTGTGTGTCTGTCTGTGTGATGGCCTGCAGCTTCTCCGTCTACTTTTCCTCCAATGTGGGAATCAGACACTGATAAGGACGGATTGTCTTGCAAGATCAGAATTAGGAAATTACATGCTTTGCTCGTCGCAGACTCGCCCCCCCCCCCGTCTCTGCCGGCGGACTGCGAGCCGATATTGTTTCTCCGAAATTTGCTCAAATTGCTCGGCCGTAATGGCTGACTAAGTAAATACTCCACTGATGCCGTTTTCAGCCAAGAGGCGTCGGCACGTTCACTGTGAGCCGGCTGTTTGGTCATTGAAGTGTTTTTTTGTTTGTTTGTGTTTTTATTTTTGTATTTTATTCATTTAGTTGTATAGTGTCCTGAGGTGAAGGGAACAGGTGAACTGTGAGCAGAATCCGTTTTGTTGACCAAGTATGTGTAAACATCCAAGCGATTTGACTCCAGTTTTAAGTGGCTCTCAGTGCACTCGCACATAAAACGAATCTGAACAAAGGTGGATAAAAAACTAAACCTAGAACTATCATGTGCATGCAAGAAGGTGAAAAAATAGGTGTATATACACATATATACATACATATATATATATATACAGTATGTATGTATATATATATGTATAGATGCCTCTGTCCGTCCGTCCCGTTCTCGTGAACGCGTTATCTCCGAGAGGCCTTGAGGGAATTTCTTCAAATTTGGCACAAAACGAATAAACTGGTGAGAGTTTTGTGGTCAAAGTTCAAGGTCACTTTGACGTCACAAAGCACGTTGTTGGACAAAATAATCCATTAGCTAATTATGGCAATAAGGGGAAACTGCAACTTGACTGGTAGAGCCATACGACCGCTGTAGTTTAATATATATTCACTAAAACGTGCGTCACACCAGGGTGTCATATTTCCATCACCGCCGATCGGAGCTGGAGCCGATAAATAGCCAGGCAGAGTTTGTCCCGGGAAAGAATGCCGATTGTAAGCTTTCCCACTGAAGACATAAAAACAGATGTTTGGGATGGAAGTGTTTTGTTTTTTTTGTTTTGTTGTTGTTGTTTTCTGTCCAGTGGGAAAGGGGCTTAACAGTATAATGGGTAAACTCCTCTGGTGGAAGCCAGACACAGCGAGGTGTTACAAGCAGTTGGCTTTTTAATGAAAGGAATGAAGTAATCATAAATAAAAGTGCTCGTGCTCACTCAACCTTTTATTTCTAGACCTGCAGAACAAAAGAAAAACAAAGTGATTCGTTCCGAATAGAGTCGACTGTGCGATGTACTTGTGACTTTGGCACGAAGACGTAACAAACTGTGTGAACCTTTTCAAGCTCCGTCGTCCTCGTCCTCTCCTCGAGCCTCCTGCCGTCCTCCATCACCTCCTTTTGGCCTGAGCTCTAAAAGGACTCCCACTGTCTCACCCTTAACTAGACCCTTCCTCACCCCTGTCTCCGTCCTCACCGCCTGCACTGCTCCTCTTCATCCCGCTCCCTATGAGCTCCAACACACCTCTAGTCTCTTCCAGTCCCCTGCACTTTTCCCACCGTCTGCCCCAACCTGACTTGTAAACACTCACACAAACACACACATCCACTAACACACACACACACACAGTTGGAGCGGCAGGTTCTCTCTAATGACATCCTCGGAGTATAATTAGTCTGGCCAATTAACAGCAGTAACGATGCTTGCATTCATTATGTCAAATTACACTGCGCTGACAAAGTGTCAACTCAGCTACGCTCACCTGCTGAGGGTATCTTAGTGAGCTTTTGCTAGTTTATTAAATCCTACTTCATCACTCCAAAGATGAAGAATGTGCTGCATGTTTCTTCTTTGCACGTGCACACACACACACACACGCATATATGCGCATTCAATTAGCACGCTAGCAGCAGATCTGTTATTCTGGTGCCTGTTGTTGTCGTGGCGATGCTCTTGTGGCCATGAATAAGGCCTGTGAAACCAGTTGGATCAGTACATTGGATTATTAAATCATGGATATTGATTTTCTGTATGCGCGTGTGTATACAGTGTTATTAAACGCTATATATTACCAGGAGTCAGATGGGATGGCGGTAGCTGTGATCTGTGTGGCCTGAGATGTAATTTTGCACACACAGACATTTGCATAACACTGATGAATGTGAGGGAGGGAGGCGGGGCCGGGCGGGGCTGGAGGTGGATTCATCTTAATTAGCATCTCAGTCCTCTGGAGGTAAACTCCTCTGCTGGGAGCACACGCACTACACGCACACACGCACAAACAATACAAGGACAAGTGCTGCACTGTTTTCAAGCAAAGTATAGGAGTATTATTAACACAATTTACTTAAGCCCCTTCAACACATGCACTGTAACCCTGAAATGATCTAGACATTACCCAGAGGAGCGGTATGTGAGAACGCAAATGTCAGAATCAGTCAGAGCGGACGTGAAATGGACTTCACCCGACCAGCTCCCAGGTACAGAGTCCATGTAACGTCTGACTGAGGGGTGAATAGAGCCGCTTATTGTCCGAAGAATTCACGGCGAGCGAGTGGGCGCGTTGATGTTTCGAGCACGACTGAAACTGAAAACTGGCGTGAAACCGGGAACAAAAGCAAAACATCCATGAGTGAACAAGATGGGACAAAAAACATGACAACGCCAACGGAAATGTCTTACTGGAGAGACGATAAGATTCGGGCATTTCTGTCTGAATTTCTGTTAAGACACTGTTGGCGAAAGTGACTTAAACTTCTCTCTAATGTCCAGCAGGGGTCCGGCTGCATAGAAGTCTATGAGAAAATGACCCGACTTCTCCCTTGATTTGTTACCTCAGTGAACATTTTCCTGACAAGCTTTTGATCTCAGTTTCAAGTCTTGTTTAATGCAGCATGATGTCCGGTCCGTAGAAAAAGTGTCTTGCATGAAACCCGTCCGTGGTGCAGAAAGGTCGGGGACCGCTGATCTAGAGCTTGGCTACCTTGGCTACCTTGTGATTGACAGGTTGTTAGCAAGGTGTTCTCCCTGTTTTAGTCCTACAACTTTAACCCTTTCACAGTTTGTTTTCAGTTCATGAAATTTAATTGTAACATTTAATAAAAAATAAATATCTCATTCGGCGTTCAGTTGTACTGAGCTCCACCGGAAAAAAACAAGATGGCTACCGCCAAGACCGGTGGGTGACGTCCACTTCCTGTATACAGTCAATGTTCTCAACGCTGACTTTCAAAGCTGTAAAATGCATTCGTGCAGTTCTTACAGAACAACATTAACTGTGTTGATCGCAATGAAGTAACATGTCAACCTATGCAGCAGTACAGCACGTTTTCCTAACGCAGTTTAATAGTTTTGGGGCAACAATGGGGTTCTATGGTACGGAGACATTTATCATGCTGTGGCTACAGAAACAATACTTGTTAGCAGGATACATTCATTTCAAGTCTCTTCGGGGTAACTTTAAAAAACAACAACACACAAATACAGTTATAACACCAGTGTTATCCTTTCAGAGCAGTATTTGAGTAAATGTACTTTGTTACCTTCCACCACTGAATAAACGTACTTTTAAATTAATGCACATGGGCTCATGCATGTGCCAACACACGCACTTAAACACGGACTTGATCCAAGCAAAGGACAGGGGCCTGAGAAGTCCTCTGATAGGCAATTAGCTCATGAAGTGACATAGACATGCACACAGAGCCTCAGACAAATACACAAATACGATCACACACACGCACACACACACGCACACGCACACACAAGGCAGAGCTGGCTTGCTCTCTTGATAGGCAATTAACTTACTTCAGACACCTCATCAGCAAGTGAACAAAAATCCCCCTTTAATCGGACACACAAACACGCACACGTTCCTCGCAGCTTTGCATATGCAGTGTTCAGTGAAGCATTGATATGCAGCGTGAGCGGGAGAATCTGTTCCCCTCGCTAGCGCCTTAGCATTGCTACATTTCAAATGCACATACACAAACACGTCCAACCACACACTCGCATACACCCATCCGAGGGATCAGGGGGCAGATTATTCGTAGGAGTCCTGCTGAGTTAAGTAATCACACTCGGGTGTTTAATCACTAACGAGAACCTGATGATGCTCTTTAATTAACACAGCACTAATTGAAGAGGGCTGGCGAATCACAGCTCTCGGCCCTGTCTGTTATTTGAATAATTAGAAAGCAAAGGATTGTGGGCGAGGTGCCTCCAGCTGTAGCCTGGAAATGTATTAGAGGAGATTCTTTCACGGTTGCGTTATGGAGCCGTTACATAAAGATAGAAAAGAGCACTTCAAAAAAAATGTAAATATCTTCGATGATTCCACATTGTGTGGACGTAACTGACAGATTCGCAGCAAAATGCTTTCAATACAAATCTTAAGGATATTGATGCCTTTCTGCTCATCTGCTGCAACTTTTTCTACAATATAATATTTAATACTAAAGTACTTTGTATGGACGTGTTTTGGACATGTTGTAACAACGTAACCAGACAATCAGCATCTCCTGTTGCAACATGACAATATCTTGATAACATACAGGAAATAAAGGTGAGAAACTAAGTGGGTCAAACATTTGAACATGATAACGCATACATCAGCGCTTTTATCTCCCCAAACACAGAAACTCTCTATGTTTTTTACTAATGACTTACTTTAATTTAAAATCCGTATCCTGCTGTTGTATAGTGATGGCTAAATAAAGTGAGCGTGAGTGACTAACAGTGTGCGCATATAAGCTCTTCTTGTTATTGATTTATATTTCTATATCTAAATTGCAAATGGCCTATGCGTGCGTTGCAGAAGTTACAAATATGATCAAACATAAATGCGTTTTGAGTTGCAGATAGGAATATGTTCCGTCAATAGCTACAACCGAAAGAGAAATGGGAGCTCACAAAGCTCAGATTGTGTAGAAGTCTATGAGAAAATATAAAAAGTCATTGTGTTAATGTGAGTAATGAACTGCAGCTTTTAGCTTTTATTTTTGTTTGTTTTCGGTCAAGTCTTTTCTTCTTCTCGTATCAGACTAAAAATAAAACTAAAGAATCAAACATAAATGCGTTTTGAGTTGCAGATAGGAATATGTTACGCCAATAGCTACAACCGAAAGAGAAATGGCAGCTGGTTTACTAATTACTGCACATTCAAATTCAACTTGTCTCTCAACTGCTGGAAGCCAAATGACAAGCCGGGAGCTTTCTGAATCCTTTGTCCCTCATAGCTATTCGTGTTTCATAGTGCAGGAACATACTAGCCGTGATTCATAATTTACATTGTACAAACATGTACAGGAGCTGACATCTGTGAGCCTGTTGTAAAACAACCAAGCAAATGTTTGCACATTTTCTTCAAATCCTCTCCGCGTCAGCGCAAAGACCGAACGAGGAGTTTTACAGGATTTTGATTCGACTGGGTTGATTAGAGTGTGTCTGTTAAAGTGGGGCGAGAAGTTGGGTGAAGTTTTGTCAGAGAGGGGGGGGGATGGACCCAAACATGGCAACGTGGAAGGCGAGGATTAGTGTTTAGTAATGAGGATTACCGTACAAACCGGTGAAAAGCAACTAAGCTGAGCACCACCGTCATCAAACCGATTTAGTTCCTGGCTCCTATTTAGAAGGATTATCACACAATGTCATTGTAATTACAATTGTTCTACCAATGAGACTGCTGAAGCTATTCTTGTCTGTTGTTATGGCTAATATAACGGCTAGTGTTTGCGCGTTTGCTCTGCTGGTCACGGTATCGAGTTTCCCTCGTCCAGGAGACCTCGTTCTGTTAAATTTGCGACGCTAACTTTAGTTAGCACGTTTCACGTGGAAGTCGGTACTTCAGCAGCAAGAAGATTAAACTGAGAAATGTTTCTCTTTCTCCCTCCTCACTTTGCTTACCCCCAGCAAGCGGCTGCTGTCTGTTTATAGGTTCCACATGGGAAAAGGACAAAGGTTTAAACAGAGGGGGGATTTCAAAAGATAATTAAGGAGGAACGAACAGGCAAACTACTGAAGGAGGCACGGAGGAGGGATTGGGAGCAGAGAGGATAACAGAGGAGCGGAAGCTACCTTTGTTGTGTCTCAAACAAGTGGATCAACTCAACTGCTTCTCAAACGCCATGAATATGTATTATATCAGGTCATTCATCCGGCGCCATTGTTCCACTTCAAATTATGTCCCACTAGAGGAACACTGAGGGAACACAAAAGGAAAATTGGGCAAATAAAAACGTGACAAAAAACAAAACAAAAAACGACAGAGCTGTTCTTTTTATGTCCACGCGAGTTCTTTTGTGGCATTAGAGGAGAATCTTCAGAGATGACTCGCTTTTATCCAACCGAATAATGCCATCTTTTTGAGGAAACGGCTCTAATTAACATCTATTTTGAATAATCAGATTATTCTACATTCTTAAAATGTGCTGGTGAGAAAGCAGGACTCTATAGCAGGAATGTGTCTTTTGTCATTGCGCACTAATACACCAAAGGTAATATGAGAAATACTTAACGTTAAACCTTTTTTTTACAGAAAGATGTAGCAAGCTAATTAAGGGGTTTATTGCTGGATGGGTTTCCGACACACAAGTGAGGACTTAGCTGATTTACGATCTTCCCTTATGCATTCTTATTTTATCGATAGGCTACATGTTCATTATTCTGTGACTAATTCCTCTGCTGAAGTTTTGCTGTTCCTCCCATTCTGCTGACATTTCATGAATGCAGCATCAACATGGAGCCTGTTAGCATGCTGATGTTAGCATTTAGCTCAAATCACCTCTGTGCCCACAGCGCAGCCTCGCAGGGCAGCTAGCACAACCGGAGACTCTCAGTCTTCTTTATTTATTAAAATTAAATAATGTATTTATCTATCAGCTGCAGTTTCATGGTGTTTACAGATTGCTCTTTTGTTCCCCATTACATATCAACATATTCTGGACAAGATATGAAAAATATGCATTGGTCAAAAGCATCTTAAATTCAGCAAATATCGACATTTTTTTGTGCCGTGTAATCTTAGATTTCATTGTGGTTACTTATACACTTAAAGGTAATAACATCAGCTATATCTTGTCAGAATACCTTGGTAGTTCACTCTTAGAGTTCATAAGTAAAGATGAAGTCATTTCTTCAATTTCTTCATCAAAAGCAACTTAAGCACATATTTGTATTTATGTTAAATATTATATATGTTCTAAAATCAAATCTCACTCTGTAGCTTCATGTACTATATCTAAAAATAGTGTTTTAGGAGGATTTATTTGCTCCTTTCCTTAGAATATAGATACATACTGTATATTTTTGTTGTTCAAGCCATAAGGTCGTCTAGTGTGTAGGAAATGATGTGAAAAGCGTGGCGCTGGTGAAGATTTAAAGTCTGCATATTTGATTGAAACAAGCTTTTTACCGTGTTTTATCAATACGGCAGAAGACTCCAAGTATATCTTTTGTTTTTCAAAACAACTCAATCACCATTTTCTCTGCCTCTTTGCGTTGAGAGTAAACTGGATTAATTCACCAGTAAATTGGCTTTAATGAAATAAAAATTGAAGACGAGCTCGGCAGAGTGGCTTTGGAGCTGGAGATATGGTAAAAATGACCATTACAACCCCGAAATGGTTTTAAGTGCTTTGTTAAATGTTTATAATGATAACTGGCACCTTAAAATAAGAACTGGATAAATAACAATTATTCTAAATATGGATTTCCTACTGATCTGGGCGACATTCATACAATGGCGGAGAATAAAAGGAGTGCTTTCGCTCCCGTTCCCAAGTCAAACAATGAACATGGGACACACACTACTCTGGCACAAACACAATAATATAGGTAGCACTCACCTGGAGGGAACCGAGGAACAAGGGGCTAATTAGTGATGATGAGAAGTTAATTTAGTCAGACACCTCAGGTAATAGCGCCCCCCCCCCCTCCTCTCCTGTCTTCATCTCCCTCTTTCTCACCTTCCCTCTCCCTCAAACGTTTCCCACTCTGCATATTGCTTTTTTACTCTACAGCCCAACAATTTTCATGTTCAGACAAGGTGTCAAATGTTCTGTTTTGTGCTTTCTTGTGTCCCGTCAGCGTGTCGCACATACAAACACATATCCACGTGTATCCTTCAGAGATCTCAGAGGCTGCAAAGCAGGTGAGGTTGTCAAGTCGAGTAAGTGGGAAATTACATTATCTCCTGCTTTGACATTACTGATTTGTGTGTGTGTGTGTGTGTGTGTGTGCGTGTGTGTGTGAGATGGTTCCTGAGCTAAATGTTTGCTAGCAGGTGAGCCTGTTGTTGACAGATGGTGTTTGTGAGAGAAGCTCGCTCCCTGCAGAGTCTCACCCCAGGAAAGTGCTCATGCTAACGCAGACAGGCCCACTGTACACACACACACGCACGCGCACACACACACTCACACTTACTGTACATACATGGAGCACTAACACACTGTCACGAGGTCTCTGAGTGGATTCTCAGCACAACCAGGTGAGATAGACCACAAAGGAGAGACACTAATGGTGAAGAAAAGGAAGTTATAACTGTGTTTTGTGTATATTTACTAGCCTACTGCCATCCCATCACTGCCTTTTGTGTTGGGAAGATAAGCAAAAGAGAAAGATACAAACACAGAGACCACTTTCTATGTTTGTAAGTCGCAACTAATGGCTTTGTTAATGGCTATAATATCATCTATTTAGGTTTTATAGATAAGGATTAAAGCATTTAAGCCTCTGATTTACTGCTGTTATGCATGTGTGTGTGTGTGCATGATGGCCATGTGCACGTCATAACTTGCCTATGAAAGGTTTGGGCAGTATCATGCAAAGTAAGGTCAAACTAAAGGAACATTGGGCTGATGTATGAGAAAGCAACATGACATGGACGAGGGCTGGTGGTCGCAGGGGTAAACGCACGCTGCAGTTACGGTAAAAGAAACTTAAAAACCCTTCGTGTCGCTGTGATGAGATATACCGCTGCACATTTGATGCGGCCTAATGAATGAGACGCAGAGGAGGAAAATGAAACGAAGAGCGTCTGTCTCCACAGTAAATTATCTGTTGAGTGTTTGATGGTTATTTATTTGTGCTTTCAAACGTAACTGCCGTGAAACAATCAGAAATGACTTTTTTATTTATTTCCTTTTTTTTTTAACTCTCATTTACAGCCCCGCCACGCGTCTCTCTCGCTTCTGCCGCCCTCTCAGCTCGCTCGCTCGCTCGTCTTTAAATCAGCCGGGGAAGCCGACAGCAAAGCCTGACTTTACCTTGAGTGTCACCATGTCATCAAACAAAGAAACATGCTCTCGCCCGGTCATACAATTGTCTTAAATTGATACTAAAGTCCTTCTTGTTTTATGAACGGGGCTTTACACGAGTTGAAGCAGCGCTCAGCCAATCAGTGACCCCGAAAATTCATCAAACGTTTCCTAGTCCCTGGGGAAAGTTCCTGTGGTCGAAAAAGGGGGCTATGCTATACGCGTCGTACCAACTAGCTCAACGGAAATGACAATATAAGTTCTCAGCGAATGATGAGTTAGTTTATTAGTGTTTTTGTAGCCATTAAAAAGCATGCATTATATAAAAGTTATAACAAAAAACTAAAAACAAAGAAAGAATTACAGCGAAAGTTGAGTTAACATCAACATATGAAATCCCACAACTTGTGACACCATTTTCCTCTCCGGCCGGCCGACGCACAGACAGCAGCCATTTTGTGCCTCTGAGATCAGATTAATAGTCTTGTGGCGGCGCTTCCCATCAGCAGGTCTGCTGGAGCGTGGCAACTGTGGAGGAGTCACGATTAGAGCTAATAGCAGACTAAACAGCCTTTAAGTCGGGCCTGTTGCGTGTAATGAGACTTTAAGTGTGATGACAAGAGGAGCGAGAGGAAGGAAGAGCACAGCTACGCTGACGACGAGACGCTGAACAAGCACTTAATGCTTCTTTAGAGCGCTATGTAGGTGAGGAATACGCAAACCAAAACAAAACACGGGAGGAAGTAACTGAACTGTAAAGGATGCATGACAAACTTAAGTCTCGGAGGGGTCAAATAACGGAGCATGAGAAAGTCGACGGAGAGGCAGACAGTGAAAGTGTTAGAACGAGAAGAGAGACACGGCGAGGGGAGGGGGAGCCAGTGAGAGCTCCTGTAATTAGTCAGTTAATTACATCTGGATGATGATCTGCTCGGGGGGATGGATGTTGTTTGAGCTGTGTGTGTATGAGTGTGTGTGTGTCTATCCTTGGCGGCTGTGTACACTCCAGAAAGCGTTTACTGAAATGGGAGCTAATTCTCGCTGTCTGAGGCCATTACGGTATTAATTTAATTTGGGTTAGCTGTCGCTAGCTCATTAACACATCTAATTAATTCATTGACATCAGAATTAAGTTGTTTCAGTGAAACTGACACCTCTCTCTCGTATAAGAGAGAGTGGGAGGAGAGCGACAGATTGAATGAGAAGCGGAGATAGGAGAGGAGTTGGAGTGGGGGGGGGGGCGGGGGGGGGGGTGATGGATTGAATCATATCTACAAGAAAAATACTATTAATACATTTTGTCAGCTGCGGTGAGTAGAGTCAATCTGTTACGTAGGATATAAGGAAGAGGGATGGAGGGCAAGAGGGAACACAGAGGTTCAGATAATGGCTGGTAAAGGAAAGAGAAACAGGACGGAAGCGAGGCCTGGTGTGACTGATCACCTCAGAACGTGCTGAGGGAAGAGAAGAAGACACTGCGAAGGCTCATGGATACATAGAGAGATGGAGAGATGGATGGAGAGAGAGATAGAGAGAGAGAGAGAGAGATAGATAGATAGATAGATAGATAGATAGATAGATAGATAGATAGATAGATAGATAGATAGATAGATAGATAGATAGA
>CALSCE010010695.1:2482019-2494523 GCA_943593645.1 Bovichtus variegatus | reverse complement strand
CCCCCCCCCCCCCCCATCCCAAACCCTCGTGTCCCGCCGTTCCCAGCCCACCCAAACCTCTTCTCTTGAATTTGTGGTGACTCCAGCAATAGTAACACCAGTGGAGGAAATCATTTGTGCCTCCAGGCGAGTCATTACTGAAGCAGAGTGTGAGATTGCAGTGACAAAACTCTGTCTCTGGCCTCACGACCAGCCAGAGACCAGCACGCCGCTCCACACTTATTACTTCATACCTCCACGTTTCCTCTCTCTGCTTCTTCCTCTCCTCTCTCAAATTGTATTTGTTTTTCATCACACCCTTTTTTTTTTTTTTTATTTCATCATGTTATCTTTAATCCATCACGCATCAATTCACTCTGATGTTTCTATTAGTTTGTAAAAATAACATTTTTTTTTGGGGAGAATGGGTTTATTTTATTATCCAAAAGAGCACTTTATTTTTCACCACAACAAAAATATTATGATATTAGCACTGACATGCAAAAATAAGTAAGATCTGGGTAAAAATCACTGATTTTTTTAAATTTAGGAGGTACATATGATAATCCAGAAATACCTAAAAAATGTCTTAGTATGAAACTAAAACACTTAAAAACATAAACAACAACTGAACCAGATTTATTAATATTCTTCAAAATATCTATGCAGGAGTAAAACATTCCAATCATTTTAGTTATGATTTTCATTTTAAATACAGACTTAGTATTTAATAATGTGTTGACAGAATTGTATATAAAATATTGTTTGGACCTTTTTTATTTTTTATTTTTATCATGTAAAATTATTTTATATATTTGTATTGTGATATTGAAATCAATTAACTAACTTAAAAAAAAAAAAAAAAATACTGATTGTGCCTTTAAGAAGAAATCAATGAAGTTGTTCGTATTAGACTTTTATTTTGTGGACTTTTTGACTGACACTCTTCAAAACAAGAAAACAAAACAAGACTTTGAAGGCTGTTTTTGCCCTCGCTGGCCAGAAGGTGTCAGCTCTGTGTTGGGTAGTGGTCCGCAGCTACACGCACGCACACACACACACGCACACACACACACACACACACATGCACACATACGTACAAAGCCGGGCGCTACGGCCCACTGACGTCCAGCTGCTCCTGTCAACACTTCGCTACAGCGTGTAATTCACCCTCACACACAACGGCAGCTGAGACCTGAGAGGAGCCCCCGCCCAACACACACACACACACACACACACACACACACACACACACACACACACACAAGTCTGAAGCCAAAGGAGGAAATAAGAGGTGGAAAAGAGAGTAAGAAAATAAAAGTGGCCAGAGAGGAAGTCCGAGAGCTGGACGTGGAGAGGGAGAGTTGTGGGTGACAGACGCACAGAGAGCCAGACAGACAAAGAGACGGGGGACTGTGTTTAAGTGGCCTAATCAAGGGACCACCCCTTCAAAGGGAGGCTGGTGTGTGTGTGTGTGTGTGTGTGTGTGTGTGTGTTTGGGCAGGGGGGAGGCTGGACAGACTGAGTCCAAGTTCCCCTGCAATTATCAACTTACCCATCCTCCCCCCTCCTCCTCCTCTCCCTTCATCCCCTGAGAGACCCAAGCTGCTGTACCCATCAACAACTCATTCAGGCCTTAACAAAGCAGCACCACGCCCACACACACACACACACACACACACACACACACACACACACGCGCACACACACACACACACATTTTTACAACTGTGCAGCCCAGTCGATGCTGACTTTGTAGATTAATTTTCTACGTGAGGATCATTTGAAAACAATTTCCAAAACGAGGGGACCATGCGACGCGATGTCCTCTTTGGGTCCTTGCGTGCGTTAGAGCGGCAACGATTAGTCGACTCATCGACAATCAGCAACTCTTTTGATAATCGATTCGTCCTGAAAGTCATTTTGCATGCAAAAATGCTCTGAAATATGGAGATTTCCTGCTTTCCTCTTATCTGTATCATATTAAACTCAATACCTTTGTGGTTTTAGACATAAAAACATCACATTTGGGAACTGATGCTTTTCACTATTTTCTGACATTTTAGAGACCAAGCGATTAATCGACTCATCTAGAAAATGATCGAGAGATGAACCGATAATGAACGTAATCGTTAGTTGCGCCCTCGTCTGTCACTTTGTTGTGTCGTGTCATTGATTCTCACGTTATACACAAACGTGCCAAATGTATAAAAGTTGTCATCATCATCGATTGTTAAAATTTACTTTACGAACAATCTGTTTTTAATAGACTGTGAACAGAAGCTTTTTATGTGGCCACCCATGCAATATCCAGCCTTCTTTTACAGTGGAAGTAAAAACACAAGGGAAACCTGCTTTGTGTGGTTATACGTGTGTGTGTGTGTGTGTGTGTGTGTGGGTGTGTGTGTGGGTGGGTGACGTACATGGCTGGCGTGTGCCGCTCCACATGCTGAACATGCCCCGAGGCCATCATCTCACCTAAGGCACTCTTTAATGTGGAGCGCTTACTGTGTGTGTGAACAATATATGCATTTATGCCTCCGTGTGTGTGCGTGTGTGTGTGTGTGTGTGTGTGTTTGTTCTCTAAGCCTTCAGTAATAAGGTTGGCCATGGTGCATCAGAGATAAGGCATTAGACTGTTGACCTCTGACCTCCAGCTCCGTTTAATACGGAAAAGCGGTCACTAACACCCAGGAGAGGCCATGTTTAAGAGGCGCAAACTGCTTAATGAAATCAGTGTGTGTGTGTGTGTGTGTGTGCGTGTGTGGTAATTGAGCCAGCTTTATAAAGCAGCTGTATTTAAAGTGTTGTCTTGCATTCAGAATTAGCTTTAATAAATGAGGTCTTTGAAGATGATTAAATCAAGTTTTCTTTTTTTAACAATGGGAAAAGAAACTGTTTTTTTTTTTTTTTTTTTTTCACACTTGACTCAACACACTGCAGCGTTTGCTTTAAAAAGAAAAAAAAAAAACTGTTTTATTGTTGCTCCTGTGGCTCTATTATAAGAGCTCTCTCTTAGAAACTTAGAGACTTAGAAACTGGCTTATCTGTTGGTTAAGTTTGAAATGTTCCCAGACAGAAAAGAAACTCGTTGACTCTGTACAAACGTGACGCGATGGTTGCGAACAGAGCTGTGTGATCTTTGGCACACGAGATGGGCAACAAAGGAAGCTGTGTGTAGCGCATGCGAAAAGACACTTTCACCATATTTGTAACATGCAAGCTGTGATTTACAAGACCAAAGCATTTCCAAGTTTTCCTGATCAAAACAATCTTTATTCTTGCAGCTCACACATTGCTTCTGTGAAACAGGCCACTGTCTTTGTCATCTCATAGCTGGGAGAGCAGTTCTCTAGTTTTACCATTGGGCGAAAATTGTGGCCTTTTTTTTCTTTTTTTGGGGGGTTTTTGAAAAATAATGAAGTTCATGTCCAGAGTGAAACCTGCTGCTTGTGTCCTTCTGTGGCGGGTTTGACCTTTGTTGCACGTTGTACTTCTCTCCCTCTCCACACATTTCCTGCCTCCTCTCTGCTGTGCATTTAAAAAAAAACAACAAAAAAAAAACAACCTATTATAACCTACAATAATAATAATAATAATAATATATAACATGTGTAAAATCCTTGTAATCTTTTACATTGGCTTCGCTGGAAATGTGAGCGACTCGGACGTAGAACATGAGCATAAAACTCGAATGTCTCGAAAAACTTTCTGGTTTAAATTTTGGATAAATACATTTTCATCTCAAACTGACTTTCCGACAAACTGAAACTCTTAACAGCTACACGCAGTGATGAGCCAGGAGTGCAGGCAGGATTTTGAACATTTTTGTTCACGTATTTTACTTAATTTATCGTACTTTTATTGTTATTCTATCATTCACTGGCGGTATTACTTCTTATGCACTTTATATGCACTACTGTGTTGTTTTTTTTTTACATTTTTTATTCTTGTGTTGTACTTTTTGAGCAATCTCTGGCACAATACTTTCCTTCGGGATTAATAAAGTTCTAACTTATATCTTTTTTTTAATTCGCCACTCAAATATTGTTGCCGCTTTTTGCACGAGTGCAACAATGTGAGCAGATTTATCCCCATTTGTACTATTCACTGCATCTCACCGCCCTCTATTGTATGTTGTATTATACATACATTGTATTATATATTGTATTATATTCCCGTTGAATATACATTTTTGCTTGAGACATGGTTGTACAGTACATCACTACTTTGTTTTTCAGCACACATTTATTAATGATTTATTTTTGTTCTATGTACCTCTTAGAAAAATCTTTAGCTCTCATCATATCTTACTTTATCTTGTCAATGAGGACATCACTTCTGCATTGTTTCATATTTGTGTGTGTCTTGGCGCGCTGTGTGTGTGTCAGGTAGTTAACCGCGTTTGTCCGGGACACTGAAGACATTCTCCAGCCTCTCCTCCACTCCATTAGGCTGTAAGTGGAGGCGGAAGTGTATCAGATGTGTGTGTGTGCGTTGTGTCGATATATATATATATATATATTTGTGTGTGCGTGTGTGTGTGTGTGTGTTTCTGGTGCGTGGGGTGTCACTTCAGCTGTATTGGGGTCAGGTTGGGAAATATAGAAGCTTCCAGGCACTCAGCACGTAATAGAAAATCTATTCTGCTCAAAGTGAGGAGAGGGAACGAAAGAGTGGAGAACAAATGAAAGAGGGAAGACAGACGGAGGAGGAGGAGGAGGAGGAGGAGGAGGGGACAGGTGACCAAAAGATAATGGTGAGGCGGAGGAGGAGAGAGTGCAGGGAGGAAGAAACGGAGAATGAAGGAGATATTATTTCAAAAGGTGGAGTGTGAGACAGTGGAGGAGGCGGTGGAGGTGAGGGAAGGACAAAAATCGCCGGTGGAGGGTGAAGAGGCTTCACTGCCGTCCTAAGTGGATAAAAAGCAAAAGAGACGGCGGAGAGCGGTTCATTTTTCTGTCCTAGTAAAGACTTCCTGCCTGTATTATCCAGCCCCGACTGATCTGTCACAGTGCGTTTCTTCTACTGTGATCTCTTCTTGAAGCTGTAGCACCACCTGAAATAAACAGCCTCTGTATGTACACACGCATACAGATCACAACCTTCAAATTATGTACGTCATCCCTCGAACCCGCACTCTTTTTGTGTGTCTTTGATGAATGTGCGGTTTTTTTTTCGCACCCTCGTCGTGGTGTGAGCTGCAGATTCACCTGAAACTTGATTATTTCGTGCATGACAAATTTTTGAGTTTTATGTTTATAAATCAAGTGAGAAGTCGGGTCATTTTCTCATAGACTTCTATACAATCTGACTTCTTTTTTTGCAACCAGTGGAGTCGCCCCCTGCTGGATATTAGAGAGAATTCAGATTTAAGGAACTTCCGCATTGTCTTCACTTTTCAGACTTACCGCTTGCTTTTAGCTGCCTAAAAAAAACCCCCAAAAAAACTCTTTTTACTCCAAATCAAACCGTATAACTATTTTTTATTAATGGTCGACTCCTTTACAGTTGGTTGTTAAAGCGCCAAAGTTGCAAGATGGTGTAAACACACAGACGTGCACTTAACATAAATATTACACCTCCCTGTATTGACTTTGCACTCAGGTTAACAGTGTTGTTCAGTAAAAGCAGTTGCAGTGTTTTACTGCTTTAATGACGGGCTGTTTACATCTCAAGGGCCTGTTTGTTTTGTCAAGTGAGAGCTTGATTCTGTTGTTACCACCAATGCTTTCTGGTGCAAACGACTTTGAGGAAAAGCTCGTGTTTCTATTTTTATGACCATTGCAGCAGCTGTGAAATTGTCTCTACTTTCACACCGACCAGAGTTGGGTTTTTTGGATAAATGGCACCTGTATTTGTTGTAAATAGCGTTAGAATAAGACCACAACTTAACTTTAGGTGAATATGATAATCAGTCATTGTTGTTATTTCCGTGTCTAAAATGTGCTTTTTTGACTTTTCATCAATGAATGAAAGTAAACAGAATCAAAACAAATAAACCAATTTTTCTAGTCTGCTTGATTTGTATAATTTTGTACATAATTCCTCAACATATTCTTAACTTTCCAAAAATGCCCTGACTGTCGAGCTCTAAAATTCAAGGAGAATATAAAAGTACAAGAGCATATAAAGCTCAAGTGACTAATGAGTTTTTTCGGCCTTTAAATAAACTGAAATTGCACTTTTAATTAGTAACAACAGCAACACCAAGTAACAAGGCAGCCACAGAAACACTGACATTATAGTGCAACGCCTCACATCATTAAACCCACGAAAACTGAATCTGTGAAAGTGAAAGGACAGGAACTGGAGAGGCGACACAGAGATGTTAGTTGGGAAAAGAGAACAGATTGTATTGTTCACTGCTGTGAAGAGCTGGAAATTATAATAGGGTGTACAAGCCCCTGCAACAGAAGCAACATAGATAGTATTTCTCACAAAATAAATGATAATTTACTTATTTTTTAAATCTTATTTTTGGAAAACTGTCGTAGTAAAAAAAAAAACAATGTCATATGTGTAGTCTGAGTAAAAAAAGTTTACTTTTTTTTTTTTTTTACGGAAACAGAACAGTGGGATTTAACGTCAACATCAGAGCACGATTTATTCTGCAATCTGAGCCAATGTCTGCATCACAAAACACAATATCGGGATCAAGTGTATCAATACTTTCTTACTAAACATTTCAGAAAGTGATAAAAAATAAAAATAAAAAAACTACGCAGTGCTTAACGGTCACATAACTGTTGGAATGTCTCATTAGATAACGTTTTCTGTAAGTAATATAGATATATATTTGAACGTTAAGTCACTTCTAAATGTTATGGCTCTTATTTATTCGTTGTTTTCTTCGAGCTAACGATGGTCAAATATACAGCGTGTGTCAGGATTTAAAAAAAAGTCGAAATCATGATGCAAAACATTTTGTGAAAATCGCGTCGATGTGCAGAAGAATTACAGAAAAAGCATCGCAAAGAACATTTAGCTCATCTGTCCAAACGTCTGTATGTGTGTGAGAGACTGATAGGGAGGTGGGGGATGAATTGTGTGTGTGTGTGTGTGTGTGTGTGTGTGCCCGAGGCCTCTTCATCTCATCAGTAGAAATCTATTCTGCTCAGACTCATCCAATAAGGTGGGTAATGATACTCCACTCTAATATTGGGACTGTCCAAATTGAACACATTTAAACTTTAATGCAAGTCAAGTCCTGGGGAGAATGTAATCTGCCCCACTTAGTGTGTGTGTGTGTGTGTGTGTGTGTGTGTGTGTGTGTGTGCGTGTGTGTGTACCCATGTGCATCTGTTTCTGTGTAATGTAAAGCACTTTTTCTCTGTTGCTCCACTAATGAATTTAAATATGTTGAATTAGTTTTAAGAAGAAGGTGAGAGGTGAGACCAGAACGTGCGTGAAGTGCTGCACCGAGGCTGTTTAAGCAGTTGAAGCAACAGTGTTTCTATGTTTAGAAGCTCCAGCTAGGAGGAGCTCCGCGATGAGAAAAACACATTGCACACCTTTCAACCTCGCTCCCCTCGTCCTCCACCGAGAGAAAGTTCTCCCTAAGTTTGGAGGCATAGTGAAGTTAGCATTTAGCTCAAAGTAGCACAGCGCCTCAGTGCAGCTTCACACATATCATATGTATGTGTACGGACAAAGGAAAGGTTAAATTGGTACAGCTTACTTATTCACATCTTAAAACCCCGGGAAACAGGCAATATGGACTATTTAATTTGACTATTATAGTCTTTATTTGTTCTATTTTACTTACGTTTTATCAGTAATTCATGAATTCCGTTGTCGACGTTAAGGCACATTAGTGTGGAAATCTGATTCGGACAATTATAATTATTATAAATGAATTTTTTAGACACTTCTGGTTTCCGGGATCTGGTTTATATTTATATGTGTGCTGTGGTGTAAGTACATGCAGGCTGGGCATATTGGTATGAATGACAAAATAATACATTTTTATTATTTATTTTAATCTTTGGGTGTTTTTAAAGCTATTTTCTTATAAATTACACCGGAGCAGCTTTTACGAATGTTTTAGTTTGCACCTCAGCAGAGTCTATGATCTATAATCTATAATAATGAGGTTATCGGTGGGTGTGTGTATGTGTGTGTAAGTAAGTCATAATTCTCGATTGTGTGTGTTGAGGGTTAAGTGTTGTGATCGATTGTTTGGACACGTTGAGAGCCTCGACAACTTTGTGTGCATGTCTGGTGTTTTACCAATAATCCATGAAGAATCCTCTTCCTCCTCCATTTCCTCTTCCTCCCAGGATGTCAGGGTCACATCAAAGGAATAGCAGCGACCTTTGACCCCGTGACCCCAGTTTAGCAGCTTTACGAGCGCGCAGGGCGAGAATCCATTAGCTACAGCAACATCATCAACAACGATGACGACGGGGAAGAAGCAGGAGATTTAAAATCAATAAAATATTAAAGCCACAATGTGAAAGTCCTAATTCCTTCCACTTAAGGATGAAAACATTATTCATTACATGAACTTGTGATTAACATCAGCGCAGAGAAAGGATCGAAGTCGACCAGACACAAATGATTACACCAGATGTAACAACAGGAAGGGATTTGTTCCATCTGTGACAATGATTACATACAGTAACTCCTCTTTTTCTGTCATTATTAATATTTCAATGACACAATTATTATTTTTTCCACCTGAAAAACCTGATGGGATTAGATTCCTTGTTTTCGTAACTAATGAAAAATGATAAGGGCAAACTGAATGGAGCTTAAAAATGCTGAGTGCTGTGTGTGTGAATGCATTTCTGCTTGTAAATGGGGCTAACCTGCATTTAAAGCAGCCCTCGGCATTGCTCCCTGTTTTTGTCTTTCCCACAATGAGTAACTTAGCTAAACCATCCGCTCTTCAGCGCTCAACTTCAACTGCCTATTTATCCATTTCGGGTAGCGTGCAGCCCGTCGTTAGTATTCCAGTACACACCTCAACAAAGCCATTATCATAAAAACACACACATTCACATGCAGATGGATGGCTCTTAGCCTCTTCGCTCCGCAGCTAATGGTGCTAGCCACTTAATTAAGGTCACTTATGGACAAACTCTGTTAGCATGGGCACTAATAAGTACTGCCCAGACAATGGGATTGTGTGCGCGTGTGTGTGAGTGTGTGTATGGTAATGATATTGCTGTAAAGCCTGACCTGCAGTCTCCATTACCTCCAGCTTATTGAGTGGTTTGTTTTGCAGAGTGGCTCTTAGAGGTGGGTATCATTGAAATTTCCCTAGATGGACAACTGGACACTTTAGAAAATGCATCACAATACATTTTGGGCTGGAGTGTGTGTGTGGCCCAGTTAAGAGGCACCCAGAGACAGGGGGAAAAAAAAAAAAAGAAAGAGATAAAGTGTCTGCAGTTTTCTCACCAGAACCCATGTGGAAACTGAATATCCGGCACGTCGTTAATTTATAGCCCCCTGCCTTCCTCCTCTTCTCCCTCGGTCCTTTTGCTCCTGTCCTCCCTTCCGGAGCCTCTCCTCAAGTTGCCTCATCTAAAAACAATTAGTTCCCCCAAGAAGACTGACCAACCAGCCAGGCTGGGGAGACTGTTCTCAGATACGTGTGTGTGTGTGTGTGTGTGTGTGTGTGGTGTTGTCCCGCTGGGGAAGCGTAACGTTGCCCTCTAACGTCGCCAAACAGGATGCTTCCGAAAAACCCCGGTGACCTTTTCACCTTCAGTGGCGAGGATGAGAGACGAGGGGGAAGCAATAAGAAGACCCCGCTGCCCCGACACGGCCGCTTAGTGAAGGACATAAGAAAGCACTTTTGGGTCCAGTTAGTTGTTCCTGTACTGTAACTGGGTTTCGTGTAGCTTGTGTTTTAAGAGGTGCATTTACGGCAACTACGCAGAAGTATCCAAACGAAGTTGCGTCGTATCACCGTGAGATGTATGAGTCTTATCACATACAGTCACGTAGCACGCCTCGTGGTCAGCTAACGTATGCTTTTGTAACGTAAAATCGGTAAATCTCCCTATGCTTTATTGTATTGTACTTTACTTGTATTTCTAAAGCAGCGTCATGAGCCCTGACTGTCGCTATAATTAGCTAAACTAACGAATCAACGCGTAACGCATTTTAACGTGTTGTATCTTATCAAGTGCTGCTGCGTCTTATTGTGTTTTGTTCTTAATGCAATGTAAGATGATGTAGAGTAATGCAAAGTGATGGATGTTACATTATCATATCACACACTATCTATTAAACTATTAAATCTACAGAAAATACTCTTTTCTGATTGGCTCGCGAAATCCTCAAAAAGGAACTCGTGAAGGATGATTTTGATCCTTTTTTTTTTTTGAATACAATATACTCTGACGTTTCCTGATTTATAAAAACATAATGGACTAATCTCTGCCTTTCTCACTTATTTCATATATCACTCTTCCTTAATTAGGCATCTACAGGCTTTCTGCAAACAACACCTCATTGTTCTCGTACAGCCTGGACACCTTGTCAGTTTCACTCACACACACAATATCACACCGTCACCCTGTTACATATATCATGTCATATCTTGCCTTGTGTGTTCTTGTTGTTTCACCTTTCATATTACGTTGTATTGTGCCATATCATGCCAGACGTATTTCACATTTCTTCATGTGTAGAATCGTATCAAACTCGTGTCGTGCGATACTAGCACGCTATAGTACGACATCGTCGCAGTATCACACTTTAACGCACTGTTTTATATTTGACTTTTTGCCCATGGTGCATTATTTTTTGGAGGAAATCCCATGTTTCATTCATGTGTTAAGCAGTCATTTACTGGGAGACGTTGACGTATTGCTCCCCAGGTGAAAACAATTGATTATGGGATACTAAAGAACAGCTGTTTCTTTCTTTCTTCATAACCAGTCCATATCTTTCATCGTCCCCTGTGCTGTACTTTCTCCTCTTTTCTTATCCGTCTTCCCCTCCTCATCCTCTTTCTTGCCAGTACGTATATATATATATATATATATATATATGTACATGCACAATATAACTCAACTTTCACGTAAGGCCACCCTCTTTGCCTTTTCTCTCATTTGTGTGCGTACATCTGCTGCAGGAGCATTGTACGTGGTCTCATGATCAGGAACTCAAAGTTCAGAGGTCATATAAATAGTTGTCAGGAGGGCCTCATCCCAGGAGAGAAAGAGAGAAATAAAGAGAGAGGGGGGGAGATGGGGAGGGGGAGAGAGAGAGATGGGGAGAGGGAGGGAGAGAGGAGGATTGTTATTAGATGAGAAACATGAAACTGGAAGTGAAATTAACGTTTTAGCTGGAGAGTACAAGCCTTTGCCCCCATTTTCCCTCTTTTTCCTCCCTTAGCAGCCGGTTTAATGCAGAATGATGTTTGTACACTGACTGAGAATCCAAGGGGTAGATATGCTCGAGTACAGTTAAAGCTTCGGCAACGTTTAGTTTAATTAGGACCGACGTGAAAAATGTACAATAAATGAAAAACGTTGCCTCACAGCATATTTTTTTTTCTGTATGCATATTGGAATTTCTTTGAAGCACGTAAGTATGATATCAGTTAAACTGGAAATTAGACTTTGCAGAGCATCTGAAAACACATTTGTTTTATATTACCAATAAGCTTCCCTCGTGGATTTCGGTTCATTCCAGCATGATTCATTCTCCTGAACGTCCTGCGCTGCTGAAGATTTTTTTTTTTTTTGCATTAACAAGGTTCTGCTGCAGATGAAATAGGTGGCCTCCAAAACTACATCAAACTGAGGCGACAATCCCATTTCCGAAAGCCATGTGAAATAGATACGTCAACACACAACGGACGGGGAGAGACAGAGAGAGAGAGGGGGAGAGATGGGGGTTGGAGGAAAAGGGGGGAGATGGGTGGAAGGATAAAAGATGGATTAAGGGTGTGCTTCAGATTTGCAGGAGCCGTTTGTATGTGCTGCATGTGTGCATTTAATGTGTGTGTGTTTAGTGCGAACAGTAAGCTGAGAGATGTGCGACTTTGTTTGTTACTGTGTTTTTCCTGCAGCCTGCCGTTCCCCATGTCTCAGAAGGAGAAAGCCTTCTTACCCAACATACTTATCTGTGTGTGTGTGTGTGTGTGTGTGTGTGTGTGTGTGCAAACCCCCTTACATGTGATAATGACAGCTGTAATGCGTGTCTGATATCTACTCAGCTCTGGGACTTCAGTTGCATGTTTGTATCTGTTTGTGTGTGTGTGTGTGTGTGTGTGTGTGTGTGTGTGTGTGTGTGTGTGTGTGTGTGTGTGTGTGTGTGTGTGTGTGTGTGTTTGTGTACAAGGACCTGAAACATGCACTTGGGATAGACATGCTTTAAACGCTCTTTGTGTGACTACAGGAACGTATCAGAGAGGGATAATCTTTGTGTGTGTGTGTGTGTGTGTGTGTGTGTGTGTGTGTGTGTGTGCAGGGGGAACACTGTGACAGGTGCTGGGGGATGAGATCTCCAATTATCACACTTTAATACCTTTTTTCCTGTTCACACATAAACACACAC
>CALSCE010010695.1:2446539-2467306 GCA_943593645.1 Bovichtus variegatus | reverse complement strand
GTCCTCATCCTCAAACTACGTCCTCATAGTCCTCATCCTCAAACTACATCCTCCTGGTCCTCATCCTCAAACTACGTCCTCATCCTCATCCTCATCCTCAACCTACGTCCTCATAGTCCTCATCCTCAAAATACGTCCTCATAGTCCTCATCCTCAAACTACGTCCTCATAGTCCTCATCCTCAAACTGCGTCCTCATAGTCCTCATCCTCAAACTATGTCCTCCTGGTCCTCATCCTCAAACTATGTCCTCCTGGTCCTCATCCTCAAACTACGTCCTCATAGTCCTCATCCTCAAACTACGTCCTCATCCTCAAACTACGTCCTCATAGTCCTCATCCTCAAACTACGTCCTCATAGTCCTCATCCTCAAACTATGTTCTCATAGTCCTCATCCTCAAACTACGTCCTCATCCTCAAACTACGTCCTCATAGTCCTCATCCTCAAACTACGTCCTCATCCTCAAACTACATCCTCATAGTCCTCATCCTCAAACTACGCCCTCCTGGTCCTCATCCTCAAACTACGTCCTCATAGTCCTCATCCTCAAACTACGCCCTCCTGGTCCTCATCCTCAAACTACGTCCTTATAGTCCTCATCCTCAAACTACGTCCTTATAGTCCTCATCCTCAAACTACGTCCTCATAGTCCTCATAGTCCTCATCCTCAAACTACGTCCTTATAGTCCTCATCCTCAAACTACGTCCTTATAGTCCTCATCCTCAAACTACGTCCTCATAGTCCTCATAGTCCTCATCCTCAAACTACGTCCTCATAGTCCTCATCCTCAAACTACGCCCTCCTGGTCCTCATCCTCAAACTACGTCCTCATAGTCCTCATCCTCAAACTACGTCCTCATAGTCCTCATAGTCCTCATCCTCAAACTACGTCCTTATAGTGACCATACAGGTGATTTAACAACTCTCTAAAAAAGTTCCTTATAAAAACTGAACATTGTAGCCTTCCTGATTTGTAGTAATTATTAATACATTATAGCATTAATTCTAGCTATAGGTGTACGTAACAAACTAGCAACTGAGTGTAAATAGTGCAAGTATAGACACTGTGCGTGCACACACACATGCAGCCACACACACTTATTGATTGACTGGGCAAACCTTCAATAAAGCTCCCCCCCCTGCAGCCGTCTACCCTCCTCCAGACACACAAACTGCATGAACGTCAACTTACACACACACACACACATACTCATCTAAACACACTTTTATCTAAAGCTCCAACACAACCAAAAACAAGCGCAGTACGACCGCGTTCGATAGATTGAGGAGGAATAATGCTCGATTTGGTCCCTTTGGCACCCTGGAGTTTGGATCCTGTCCCCGCTCTTTGGCTATCCTCCGTCACTTCTGCCTTGCCAACTCTTCTCTTTCTTACACACACACACACACGCACACACACACACACACACACAGAGCATGCCAACTGTTACACTATCCAAGCCAGAATGACCATGTGTTGTTGTATCCTTCTAATGTCTCCATCATAACAGCAGCACTTCTAATAGCACTTGATCACTTCTTCTGTGGCACCACGCGGTTTCTTTTCTTTCCTAACGACCTCCCTATTCTCCTCTGGTATTCAGATCAATAGCGGCTGACATCATTAAAATGCAGCAGGCCGATCTTTACTCTCACACACACACACACACACTTGCCCACACAGACACACATGCCTCCTAGAATCAACACAATAATTGAAATATTTTCAACCTGATTAGGTCTGGCCTGCTGGCTGGGTCGGTTGCTAGGGCTGTGCTCCCTGGTTGCTAGGGGGAGTAAATCATCTGGCAT
Organism: Bovichtus variegatus; assembly: GCA_943593645.1. Classification (NCBI taxonomy): domain Eukaryota; kingdom Metazoa; phylum Chordata; class Actinopteri; order Perciformes; family Bovichtidae; genus Bovichtus; species Bovichtus variegatus. Next base: position 2,465,493 of record CALSCE010010695.1, on the reverse strand, counting down.
TATTTGATTTCTGTTCCAGATATGAAACCGTTACCGCGGCGATTAAATGTCTCACAGCTTAGACACCTTGAGGGGGGAAAAGACCGAGGAAGAGAAAAGGGAGAGAGACCGAGAAAGAGATTAAGTCGAGGAGGGAGGGAGGGAGAGAGAGAGAGAGAAACCCCTTGTGAGAAAGAAATATGAGAAAAGGTGAGAATGATAATGCCTAAATACAGAAGTACAGAGTGTGTGTGTACGTGTGTGTGCGTGTGTGTGTGTGAGAGAGAGAGAATAACAGGGTAATAAGGATGAAATGTTTGCCTGCATTTCCAAGTCTCAGTTGGCTGTTCTTTCCTCCTGACGACTGACAGGTTTGTGTGTGTGAGCGTGTGTGTGTGTGTGTGTGCACGTGGGTGTGCCCGTGTGTGTGTGTGTGTGTACATGTGTGACAATGAGGTGTTTATGCTAGCATGCATTCACAGTTTCCAACGGGGCTGACACGCATGCATCGTGTGTGTGTGTGCGCACACACACGCAGGTTGTTGATATAGAGATGTCTACAGAGTCACAGTGAGGGCGCAGGGATCCGCCTACACAAGGGAGCTGTGGGCGTTCTCGAATGTTTATAAAACACAAACTGAACCAAGTACTCCCACTGGAACACACGTTCGACACACAAGGACACGAGCAGGGAGGAAAGACGAGGCGGAAGGGGAGGGAAGTGACCGTCATTCTGAGGGAGGCTGCTCTACTTGTTCGTAAAAAAATGGAACAAGTTGGCTAATAAATGGCGCCGTGAAAACACCTTCATGTATGTTATTACCATGACTGGTTATTCAAAAACACAAGATATAGGTATGTGAAGAGTGTATCCGAAGTATCTTGCTTTCCATTTTAAATACTCATATTACACTGACATTGCACACGCAGAACATATGTGTGTATATTTGGTGTATAGTATGTAAGTAACTGTTATTCCCAACTCGTCACATACGGACACTTGGTCCCTGCATGTCAAGCTATGACGCTCCACCACGGCCGCAGTTTTAAACATGTGGTTAACGTTGTGGAATCAAACAAAACTACTGGGGTTGAATTAAGTATGTTTGCTTATGTAAGTTAAGTAGTCGTGGGTTGGTTTCACACGGGACCTGTTTGATCGTCCCGTCCTCTCTAAGTAGACTTTTGTCCCTCTTCATACTGACTTACTTTGAGCATCTAATCTTGCCGTGGATGGGTTTACATCGGAGTTACTTGAAAGCCTGTTTTGCGTCTCCAGCCTATTTATACCTGTGTGTGGTTTTTTTTGGGTTTTTTTTTGCAAACGCAAAAACATTTGAAAGTGAACTTAATGGATTACATTTTCTACTCCCATAATGAGGAAATGTTAACTTAATCAACGCACCTGGCACGTCTAACAAACGTTGATACTAAACAAATCAGTAAAATGTTCATTGACATCACATTTAATTAGTTTTCCCACACACACACATCCAATCTTGCGGTACAATATCTGCTTCCAAAGGCGCCAGCGTTATGAACGTTTTTTTTTTTTTATTGACTCGGCAGTCGCAGCACTCGGTCAAGGTCAGAGAAAGATCATGATTCATGTTCTTGGTTTAATCCATATCTGCGTTATGCTGTTTGCCCGGCATCAAAACCCAACCATCTACCTGCAACTTACAGTAAATACAGCATTTCATTCACTCATAAAAACCTCTGAACGAAATTCAGGCTGCGATAACGTCCGTCGCCACGACATAATTGGGAAAACAATTTAGGTCATTTCTAGGAGGCGGGTTCGGTGTTCAAATCCAAAGATGTGCACACGTATTGTGCACATTTTTCCATTAAAAACTGTAAGTCTTCCAGTCGTCTGCCCCCCCCCCCCCCCCCCCCCCCCCCCCTCCCCTCCCTCCCTCTCTTTGTGCGAGTGCGTTCCTAACTGAGCAGTGAACATCGCTGAGTAATATAAAGCTACTTGAACACGCTGTCAGATGGAGAGATGAAAATGAAATAGGAGGAGAAACGATTGTGTACCACTCGCAGCACTCCACATGAAGAGCATGTCAAGCACCCCCCCGAATAGTTCTGCGTTTGATCACGGACCCCCCTTCTGATAAGTTTGTGTCCTTACCCCACATTTATAAAGTCGGCAGCCAGGTTGGCGGGTTGCTGTTGGCGGTTCAGTGTTTTCACCGTCCAGCCTCAGGCTTCCCGCGCGCACTCGTCCGCCTTTCCAGCTCATAGTCTTTCCAATGAGGCCAAATGGACTTTAAATGTCTTACTTTGAATGAGCAGGACCGCAAAAAAGAGTGTGACAATCTGATTGGCTGTCGACGCCCAGTGAAGACACGATGTTCCTCCAACTTTTTCTCTGCCGTCAGAGCTTGTTAACCCGCCGACCTTCCGCGCGTCAGCCGCTCCGCTCAATCGGAAGTAATGGACTTGTAGTGACTTGTTGATCGTGTTGTTTGCAGTGTTAACATGAGGTTGGGAGCCGAATCGGAGAAAGCTCAGAATTAAATGATGATATGCTTCTATTACAGACATCTTTAATGTTGCTGTTTGAATGTCCTACAGTGTGTGTTACAGCAAAGGCCAAATCCCTGTCTTTTTTAAGTTATTTTCTTTATTTACTTCTTGTTTGCTCAGTATACAACTTGGACGTTTCCTATTCTTGATGAAACGTGAATTAATACCCAACAAATGTGGTCTCTTCATGAACCATTGTGTTAGCTTTACCTCGTGTAGGTAAGGGATATTAACATAGTTTCATCTGGATGCCGTGTAAATCAAAAGCTAATACACTGAAACACATTTACAAAAACAAGCCCTTTAATTGGGACCAAGTTGAACTGATTCTGACCTAGCGTTGCCAGATTTGATTGACACCAATTAGCCCATTTAGAGCGTGTAACTTGCCCAATCTTTTTATTTCCATATGTAAAATGTTCAGTCAGTCTCCTCTGCTTCTCTGTTTGATAAGTCTAATAAGGGCAAACCCTCAGCTATGGTTACCATTAAGATACAAAACCGTATCTTCTTTGGCTTTCGTTACTTTAAAGATAAAAAAAAAAAATCTTTACTCATATGAGAAATTAAACTGTAGTTTATCACAGAGCTGTGACTGAACAATAACTTTAATAAGGAAGAAAAAAAGGTTCAATCTCCAACTGTAATAAACTGCAATGACCTTTTGTGCCCCGTCGATCTCAATCATCCGACCTGCGTGAACGTTTTATTGGCGCCGACTCATCGAAATGTAGCCGATATTTTTAATTTATACTTTTTTAACTGTCCAAATGGTACAAAAACTAGCAAAAAAAGTAGCTCAAGAACGTTTAGCTGCCCAATTAAACGAACGATATCGTGTGATGCATCCGTGTCTCCTGGATATCGTGTCTGCACGCTACCAATTGGTGATTGATTGACTTGAATGGAAGCGATGTGACATTTTCTCCAGTGATGAAATATCAATATGATGAAACGTTAAGCGTGTTTTTCTCCAGAACATTAGGATGGAAAATAAACATTGTTTCAGATGTAAAAGACCAAAATCATAAAGCTTGGACGTTTGGCTGAAAGTATTTAACTTATAACATCCTGGATATCGTGTCTGCACACAGTTAACTGGCTTAACCCACACGTGGATTTACACTTTAAAACAATAACGTCTGGCTTTGAAAAAAAATAACAATGTTGATGAAAAACAACCCTCGTACCTTCACAACCACCAAGACATTTACAGTGAAGTGGTGCACACACACACACACACACACACACACACGTAGGAAAGCACATTTTTGGATGAAATGTACTTATTTGCTTATCTTCTGGTATGTTGCAGTTGTGATGATGACAACGACGCGACAAAATGAAAAAAACAAACATTTTTTTACTTTCTCCCATTGATGTAATATTAGTCACACTTTAGGGGTAGTTGGCGAACTGCAGTGAAAAGGATCATACTGGGTTTCTGGCGGAAAGTACACTACTCTAATTGCCTTAAACCTGTTTCTCCCTTCAACCAGTCAATACTGTGTGTGTGCGCGTGTGTGTGTGCGCGTGTGTGCGTGTGTGTGTGGTCAATAAAGCGTGTGCTAAGAGGCAATTGGTTGTTTTTCCTCAACTTGACACGTTAAATGCAGTCACACTTTAGGTAAACACACAGGCCCGCTCAACAATACACACACACACACACACACACACACACACACTACGAGGCTACTGGGTAAACGGTATTGATTCTGTCCTGTTTTCAACTTATTTTGCCTTTTACCCCTCGGAGCTCAATCACACTCACTGACGAGCATGGAGAGTCTCTTAAATCACACCCACATGCAAACACAAACATTTATTCATAAGTGCAAACACACCAACAGAGAGACGGCGCGTTGTTGTAAATGTCATTTGCTGACCCAAATGAAAAACAGATGATGGAAAATTTCCACTGATGACTCGAATGATTTACTTGTAAAGCCGCTCTCGCTCAGGCGACGTTATTGTCTTTGCCTCCAGTTGATCAGTGTTGGTGTCGACCGGATTTTATTGGTTTAAGTTTGAGCTGTTTTTATTCCACCCACGACGGCGATGTTTGCGTCGGTCGAAAGGTACGAAGGGTCTCGTGTTCGCTCCATTTCTTCTGCGTTCTTACTGGAGCCTGGCCAGGAAGTTTTTTGCATTTTCGTATTTTTTTGGCTATTATTTTGTACAGTTCTGGAACTTTTCCCTCACAAACTGTTAATTAACAAACTCTGATCGTCTGCTGCTTGTATTCTGTGAGAATAATCAATATATAAACTGTTACAATGAGCCTTATTGTTCCTTATTTAGATGTAATATGTGATATGTAAGACGTTACTGAATTAAGTAACTTAGTGGCCAATCTACTGTGAAATAAGAAGCAATATTTGTAAACTGTGAAGCGGAAGAGTACACCTCCTAAAAGGTGACAGAAGATCTGATTGGAGCAGAGAAGCGCTGAGAGGCGTGGCCTAAGTGCCAACAAGGGGCCAATAGGAGCTGGCCCCAGCCAACCAATGAGAGAAGACTACACCTGAAAGGTGGCGGGTATAAAATATGTAGTAAACTAGAGATCTGTGAGACAGAGTCACTACTTAAATGTGTCTGTGGACAGTGACATGATCCTCAGCTGAGGACTTTTATAATGCTACCATATCATCATGGAATAAATACAGTTAATATGAAGGGAAGTTTTCTGAAATTGATTTCTATGCGTCTCTATTTCCGAATATAAGAACACAACATTTCCCTCCGTCAACTCCATTTGATTTGACTGTAGCACGTCACCTCAGCCATTAACTCGATGTATAAAATGTTACTAAAAGGCAGAGTATTAGTATTCATAAAGAGAGAAAGCAAAAGAGAAAGATAGAGATGGATGAAGAATCTTTAAGTTGTGAGGTTTATGTGTTTGTTCACCCAAATCACAAAACTGGTACCTGGCGATGCAGTTTAAAAAAAAAAAATGTTTTGCTTTATCTCCTGAGATTTTGAGATGTCCACCTTCGCCGCTATACAATGGAGATAAAGTTATGTTTGAAAAAATACATCGGCAGCAACAGACTTTCTCTGAATGATCTACACACCTTGCTGTACAATTCCCATTGGAACGTCTTTCTTCCAAAGAAATAGTCCCCTATGAAAACTGTCCAAAAACAACCGGGACGTTGTGTCTGGACCGACGCGTTAATGTTTGAACTGTATGGCTGAATATACGTATCAAACATGATGAGTAATGGTAGTTTACAATTACATTTGATAGAATTACACCATACACAAACACACAAACAATGCTACTCCTCTGCCATTAAGACAAAGGGGAAGGCTGTTTTTCTTCTTTTTTTTTTTAGAGGCAGGAGTGTGAGCTTTGACACCCTCGCGGCGTCCAAGAATAAATAATTAGTGGAGTTGGCACCGGAGAAGACGGGGGACAGAGATGTCATTATTTACGCCAGATTATAGACACATCCACACACCGACTCACGCATGCATGCATATACATATTTGTGCAGACGTGCAGTCAGTGATGATCAGCTTTTGATTTGGCAGGTGTCCTTTTTACACCGTGAGTCCACTTCACACACTGCAGATTTTCACTGATTATCGTTCGCTCTTGAAGTTCTTCCCTCCACTTTTAGCCACATTGGCGGCGTGACATTAGGGACGGTAATGTCCATCTGTCTGTCGGTCCAGACTCAACTAAATTTTGGACGGATTGCCATGACATTTTGCACATTCGAGGTTCCCAGAGGATGAATCCTACTGACTTTGGTGACTTTTTCCTCAAGCGACCACCATGATGTTGATTTTTGTTTTTTATTGAAAATGTTCTACTACTTTCGGGTGGACTGGCAGGACCTTTGGTGCAGACATTCATGTTCCCCTCAGGATTCATTGTTATACATTTATTAATCCTTTAGACCAAATTTATATTTGTCCAGTACTTTGGTTTGTGAGCTTATACCTGCAAAACTAATGGCATACCCATCAGCCTCAGCTGTACTCTGTGTTTATTGGCAATTAGCATATGTTAGCATGAAAATGTTAGCATTGTGAGGTTAGCATGTGTTGAAGTACAGCCTCACAGAGCTGCTAGTGTTTCTGTAGACTCGTTGTTTTATGGAGAAATACAGATTAGCTCTGAGTTGTAAAATAAAAAACAAACTTTGCCTTCCAGCTATAGTGTTCATATATTTTATTCTGAGTGTTTTTTTTATATTTCTTTATATTTTCTTTCTTTTCTATATTTATGTTTTCTGACTTTTGCAGTACTTTCTTTTATTTCCATTTTTTATTTTTCATGTTTATTGCTAAGCACCAAAACACAAAGGCAAATTCCTTTTTATGTGAAAATCTACTTGGCAATAAACCTGTTTCTGATTCTGAAAATCACTTTATTTATACTGGTTGGTTAGGAATTACCCAAATGTTTGAAGGGTTAGCAGTTGTCAAAACATATGATGGGCTCCGTAGCTCGCCTGCAGCGCTGACATTATTGTTTTACAGGTAAAAGCCTTATATTGCCATAATCACATTTTAAATTGTCGTCAGTCATTTATCTTCACATTCCCTGGAAGATGCACATGCACGCAACTCCTCTGGTGGCTTCCGTTCCCTTCACTTTGGTTAAAACAATGTTTAGTTTTTCAAAGGTTACGAGGTGTGTCGTATATATGCCGTAAATCTGACAAAGAAAAAAAATGACATTTTAATCATTGCTGAAGAAATAAAACGTACTTTCTTTAATAGTCACTTGCAGACGTGGTGACAAGTACATGATATGATGTTCAACACCAGCAGTGTGTTAAAAATAATTTAACAATCCTGTATTCTCTTTAGTTTTTTTCACAATCCCTCTTTTTCTCTCCTTTTTCTAACGCACTACCGCTCTGTGTAACACTGTTCTCCATTTACCCCCCCCTCCCCCTGAAACTGCCCCACCTATACCCCCCTAACTCATCTCAAGCGGACATCCAGACGTTTGTAGACTCACATCTGGAAACGGCATTTAGCTCCGGTTGAGTCTCAGGAAGTTTTCACACTTCACGACTCATTAACCTGCAGACCTGCAGGCCTCCCAAGCAAGAGAGAGGGTGGTGGTGGTGGGGGGGGGGGTGGTGATGGAGGAGGGGGAGGAGAGATAGGGGGATGACTGGTTGGATACAGGAAGGAAAGGGGGATGACGGAGGAGGGATTGAAAGATAGTTTGGAACCAAGGAGAATCGAGGACTCGAGCTGAGCTCAGTTAAATTGGCACGTTTAGACACCAAAATGTGCTGGATTCACCGGACTAGTAAAACGATATCTTTGGTGGCTTTTAAACGGTAGGAGGTAGATTTAATAGCGGCCACAAAAAAATTCTAAATATAAAAAAGGAGGATCTTTGAGGAGTTTACGCCAAAGAAAAGACTATGGAAGATGAACAAGAGGAGGTGCGAACATGTCCAGGAAAACAGATCGGACTGAGGACAAGAATGAGGGAGAGGGGGGGGGGGGAATTAGAGACTGGATCATGTGTGTGTGTGTGTGTGTGTGTGTGTGTGTGTCGTCCAGGGTGTCTGTGACCAGCCCTCTGTGAGTAATGTGTCTGAAAGAGGAGCTTTCCTAATGAAACACTTTTCCCGGAGTGATAATTACACCAGTAGAAAGCAAAGACACCTCCAGTCAATGTGTGAAAAACTTAGCTTACTAAAACACAAAGTTCCTCCCAGGCTTCTCTGTGTGTGTGTGTGCGTGCGTGTGTGTGTGTGTGCGTGTGTATTTGGGAGACACGCTTTAGTAGTGTGTGTATGGGAGGCTGACATTAAAAGCTTTAGCTTAATAATCAGCCCAATAAGTTAGAGCAGACCTTCTCCCAGATGTGTTTGTATTTTCCTTTTGCAGGGATACACGAGCTGACATTTACATGAGCTGATTTAATGCGTTCAGCTTCTATACCCTTACTGTATATCAAGGGGCGAAAATGAAATTATATTAACTTTGCCTTTTTTTTTTTTTTTTTTTTTTTTCCTCTTCTTTTTTTTTTTTTTTTTTTCCCTCCCTCCCCTTTTTTTTTTTTTTTTTTTTCTCCCATCCCCCGCCTCTGATTTCAATCTCCTCGGCAACAGCTGACTGACAGCCTCTACATGTCACAGTGGTTGAAATCTCACTGAGGGGCTCGATGCGGATAAGCAGTGAAGATGTGGATAAGCAGTGACAGAGCCGCGGCTTATAAAGGTAGAAGAGAGGGAAGGAAAGATGAAAAATGTTCAATATGTTTTGGAGATGCACAAACACACGAAAGATACCTGTGTCTTTTAATGGAATTTGCAGGAAATCTTGTATCACACTTCAACAGCCAAAGAATTTAGTTAAACAAATCCGACCCAGACCAGCAGAACAATTCAATTATTCTGCGTGGCTTTAATAAATGTTTGATATGCATTACATTGGAACTTTCTAATTCAAATTTTACGATTTAACAGTTGGGGCTTTTCCCATTAATTCTCGACACACAAAGTTACAATTTGCACTGTCGGCCTTTATTAAATAAATATGAAAAAGTCTAACAAAATTATAGCAGGAGCAGGATATGGTGAAGATTAGTGCACATGAGTTGAACAAAAGTTTCAACTACCGGTGCGTTTATAATACAAACTCCTGGCATGTGCGCGCTGGGATCTGGCAGATGAAGTATTTAATTCTTTGGTTTAATAGATTTTTCCACCCTTTTGGAAATATGGAAATGCCCTTGCTCCTTTTTTAGCACGCGCAGACTTTTCCACATGGTGTAAGCAAATCTCTCTGTTTGTCCTGCTCTCTCTGTTGATGAGATTTTGAGTCTTCTGTCATTTCTATAGACATCCAAAATGTTTTCCAACTGGCAGATTTACAAACAGTAGCATCTGGATACTCCACTTAAGGGTGGCTTTAGCTTGCCTGTTAAGAAATGCTTTTTTTAAATTCAAGGATTACTACCGCCCTCTGGGATTTGGTACATGACGATCCATACCTTGTGCCTTACTGGTTTCACACCTTAGTGACAGAAATAATACTTCTCTATAAAAAAAAAGAAGATTTTGTGTCATGCAAAAAAAAAGACCAAAAATCCACTTTTGATCCACTGTGCTCCCATTTCACAAGGAAAACATGAACACTTTCCCTTTTAAGAGCAATTTAATGACGACATTTAAAATATAAATCAGATCAAACCACATTATTTTTTTTTTTTCTGTTTACATAAACAGTGTATGTGTTTTTTGGGTGCGTTCAGGTGCATCACACACTATAGTTTCCCTGCTTTTGCTGTTATTAGCCCTGCAGGTTTCAGTGAGGATTTACTATCTTGGCACTTTTCATTGCGGATCATTTTAACGAGGAGCTCCAAAAATAACCGCCTTCATTACAGATGTGGGGACTGACGACGTTGTGTATGCGCTTTAGAATATTCTTGTCGGTAAGGTTTGAAACACTTTTCATCATGGTATTCATTCAAAGCCATTTCTTTGGCGCGTTTGAAAGTGACAGTGGAGATACAGACAACAAATCGAAACATGATTTTTAAGTAAAATTGAACAGCTCCGATATGAGACTGCTACATCAAATATTTTGTATCATACAACCATTAAGGTCCTCATAAAAAATGCTAGAAGATACTAAAACAATGTAAAGATTGTACATAGTATTGTCAAAGAACCAACAAACCAAATATATATATATATATATGTATATATAAACAAATAAAACTAACAGGCAGTACTAAGAAAAGTGTAAATACAGTTTGGTGGTAACCAGTTGGATGACATGCTGTTCTTTTGAGTCCACGAGCAGGCGAATGAAAGCCCACTTATGGTTTTGTCAATTAGTCGCGTGATGATGGCTTTCAGCTGAAACGAGCCCATCCACTGCTGTGGAGTGCAGGTTAGACGGCAGCAGCCACTAAATGAGAAGAGATACTTCAAGTCTCCTGAGTCGGACGGGAACAAACCACCTCAAAGCTTTTGTCTCCGTGTTGTTTAATGGCTTGCAGATGTGAGGAACATGTTACGTGTTGACTTTTAATCCTAATTTATATATATATATATATTTTTTTTTTATATATATATATATATATATTTTTTAAATATATATATATTTAGATATCTATATATATTTTTTTTATATATATTTTTTTTAATTTTATTTATTTATATATATATTTATTTATATATATATATTTTTAAAATATATATATTTAGATATCTATATATTTTTTTATATATATATATTTTTAATTGCTTTGGTTTGGTGTCTCATTATTTTAAAAGGAATGATTTATTGTTTATTTATTATTAAGTGTATTTCAGTTGTATAATGCTGGTATTGTGAGTGACTAAATCTCGTACTGCACTTTTTGTACACCTTTAGTTAACATTATAGGCTTTTACAGTGTGTTTCCCTGATCATATCGTTTATAACTTTAACGATCCCAATCATCAATAACACAATCTGTAGAGTAAGATATTCAACCTCTCTGCTTACACTAAGAGTCTTCTTAAATTACTGTTTTCAGATTAAATCTGATGTTAAAAATCCCCCCAAAAAAAAAATCATCTCTTTGTTGAGGGCTCACACTCAACAACTGCTGCAGACCGACACTGCAGGGAGAAACCAAATCCTCTGCATACATAAAATGATTAATCATAAGATAATGGAAAAACGTGTCGTACCTGTGCCCGGATAAGTTGTCTATATACGGGGTTAAACACGAATGGAGATAATATACAGCCTTGCCTAACCCCATTACTGGCATTAGAAGAATCACTACTATAATCTGCCGGCAGATCAATACATAATAACTTTAAAGTACATATCTGTGTAGTCTTCAAACACACATTTTATTTTATTCTCAATTGATTCAATTCAAAATCCTGAACAGCTTCAAAGTAACATGAATGAGGTGGAATTGTGACTATGAGCGAATATGGATGTATCTGTGCCATGCTCTCTTTTAAAGCAAAGAAGCTGATTTGTTTGTAAAAATATATATATATATATCTATATATAACTCTAATCTTTCCTTTAGACTTCTCTCACCCTGGCACAGATGGAAGCGCAGGCTGCATGTTACATTACATCACGACTAGTAATGTAACCTCTTGTAACTTTTATGGCAGGGATGATGTCATAAATTCAGATAAAATATGAACTTTAAAGCGCGTAAAAACGATTAAGTAAGCACATGTTTGAAAGGTTCCCCGTGCCCAACTGTCTTATTGTTTATAGCTCTGGCCTCACTAAGTACGCCCTCAGTAAAGTAACACCAGCGACGGTGAAGATGCTGCTTTGCACGCGATGAAGTCGCACGAGTCGAAGTCACGTGTGCGTCTGGGTGTGCCATTCGGAAGAGGCTTTGCTGTTCATTGCTATTTTTTTCCAATTCCAAAATAAATGTGTACTTGTATACCAAAAATAGGGTATTTGAATCTATCATTGGTCAATTTAAATCTCAAATATGTCCCGTGTCGACGTTCTCCACAGAGGCTTCTCTTACTGCAGGTTCAAGTCAACTGATTTTAAAATTGTTGAATTATTGAGATCTCAGCCCACAGTTAGTGGCGTGGGCAACACGGATTTTAGGTTCTGTGATTTAATGCTCATTGACACTTGCAGTTAGTTTTTATGTACCCACTCTTATGCCTTTTTTTTTTTTTTTTTAAAGTTTTATCGATGAATCATATTTTTTCTACACACGTCGCTGATGATTCATCTGAGGGTTTCATGAAAAGGTTGTAAGTGCTTTAATGGCCAGTCGCTAAATATCATCGATGCCATTTTGACATGCTGACAATGGAGCAGTGCACCTGATCTCTGACTAGTATAAAGATCTATCTTCATATATATATATATATATATATATATATATATATCTTTCTTTAGGTCTCGATCTATCTCCATATCTCTATATCTACACCTCTTTTCTTGGTGCAAATAAGCATCCTCCTATATTTTTTGTTCCGGTGTAGATCGGACATATTCTGAGATGTGATTCCACTTCCTCCATTTCCAAGTGCACCGAGCAAACTTGCTCAAATTTCGTACGAGTGGCGTCTTGTTGGCGTGCTCGGTCACGAGCGAAAGAGGGGGAAGTGCGGACGAACGTTCGGGGGTTGGAGTCGGGAACGTCGTTGTGCGCAGGCCGTATGTCGGGCTCTGGTACCACATGTGCACTGTGTCGTGAGACTGTTGAGGAAATGTGAACTTCTGCCATTAAAACTTGAGAGCTAACAGTTTGCGGAGCTGCTCGCGAGAGTCCGCAGCATCGGCCGAAGGTCACACGACGGCGGATCCTCTAAGTAAAACGATCAATTGTGCGAGTATACAGGAAGGCCTATCAAACCGCTGCTCGCTTTAGCCGTTTTGCATCGCATCAAATGTGTAGCTGTGCTCGACACGTGTGATAAGTGTGAACTAGTAGCCAGCTTACACTTTTTTAAAGTCTATTTTGCCCATTAGCGCATTGACCGACTTATTGTTTCAATGCACGCGATGGAGAAACACGACCAATAGTTGTTTTACAACCGACTTGAAGAAGTGTGAACTTGTCCTTTTTAATGGAAGTGTTAGGTGATGACCAAGGACAGCGGTGATATTCACGAGCTCGACCTTTAATTTGCATCTTTTCTTTTGTTTAGTAGCGATACAGTAAGAGTGAGCTGAATTATAAAACCACGTAATGACGGAGAGAAATGAAGCATTGTAGTTTTGACTAATCTAAAGCAGAGGTTTTCAATCCGTGGGGAGCGGGAGAGTTGAAGAGGGGAGGCATGGGGGGGGGGGATACGTGAGACATCAGCTGCAATTAGCATTAACATGCACTCCTTCCTTCATTCGGGGGAAAAAAACGTCCAAAAGTCAGCTTGGAAATCATAAAAACACTCTTTGTAACTCCAGAAGTCGACTCAAAGTCGTCACATTTTGAAGTTTCCTTCAACGCCAAAGTAGATCCAGTGATAGTTGTCTCTACATCCACGGGTACACTGCAAACAGGAACTGCTGATAGCTAATTCAGCATTCTTTTGACTGAATGTAAATAAACTGGTAACGTGATACTTCCTGTTTACATGCCATGAGGCCCCAGATGATGGCAGCTGTCGTTCCAAACCCTAAAGCATGATTATCCCTCACCTGACGTGTGGGTGTCATACGTATATAATTAGCATCTAATCTGCTAACCAACCCAACTAGCTACACCGGCAGATTGGTTCGTCCTAATTAGCTCCATTTTTCTCTGTTATATGCAATGTGCAATTTCAGATAAATGCACCTCCTACACTGCACTCAGAAGGATCAATAAAACACACAAAGCCTTCCTTTCCTGCCACAGTTTAACTCCGTAAGACATTTCATGTATTAATTTGCTGTTTACGAGATCCAATTTAAAGATAGCAAGCAACGTGTTCTGTGAGGAAGCATCAATAATCAGGCCTGAAATTGACATTTTAAGCACAAAGACGCCGATTGTTTGGAACATGAATAAAATACTTTGTCATTTTGTCACAGGCTGCAGGAAAAACACAATATTTAGTTGCTCTCTTACTTTGACATTGAGTCTGTCACCGCGAGGTCCAGGCACACTGTTCGTGGCGTTGCAAAATAGCCCTGTCTGTCATGATGAATATCTTCATGAAGCCAGCAGTTGCCTACATGCAGCATTCTCAACACTTCGCTGAAAATGATCAGTTGAGACATTTTATTTTAGGTATTTTTCTTCTGTGCTATTTAAGGTTCACATCCTGAAGCCATTACATGTAAAAAAATAAAAAAATTTAAATATTTTTGTCTTTCTTTTTTAAAGACTTATGCTCAACTCCTGTATAAATAGCATTAACCTAAAAACGCGTGAGCATATAAAACCGCTGAGTCAGCACTGATTGACTGCTGGGTTCAGATTTAATAGATGTTCTTTTGTGGCAACTGAGGACACTTTACTTACCAATTCTGCACTTGAAAACTTTTTACCGGTGTTCAATAAATCACCCTTTGTGTCAAATATGACGGCTGTGCTGAGTCGAGCACGCCACGGGGGGAAGGAAGTGAGTCGTGTTTATATTTCAAATATTCACAACAGTCGTAGGTGCACACATTTAGTACTGTGCCTCAGAGTACGTTCGAGGTACTTGTACTTTGCTTGAGTATTTCCATGTCGTGCAAATATATACGTTACTACTTCACTTAAGCTTTTACCCCACTGCATTTTTTAAAAGCCATACGAAGCCTACTGTACAAATTGAAATGTTGATAATATATGATAAGCAAATAAAAATGTAAATGATTAGAAGTAGTAAAAACATGGCTCACTTTGACCAGCTGTGTCATTAAAATGCTGCTGGCACATTATTAAATCTATAATCCTGTGAGATAATATATTCAGTGGTGGAAAGTTACTTAAAGTACATTTACTCGAGTACAGTACTTAAGAAGTATTTTATGCTACGTGTCTTTAACTTGAGTATTTCCATTGTTGTGCTAATTTATACTTTTATACTCCGCGATATTTTCAGCTTTTGTTACTTTTAAATTTGCGGATTTTAGATACAAAACCACCAAATATGATATAATGTATTGTTCTCCGTCGACTGAGCAGCATATAACATATAAAGCTTATAAAGTAGTAAAAATTAGCCCCACTTTGACCAACTTCAACGGTTAAATGCTTCTTACACGTTATTGTATCAGTGATAATATTTGAAATAAGACAATTCAGGGGTGGAAGGTAAGTACATTTACTCAGGTGCTGTACTTCTGTGGTACTTGTACTTTACTTGACAATTCCCATTTTCTGCAACTTTTTCATTTTACTCCACTACATTAATCTGGCAACTGGAGTTATTTAGAGATTATGATTTTACCCACAAAGCATGTAATTAATTCTTCTGTATTAAGTAAACTTGTGAATGCAGGATTTTTTACTTTTAAGCTTTTACTTAAATACAGGAACTGAGAACTTCTTCCACCAGTGAATACATAAAATACATAACAATCCACAGAGCAGATGCACATATGTACTGATGACTTCTTTTTATTTATTTATTTGTCTCACTTTACACTCTGTGCTAGTAACAGAGTTGTTCTACACTGTGGTACTTCACCACACCTCGCTGTGCTCTGGGTCCAATATGGAGCTTTTTTTTTTTTTTTTTTTTTAAAAAGGCTGTGCTTAAAATACACTGTTAGTATTGAGGATCAATATGTGATGAAATTGTTTTTTATGGGTTTTGAATCGTTTTGGTCTGGACCTGTGTCTGTCACTTCTATGCTTCAGTTAACCCCAATCAGCTGTTGCCAGACCTCTATTGAACAATTTGTCTCATACACTGTAGATAAATAACTCACTGTGTGTGTGTGTGTGTGTGTGCGCGCGCGTGCACGTGTGTGTGTGTGATGCTGAATCAATGCGACACCTCAGGGATGGCACAGTGGTGGAGAGGGGGGGATGTGGGGGGGGGGGGGGGGGGGGGGGGGGGGGGGGGGGGGGGTTGGCCCGGGGCTTTTTTCACATTTTTTTTTTTTTTCTTTTTTTTTTTTATATACATGGAAAGGGGGTGTGAGCGAAATAATACCCGCTCATTAAGAGCGCGCGGGCTTCTGGTTAATTCATCCTGGACTGTCATGGGCCTGTGTACGACCCCCGGGTAACACATAAATCACGCGCAGAACCAACCGGTCGAGCGGCAACTGCATGCCCCTAACGCCGCTGATTTATCAACCAAATTACTGCGAGTCCTGCTCGGCCCCAACACTTTGCCGAGGAAATCACCGACTAACCCCTGAGCGAACCGATTTATTGAAAAGCTGTCCCCCTCCATCTCCCCGCCCTGCCCCGCTTTCTGTGTCACTCCACTCATCTCTCACTGACTTAATTAAAATCTATCCCGTTGGCTCGTTGGCATTTATTACAACCAGTGGGCTAATGAAACAAAGAACACGACAAAACCAAAGCTGCTTTGTGCCCATAAACGTTCATTACACTGCTACAACACACACACACACGCATGCACACACATGCACACACATGCACACTCACACGCGTGCACACACACACGCGCACACAGCTTCTGACTGTACTTATTGGCATTTAAACAAGGTGGGCTTATTGGTTCTCAGTCAGCATCTACAAACACCAGAGGGTTTTTTTTTTTTTTTTTTTTTTTTTTTTTTTTTTTTTGAGATATTAAAAAAGAAACTGTTAAGTGTAAAATAACCCTCGTGTTTCTTGGCTTTGGTTTGACTTAATCATTGTGTGTGTTTACAAAGCTCTATGTGTAAAATGAATAGTGATAATTCATAATAATAATAATAATAATAATTGCATAATTGGACGTATTTTAACTTTGCTTCTGACCTTTTGAAAACCCTTCCTTTGCTTTGCAACAGACTGAACTTGCACATTAAATGAAGACGTGCAACATTAGCATAAAGCATTGTTATTACACCAAATGAGGACATATTTTATGTTTTATGGACTATACATGAACAAATAAATGATGTTTTTGATTTGCAGAAGGGTCTTTCAGTCACAGACGATAAAATGTACAGTGTGTTTTCCAACTTAATTACTCGTTTTTTGGGGGCAAATTATGTAACTCCTTGTTTAAACTGTTCTAAAAGTCCAATAAGGGCAAGCAGGTGCATTACAAATAAAGTCAAAACCTTATGAAAATCCATTGGCACGTTTTACAACTATAAAAAAAAAAAAAAGTAACTAAAGTAAAACTGAAGTGAATGTGACATTTTCTCCAGGTGTGTTAGTCATGTTTATAAGAAATTCATATAGAAAAGTGATGAAATATCAATGTGATGAAACGTTAAACGTGTTTTTCTCCAGAACATTAGGATGAAAAATAAACATTGTTTCAGATGTAAAAGACCAAAATCATAAAGCTTGGACGTTTGGCTGAAAGTATTTAACTTATAAGTTCTCTTATACTTTTAATTCACTTTACTTGAATAACTATTTAGTTTTGAGAGAATTAGGAATATTTTTAATAGGAAGGGCAAATGGGTTTGAAAAAGATCACGTGCTTCTCGTCTATAAGTAAGTGATTTAAAATAAATGCTTTTTCTTTTTCTTTAAAATCATTTTGGGGACAAAGCTCACTTTGACTTGTGTTAAATCTCTCACGTGAGTTACCACTTTTCAGTCTTGACCTTCTGGCCCTCATCAGTGTTTATACAACATATAACAATAATAGCATCTAACTCTATAACTATATATAGCAGCACCTTCCGAAAACAGAGATGAAAACCGTGCTAGTAAGTGGACCTTGAGTTTCCTAATGAATGTATTGGCTCCATAAGTGTCTATTAGGACTGATCTGTTTGAGCAGCAGCACTAAATAAGATGGAATATATCATCAGGCCTGTGAGTATTTGCGCATAATTAAAAAATAAATGACTATATTATTATGAATGTTGATCAAATCGACCCTCCAAAGGGCCCAGTGTTGTCTGTTACAGGGCTTTAGGCCCCGTATGTATCAGTACATGGAGTAGGTCTAACACGGGATGCTTTCTGTCTTGGCTGCAGGCCCATCCAGTCCGGATCAAAGCCGCCGAAACATAATGACAAAAGCTGCTAATTTACTCCGTGTCGGAGCGAGGGAGGTGATGGAGAGTCGGAGAGGGATGGAGGGGGTTATAATAGGTTCTTGAAAATTACGTTGATAATTAATTGTGCAAATGTGTTTCTATTAAATAAAAATAACACGTATTGAAGAACTCAATTAGCGTTAATTAATCCTGCTTCTAAATTGCGTAAGATTGGAGGACTTTCTCTTCTTCTCTGACATTATTTCTCTCATTCTTTCTAACCTCGGGGTTTTTTTTTTTTTTTTTTCCCCTTCTCTCTTGGGGGTTTGGCAGGCATTGGTCTCTCCTTCTCTTTTTTTTTTTTTTTTTTTTTTTTTTTTTTTTTTTTTTTACTTGCCTCCTCTTGAGAATTGGAAATGGGGGATGGAGACGGGGAATGTGGAAGGCGCTAAATTAGCTGGCTGATCCGCGCTCATTGCCGCATACACATCCCCCTATTACTGCGCCCCACCGCCGCTTAATATTCCGGGCATGGCGGACGCGTCTAGATAGCAGATTTATCAAATGGGAAAATGAATGTATGATGATCAGTTAAATTGAAAATCAGCGCCCGGGTGACAGGCCGCTCTGACACCTCGGTAATTAGAAAGAAAAATGATGGCGTCCGAATGCATAATAGAGCAAAAACAATTTACGCTATCCCCCCACGCCGTAATGATCGCGCGTTCAAATTGAAAATTTCTCCCGGTTGAAATTGAATTCATAAAGTGTGATGCATGAGCACCACGGACACAGCGGGAGGGCCTGTCCGGTGCAGGCTCGGCGTGATCGATTGGTCGTTTGTGTTGGTGCCACCAAAACACCCTCCCTGTGTGTCTCTCTCTCTGTCTCTCTCTCTCT
>CALSCE010010695.1:2430917-2446139 GCA_943593645.1 Bovichtus variegatus | reverse complement strand
TGTCTGTCTCTCTCTCTTTTTTCTCACTTTCACTCAGAGTTCAGTCAATGTTGTTGTAGCCCCTTAACTAGATACATAGCAATATAAATCATTTCAAACTGAATAATTATAGTCAGAAGACTCATGTTGTTATAGTTAAATACGAACAAACAGGACTTTTCTTCCCAAAGTTGACAGAAGAAGTGAGGATCGTTCATGTTTTGACATGCACACTGCGGCTCCGTCACATTTCTGTGTATCTTTTTGTACCCAAACAATGTAAAAATAAAAAAATAAAAAAATAAAAATAAAAAAAACAGCTAAAATCATATAAAGCCCTGATGAAAGTCTGTTTCTCGAGCTGCACTATAATGCTATAATATATTAGATTTCTGCACTTTGGAGTAATGAAATCATCCTTATTCCCCACAGACATGGAGCCTGGTCCACATGAACATACAGTAGATACTGTGACATACATGAAGATGTGATATCATTTACATTCTGCTGGATCAGAGATGTTGCCTCTGATAATATGGAAACATATTCTATGTCCAAAGTTATTTCACGGTGAAATGGCAACCCCATATTTTCCAGTTAAATTCTTTAATTATTTGTAAATGTGTCCATAATCTACTACAAAGGCGCATTTTATATGCTCGTTTTGTCTCCATATATGCACTCCAAGTAGGCTACACTCACACACACACACACACACACACACTATAAAGGCCTTGCTGAAGGGAGATTAGACCTATATTTTCTAATTAATCGCACTCTTGAAACTAACCGATTATAATAAAGCGTTTCCCCCTCCAAAAAAAAAAAAAAAAGGAGAATAAAAGTAGAAATTTCACACAGTGCACGCGGAATGAACGATTTAATGTGATTGTTTCGGTCGAAGGGGACGTTTCCTGAGGCCTTATGGGAAAATAATGTCCTTATGAATTAAATAATAGGGTTATTACTTTCATTGATTTTAGCTGTCTGGGAATTTAGTGTTCAGCTTCGGTCTTAACCCGTCCTCCTCCTGCTGTTTTTCACTCTCGCTCCCTCCTCGTCCTCTTGTCTAATTATTTTCCTATAAGCCCCCCGCTTCCTACAGCGCAAATAGCAGAGTCACTGAGCGAAAATTATGTAAATATTATTAAAGGGACTCAGGCACGGAAATTCATTTTAGGTCGGCGCAGCAGAGTAAAGCTCTGTCCCTCGGATCCCCCTCAATTTATTTGCAAATAAAGGCGAGGTGACCGGGAGGGATCAGGGATATTTAGCCGGGCTGTCAACACGGCTCCTCCGT
Organism: Bovichtus variegatus; assembly: GCA_943593645.1. Classification (NCBI taxonomy): domain Eukaryota; kingdom Metazoa; phylum Chordata; class Actinopteri; order Perciformes; family Bovichtidae; genus Bovichtus; species Bovichtus variegatus. The sequence continues at coordinate 2,444,860 of CALSCE010010695.1, read as the reverse complement.
GCACTGGCTCGCCAGAATTAATGGTTTTAATAATTGGGATTTCAGTTTCCGGGGAATTGGTGGCGTTTACACTTCATAAGCTAAACACACTCTTTCCTAAACGGGCGCGCAGACAGTGCACGTGGGCACACACCTGCACATTTAGGAGAATCAGTCCCCTCTTCTGTGCCTTTACATCTTTAATTCAGCCATTCTTCACTTTCTTCCTTCTTCTTCTTCCTTCTTCTTCTTTTTTTTTTTTTTTTTTTTAGCTCAGCCAACAATTGGTCAAAAAATTATTAATGCAAGCCTGGCACATCACGCGCCTCTTTCTCTCCCTCTTCCTCTCCTATATCTTTATCTGTCTCCCCCCCGAGGGACTCACAGTCCTATTAGAACAAATGACGAGGGGCCCAGGCGCTTTTGTAAAAAGGCGCAGGCAGGCGGGCGCGCGCCTGTCCTATTATGTGCGACACATGATCAATAGGGCGATAACGCAGCAACATCAATATAAGCGACAGAACAATGAGGGATATCATCGAACATCTATCTTAATATAGCCGACTACAAGGGCCGTCTGACAACCGCGGCAGCTCATGAAAATTCCGCCCCACGAATCTACCACCATCTCATCCTCCTCCTCCTCCTCCTCCTCGCGCTCAATAGATATGCGCACACACGCGCATGCTTGCAAACACGCACACATACACGATGCAGCTGGCGCGGCTATTATTTTCCCATTTCAATTTGACACCCCTGCCTTTCATGCTAATTCTATTATTGTAGGAAGTTTATGTGATTCCGTATCACTAGAAATCGGTAATGTCTAATAACCCTTTGGGCTGAAAGGAGGGGAAAAAAAACTGCCTCGAGACCCGCGGCAGCCAGTGGGAAAATAATTACTTTCATATCAAAACTCAGCAGGAGGCGCAGGGTCCTATAGCCCGCGGCCACTAACCTCATTCCAGCTCGGCCTTTCAAATGAATAAATTTGTTAAAGCAATAAATACAAACAGCCAGACGGACTTGAGCCCCAGCTCCGGCTCACTACACAGAGAAAAAAGGAGGATTTATCTGCTGTAACACGACAAAACTGCAGCCGCCATGATCCAAGGTTCTGCCACACAGCAACCTCCCCTTCTTTACCCCCCCCCCCCCTCAATATGGCCCTAGAAAGACAGTGATTCAATTTAAACAATAACTTTATTTATCAAAAGTGTTTACATATAAATATCATTTTCTCGTTTTTACAATATCTGAGGATTTTTGTTGTGTGTAAGATGTTTATTGTAGCCTAGTTTTTGTTACAAGTTGGTCACTAAAAAAGAGAGAAAGAACCTGCTTCTAAAGGTGTTTGGGCCTAAAGCCTGAATATGAGGACAGCCACAGCTTTTGGGGGCCATCTGGATTGATCACACATTATGATTAAAAAATAGATGAGAATTAAGTCTCCTGATTCCTGATATGTTTTCGAGTGTCTCAGCAGAGCTTTGGGAATGTTTGAATAGTCTGAGCGGTGTTCCTGGTCCTTTGTTTATGTTTGCTCCTTGCAAGTGTTAGTCCATATCGACATCCTCTCCATCTGTTCCGGGTGTTTCTTGACAGTCTGTGTTTGCCTTGAGACACTCGGAGAGGGCTGGAGACGCTCGCTCCTCTCTCGCACCCTTCTCTTTAGCACACAGCTCGGCAGCTTGGCAGCCGCTGGTCGCTGCCTCCGTTAGAACTTTCAAACTCCTCTCCTCGCCACTGTCACTGGACTGTGTGCGGCTCAGCCTGGCCGCAGCCGCCTGAGCCGCACTGTTTGCTGGAGGAGAAGCGGGGAATCTTCCATCGCTGCAGTCACCACCACAATCCTCCGTGTCTGTTCCGTCCACTCTATTGCTAATGTGATTGTGGTGATGCTGCGCGTTATGCTCCATATGATCCGAGTTTAGAGGCTTAGTGACAAAGCTGGAGAGGTCAGAGGGAGAAGGGCTCCCTTCACTTGGCACACACCTCTGTCCCAGGCCGAGCCTGTTAATGCTGCTGTCCTGACACGGCGAGGCCTTCAGGGCTGTTTGGGGCACTAGAAAGCCCAAGGGCTGATGGGTAATGGGGTAAAGCAAGAAGTGACCTTTACCCACCAGTGTCCTCTGACTGGGCAACGAGGGGAAGTCCAGCTGAGATTTCCGTCGAGGCGTGACGTCAGAGAGGAGGCTCTCCACGCTGAAAGGGTTGCGTTTCTGCAGGGCGGAGGACCTCGGGCCTTCAGGACTGGAGCTGTGCGTGCTGCCTGGAGAAACCTGCTCCGGTTCTCCTGTGGTTCTTTGGTTTTGGTGGTTTTGTAGTTGGCTGAAGTCGTGTCGTGTTTGGTCGCAGCTGGATTCAGTTTGGTGTCCTCCTGCACCCTTTGATGCTGGCATTTCAATGTGAATACTCCCACTAACGCTGGAGGACTGCTGCTCGCTGTCAGTGAACTGGGAGACCCCGCTGTCACTCTCTGAACCTCCAGGTGTGTGGAAGCTGTCACCTGCGAGAAGTTTGTTCTGTGACTTCAGCAGCTTCCTCTCCTGCTTCCGCTTCTTCTTCTCGGCCCGCTCTCGATCTCTGCGTAAAATCTCCTCGGGGTCCATGGGCTCGCCGCTGCACGTGGTCGGGTGGGAGTTGTGAGCGGGCCGCCCCGGCCCTTTCTTTGTGTTCTCCTTTTTTCTCCATTTAGCACGTCGGTTTTGGAACCAAACCTAAGCACACACACACACACACACACACACATGAAATACACAAAGGTGGAAAATTGACACACGAGTAGATTGTGTCAGACACCATCTATAAGGTCATACATTGGTTCAGAATATTCATATTTGTTTTAGCGGTTTAGTTGCGGAAATGAGTTGATTAATGGATTAGTCCATTACCAGATAATTAAGCATCAACCATTTTGATAATCTATTAATCATTTAAGTGACTTATTAAGGTAAACATAGCTTGTTTTAGCTTCTCTGATATGATGATTTTCTGCTTATTTTCTGATTTGTATATGTTCACCTTGGGCTCTGGGGAATTATTCTGGCATTTTACACACTAAATAATCATAAAAGCAATGGATCAGTTAGTTGAAGATAAACATAATTGTTAATTAGTTGGGAGAGCAATGATTATACAAGTTTTATAAAACAGGGCATTCATGTATTTTAAGCTGGACTTGTAAGACTACATCTAACATGAACACCTCCACAATCTGATGCAATGCAGACCCAACATCCCTGCAATAAACGCTTCCTGTATACGGACACTATAATGTCAAAACACAAAGTATTCGATCACATTTGCAGGCGATTAGTGTATTTAAGGTTATTTCTCTTGGATTAAAGTGCTTCTGATCATTTATCCCCTTCATGAGAATTAATACACTGAAGTAGGCCTCACAGAAAATGTCACTTCTGGTGTGTGTTTAGACAACAACAGACCTCACACCTGCCATGGCAGTAGTGATACATCAGTGTCAGAGTGGTTATCAGATGGTAAGGACAAAACCATATTGCCTACAAATTCAAACAAATTCCACAAAGGCCGGAAACGAGTGCAGTCGTTGTCCTCTGCCTGTGTCTTTGTTTTGCTGCAGCTCTAAACGTCTACAGAGTACATTAGGTTAATAGGTCACAGCGGTGGACCAGCAGATGCACAGATGTGCCGGCGTTAATTACCAATGAGTCTGTGTAATGGGAAACTCCGCCAATTACATTTAATTGTACCGTAGCTAACGCAGCCCGTCTCTGTATGTTCTTTAACACCCAGCTCACTCGGTTCATATTGGGGCTTTACACTTGCACGGCAATCCCCGGCTCTCCTCCCTCCGCAGCGAGCCAAGAGAGGGAGCTTCCCCCGCCTGGAGCTCTCACTGCCCGGCCTCTGGGCGCGCTCAGGGCCGTATGTTCGGCACTGATAACGCCAGGAGTTTAGCATGCAGAAGTAGGATCCGCGAACATTGCATAATAAGGACGGGACACCAACATCATGTGCGACAATGGCGCTTCTTATGAATTGTTAATGTTGGTTATATCTTTCCCCCGCAAACCTGGTGATAAAGGAGCGTTAAGCAGCTTGAGGGAACAATAATCTGAGGTTTAGGAGCGAAATCCCCAAACAACATACAGCAACGAAGAGCTGCTTCTGTCCCGCGTTTACTCGATATAACCGTGCACGCGAATTGTATGTGGCTCATTTAGCAATACATGAGTATACGTTAAATAACATATAATATCATAAACAGATATGCTTCTACATGCTGAGCAAATAATAGGCCTACGTACTAAACCTACATATCTTTTATTATTATTATTATTATTATTATTATTATTATTATTATTATTATTATAATTATTATAATTATTATTATATTGTTATTATTATTATAATTATTATTATCATCATCATCATTATTATTATTATCAAATTAAATCGACATCTAATGCTGAAATGTAAAAGACAGCGTCACATTTAACAAAACATATGTACTTACTCCAAAATAATTGTTTAAAAAGACATCATTCTATATTGTTAAACAGTAATCATTATTATTATTATTATTGTGCTTTTTTTAGTAATACATTATTAATATTATTTTTATTATTATTAATAACCTACTAGTATTGTTATCATTAGCTTTTAAATTATGTGAATATTGTATAATATTACAAAATAGCATAATCTTTAAATATCGTACTTTTACAATCACTGCATATATTTTGTCTTTATCAATAATAAAACAATACAAAAATAACCATGATAATATGAAAATAATGGATTTAACTTAAATGATCTTAAACCTTAAATTGAACTACCTAAAACTGCCCAAATATATTAAAAATAAGGGTATAATTGTGAACAAACTGTCTAATAATTATATAATATATATAGTATATAACTGGAGGAAAAGGAAGAATAGTAGTTACCCCCCCCTCTGTTTTGCTCAGTAAATAGCCTTGTTTTTATTAACCCATAAATCAATAGGTTGCTTCCATGCATAATTTAAAAGTGACCCTTTATTGATGCTTTGATAATTGACAAATAGCTATCTCAGTATGGGGTGGCCTTCACAAAACAAGTGACATTTTATTTATAACATGTTTTGTAGATTTTCACACAGAAGTTATACTGTAATTTGTTGAAAACAGAGCAATAACTCAAAACAATCTTTTACCCCATCAACTAAATGAACGAATGAATGTTTGCCAAAAAGATTTGACTCATTTCCTCGTGTCTTTACCTGAACCCTGGACTCCACGAGGTCAAGCCTGAGCGCGAGCGCCTCCCGCATGAACACATCCGGATAGTGACTCTCGTTGAAAGCCTTCTCGAGCTCCTCCAGCTGCCACCCGGTGAAATTCGTCCTCGTGCGTCTCCGTTTACAACCTGGACTGTCCTTATCCGGGTCTCCAGAATCTGCAGGGGGCGACGTGTGTGTGTTTGTACAAGCGTGTGTTTATATTTGTGTGTGTGCGCGTTTATCAGTGTGTGTGTGTGTGTGTGTGTGTGTGTGTGTGTGTGAGTGAGAGAGAGAGTGGAGAGAGGGGACTGTCATGGCAGGATTCGCTTGTAAAGCATCAGTTTTTGATGTAAAACACTGACCGCTGTCACACTCTTTAAAAAATATTCAGAGTCTCCTGAACTCTGACAAATCATGTCTCACATTCCAGGCCTAAAAGTAACACACTTTAATGCTATATTTTAAAATGAAAAAAACATTCCCAATAATTGCAAAATTAAGATTTTCACCAATATTAAAGAATCAGCAGCCAATGTGAATTTCATCGAGATTAATGAGGAATTGTTGTCTTTTCTTCTTTTTTTTTTCTTAAACCTCCAGTGCAGTTTTTACTGTAAAGTTACTCAAAATTACCCAGCACATAAACTTTTTTTTAATTTCTTTTTAAATCCACCAAGCTCCAACACTTTTAAACAACACTGTTTTCTCTGCAGACTGACTTTCTAGTTCACAATCTTATCTCCAAAGGCTACATTTACCCTTTTTAAAATGTAGCCTCTACTAGAAACGGTCATGTTTGTCCAAACAACAAGCCGCTTACATTTATTACACTTAACAATGCATGGCGTTGTTTCCACACAGGTCTGTTGAGGAGACATGGGGCATACAGAGCCAGGCCTACCTGAGAGTTTGAACTGCCCGCCGTCGGGCGAGAGCAGCGAGTTGGAGCTGACCACCGAGGCCGAGCACGAGCCGTTAAGTAATCCGTCTATCGAGAAGGGGGCGGCGGCCGCGGACTGCAGCTGGTGTCCGTTGGCGAGCTCGTAGAGGTGATGGTGGTGGTGGTGGTGATGGGGGCCGAGCGCGTAGGGGAAGCCCACCAGTCCGCCCAGGGAGCCTCCGAACTGGGCGTGAGGATGCTCGAGTACCCGACTGTCCATGCTCGCCCGGGCTGCGGCGGGGCCGAAGTGAAGATGCAGAGGGAGGCAGTGTGGCTGAACATGCAGTCAAAACAAAAAGTCAGGGAGAGGAGGAAGAAGCAGCGAGAAAAAAGGGAGAGGAGGTGAAGGCGGAGGGGGAGAGAAGGGAACCCAGGCAGACAGACCGTCTCCCGCGGCCACGGTACGGTCTGTAGAGAAGCGGCGGAGACCGGGCTGCACGAGGTATTTCACGTTTACGGTCCAGTCGAGATGTCAACCCTGCTCTCTTTCTCTCCGCGAGCCAGCTCATTAGGACTCCTCCATCTGCTCGCGGGACCAATAAGAAACGTTAATCGCCCTGTGACGTCAGAGACGCGGTTAATGGAGTAACGGAAGGCAGAGCACGAGGAAAAAGAGAAAAGAGAGAGAGAGAGAGAGAGAGAGAGCGCGCGAGCGTTTTTCTTTCTTTCTCCTTCTTCCCGGATCGATCGCTAATTACACCTGGCGCGGTCCTTTAATTCATCCCTGTCAAAAACAATGAGGACTGGGCTAAACTCGCGCGTGGGATTATCCAAGTGATTGATAAACCGACTCCATTCAATTCTCAGGAATATAATCTATATTTACGCTCTATATATGTGTGTTATAAGAAAACACGTTTTTCTTCAAACTTTAAGTAGCAACGAATCTTTTTTCCCTTTCTCCTCGTCTCTTCTCACTCGTGCGTACTGGCGCGCTCCTGCATCGTGTGCGTGCGCGCGTGACTGCGTGTGTGTGTGTGTGTGTGTGTGTGTGTAAGTGTTTTACAGGGGCATTCAGGGCCAGATTGATCCAATAACAGCGCCTTTATCATCCCCCCCTTTTTCCTGAGCTGTCACATCGCATTTTAAACTACAAGCCTCTCTCCATCTCCCAGGCACCACACACACACACACACACACACACACACACACACACACACACACTGAGCCGTCCGACCAAAGCCCAACTCCCGCATCATTATCTCGATTTTTCACCTGAACAGCTTACACCGATGTTTAGTTGTTAACGACGAACAAAGTGGGTTGTAGCCTACATGATGTGACGTTTCCAAGAATCCAATACCCGCACGTGCAGGATCCATTCAGCCGGGCTGCATGCATCGTTACAGGACAATATTTGGCGGCTTTTTCCCCGAGTTTAATCATAAGGCTTTTTTTTTTTTTTTAAATATATATATATTTCCTTGAGTCTATTGTTTGGGAAGAAATCCTTTGCAACTATATCATTTGTTTGCTGGTATCCTCAAAGCAATATTATGTATAAATAAAACAAGAGCATTCTGAGGCATGCATCTTAGAAGGTTTTATTAACCTAATATTGATAATATAAAAAAAATTTAAAAAGTAAAAGAAAAATTACAATACACTTAATTTGCAAACAGAAAGAATTAACATTTATTGCATTAATTACATTTAACTCAGGATGATATAATGGACAAAACAACCTCACCTCAAGGTCCACTTTGTAGATTTTCTGGAGCTTTAATTCATATCACATGGCAACAGGCCGAGCTCCATAAACTGATGAAGATCATGGGATGTGATAGAAAGATCCACAACAACATGGATCTTGAGGGGAGATTGTTTTGTCATCTACTGTTTCTGAGGTCAAGAATTGACTTTAAAACCCCGAAAGAGTGCAGTAAACATTAACATCTGTATAAAGGCTACAGTATATACATGTCTTCACGTTGATAAATGAATGTTGTTGCTCTGCTACCCGTTATGATACATAACATTATTGATTTGCTGTATTATGATTCAACCTACAGCCGCTTCAATAAGGCTTTTATGCAAATGTTTCACATTCAATCAGGTAGTTATGATCTTTCACAAGAAATTTAGGGGAAAAAAAAGATCAACAAAATAAAAGAAGAACTCACTTCGTCCAATGAAAAGTCATTGATGCAGAAATGAACAGTGATCGATCTCTCTAAATCAAAAACACACACACACACACATTTACTATAATTCTGCCATGATTGAGAATCCTTTATTTATGCATACTATAGTTATGTATACATTCACGTCATAATTGTATGCTAATTCACCTGGTATTCATTCTACACCTACATATGTCTTTCAATCACTGCATAAAAACAACTTGGACTATAATTAAAGCTTTGCAACTAAAACAACTCAGAGTTACTCCACACAGCAGCTTGGTTAAGGTTGGATTATTATTATTATTATTATTATTATTATTATTATTATAACAACATATTATTCCCATTTTAATCTGCATGTTTTAATCACAAGCTGTTGTACTTGGTTGAAATGAAAATGAACATTATTTTTATTTCTTTTTTATTACGAGAGCGGGCTTATTTTGATGTTGTACACAATATGTGTTTATTATGTGTACATAATAAATGTATTACATGCAAGTGGACGTACAGGACAGATGTCCCAGTAGAAAAGACTTTTCTCTCGTGTGCCTGACGGGGTTTCGATGTGGTTGCTCTGCCCATCCTTGCCTCAGCTTGCCACCTTTCTTAGTGGCACTTGAGGTTAACGACATTTGAACGGAGCTTGTTTTGTTCCTCTAAGTGTTGAGCCACGTCTTTGAATGAAGACCTTTTTGAATTAAAAACCACAAAGTGGACACAAAGCCTTACATGGCGTTGGGTCTCAATGGCTGACAAATTGCAATAGAAGAACCACAAGCACAGCTAATGGAGTTAGTGGGCCCTGGTGGTAGTAAGTCAGCCCCTATTATTGCTCCACCACGTACAGTTTAAGAAACCTTTGCACCACCTTCGTGTGTAGCTCCTTGGTCACAACGCTGAGCAGAACAAGCTCGAAATTACACTTCTGTCTTTGCTTTTCCCGCTCTGACTCCTAAAATACACACTCTAATAAAAAAATTATAAAAATAAAATATTCTCCTTAATATTCTCTCGTAAACGGCACAGAATCCAGTTTAAGAGCAAACAGGGCCCATTTGAAAAAAAAAAAAACCTTCAAGATAGCGTTGAATAATTTGAATAAATTGACCCAGAGTCCACACAGAACAGGGAAGACCATGGTCCTCAGGGCGGGAAAACCCAGAGACACTACTGACCTACTGTGTAGCTTCTTCTAAGAGGGTGTGTAACAACACATTCAAACACATTTTATATTTACAATTAGAGTGTACATTCAGGTTAATAAAGATATCACTGGATAGAACATTTGTTATCTTTGTTATCCATATACAGTTACAGAAAAACACTCAAGTGGCTAACAAAGCATGCTGTTCTGGTTCACTGTTCGTACTTATACCTACGGAACTTGAATGCATCATTTGTGTTTAACCCACGTAATTGTGAGCCAGGACACGTAGGACCGCGTGTGAGGAAGCCAGGTGACGTAGTATAAAGAGCGATCACACAGGGAGGTGTGTGTGAAACCAAGAGTCAACGTCACTGTATGTTACGTACTTAACTAACGCCACGTACGTAACAAACTTTCTTTACCCAAATCATGAACTTCTCCTAAACCAAGTAGCTGTGCACTGATCACTCTTGTTGCTGACCTCAGGGGGAAAAAAAACGTTACGTAAGATATCAGACAAACCGTCGTACGAGGCTACGCACGCGCGTCATTACTTAGTACTCATTGTACTTCTCCCAACGTACACCGGGGGCGCTCAGACTTTTCTTTTATACTTGTATGTCGTACATTTACGTTTTGCTTTCGTACGTGTTTCGAACCAACGTCCCGACAGGAGTTGGATCAACTTACTTGACCTACAGGTCAACACGACCTTGACCTGCACGCCCGCAACCTACAGTTACCGATAAAACGCTTCTCTGAGTGCGTCTCCAGAGATGTTTACGTGCAGATCTGGAGACGCAGAAGTCAAGCCTCCGTCTCCACATCTGCAGCTTCTGCTGGCTTGTACTTCGGCGCGGCGGTGCTTTGAGCTAAGTGACGTTTTCTTGCTAACGAGATCAGAATGACGACGCTAACATGCGGATGTTTGGTGTAATGTTTACCATGTGTGTTTTAAATGTGCAGGTATTTTGGTGATAAACCAAAGTATTGGGTAGAAAGTTATGGGATCACCGAAGTCATTGTAGCTCGTCCTATAGGGGACAAACATGTCATGGAAATCCATCCAATAGTTGTTGAGACATTTCACTCGAAACCACAAAAGTCAAAGGTGGCGCCAAAGGTTAAGCAGGGGATCAGCCAAGTCTTCAGGATTTATCTAATTATAAAATAAACCAGCTGATATTTGACATACACCTCTGGCAAGGCAAAAAAAAATAATTAAAAAATGAAGAACTCATAATGCCATGAAATGAAAAAGTAAAATGTGTTTTTTCTTTTTTTTTTTTTTTTTTCTTTCAGAATATAAATTTAAGATTGTATTTTAAACAATGGAAAAGGCCTTTTCCAATCACTGAGCTGAATACAACATGTAGACATTTTTGACATTTTCATGTGGTGTCTGTCTGGTGGAGGTTTTGAAAAAAAAAATAAATAAAAAAAAAAAAAAGGAGAGAGAGATTACTGCAATTAAAATTTCAAGTTATCCTATCGAGTTGAGGGTCTTCTCTAATGCAGGGGAAATGGTGCTCGACTTGAAGTGTGTGTTGGAAAATGAAAGGTTTTGAAATGTACAATCATGGCACAGGCCAGGAGCGACCGAGTGTCCAGGTGGACATCTTTGGGGAGGAGATGGAGGGAGAGGGAGAGGGAGAAAGATTATACATATAAATTGTAAACGGTGTCGCAGGGGCCAAATCTCGCCCGAGGCGGTGACTGCTTCATTTTGTGTTAAATTTCTTGACAGAAAGCCACCCGCGTGCTGGTGAATACTGAATAGTAATCAGAGCTGGTTGAATAAGTGCCTCCCCCTCCCTCTTCCATTACTGTGAATTAATTCGACTTTATTTATCCAATTTCTGGAGCTGACAGAATGTTAATTTGAGTTGAGATTTCTCTCTGCTGTTCTGCCTGTGACCCGTAGCCCTGGGATTGGCGTGTTGTAATAACCTGAATCTTTCACCAGAAGCTCCGATAATTGTTACCTTATTAGCATGTAAATTGTTTAATTAATATTATTATGAAGAACCATATAATCCCTCCGTTACTTGACCCTGAGTCCACACACGAGCAGGCTTTCTGCATTTCAATGTCTAGTTTTTTAAATGGACTCTTTTAATGTTGGCTGGTCGTGGGGTTGTTAGAACCCCCCCCCCTATCTCAGAGCAACTTTGAACGGCTTGAGAGGCGCTTTTGATGTCACCCCGTCTCTATATCTCTCCTCTGCTCTCTCCATTCCCTTTTTATTTCTTTGCTGCTCTTTCTGCTGTGTATTTATTTCCCTGCTGCCATTTTTGAACATCAAAATCCAACGCCTTCTTGTCATTTGCTCATAAAAGCTCTTTTAAATTTTTTTTTTTTTATAAATATATAAAAGGCCCCCCCCCCACATACACACACACACACACACCCATTCCACTTTCCCAGTGTCTGTGAGAGCCAAACACATGCAGTGCTCGATGAAAAGCAGCCCTTGACATGAGGTCCTAAGAGACCGCAGCATTTAAATTCGCCTTTCTTCCTTCCTCCTCCTTTTTTTTCGCTGGGCACGAGTGACATTGTCAGATGTTAGCTTTAATTAATTTGATAATAAGATGGGCGACACGCACACAAGCCAGGGTTCGGCGTGCATTGCCTCGAGCCTTCCTTCCCCTCTCTCATCTCTCTGTGCAGACAACACAACCAAACCCACAAAAAAAAAAAAAAAATCCCAAAAAGACTGTTCTAATGTCTGTGCTGAAGTATTGTGAACATATAGCTGGGACTTAATAATAGTAATGCAACAACAACAACAACAACAAAAACCCCTTTGCTGTATATCTATTGATCCTCCTGGGATAACATTTAGAATAAATCCATGATTAAAACAACCTGAAGGGGGCGCTCCTGCTAACACTGTGCATGTGGACATGCTGAACCTGCTGCAGTTCATCACTATGACAGTAGACGTGTTAAATGTTTGAAAAGCTCTTTTTCTTGTGGGGGTTACGAAAGGGAACAGGATTGACGTTGCTTTTTTGATTCCACATATTTGGAATGACTTGCGAGCACAAGCGGTCCGAGCGCCGATCCCAAGAGTGTAGCTGTCCCTTCACTTCCCTGGTCGCTTTTTTTTTAAGGATTTTAATTAATTCCTATTTGGTTGTTTTTCGTCGTCCACTGTGAAACTGAAGTGAGTACTGATCTGACACCTGGTACACACGCCCTTCAGAAGTGACTGATTTGAACCTCCAGACTCTCTCTGCAGGTGTTTATTGCACTTTGAGAGCAAGTTCTACACTATCTTAGTTCTACAAACTAAGATAGTAACCTGGGCGGTGATGCTTATCAACAGACTGCAATTGCATCAGTAACCAGCTGGAATACTGTACGAGCTGGATCATTTATTCTGCCCATTAATAATTAATAGCTAGTGTTTAATAGTGGAGACAGAAAGTCAGAGTTTTTTACAGATCTTTGGGGCACTGGAGCTCATGCATGGAGGTGGTTTACAGGTCATCGGGTGGCACGCTGAGCCGACAAAATGCTTTATCTAATCTTTGTTATGTAAAGTCTTATTATGTAAGTCTGCCGGTCTGTTGTCCACCATGTTGGTCCGGACGGAAGAACCTCAACAACCATTCGAAGGATCGCATTGAACTTTTGTACAGACGTTGTATCCTAATGACTTTGGTGCTGCCCTGACTTTTCCTCTAGCGCCACTATGAGGTTTTTTGGATTATCCTGATATTTGGTCCAGAAATGCTCCTGACTAGTTAGAATAAGGTCTGTGATCCCTTAATATTTTATATATAGCGTAAATGTTGCCAAAGCCAGCTGTCAATCATTTGATTGGCCACAGACACGCAGTTTGCCGTGGGTTAATCTCTATAATCTCTTTTATTATCGTAAAGGGTTCTGGTTTGTAACCAATTACGTTCAAGCAGGTTTTTGGTTGTATGCAGGTAAACAGTCTCAGAAGCCAACAGCTGTAGTCTGACGATGATTTAGCTTTGAAAACTCGTTGACTTCATCGTAAACTTCGTCGTAGACTTTGTCTCGTCGTAGACTTTGTCGTAGACTTTGTTGTAGATTTTGTCGTAGACTTCATCTCGTCGTAGATTTGGTCGTAGACTTTGTCGTAGAGTTTGTCTCGTCGTAGACTTTGTCGTAGGCTTTGTCGTAGACTTCGTCGTGGACTTTGTCTCATCGTAGACTTTGCCGTAGACTTTGTCGTAGACTTTGTCGTAGACTTCGTCTCGTCGTAGACTTTGTCTCGTCGTAGACTTCATCGTAGACTTCATCGTAGACTTCATCGTAGACTTCATCGTAGGCTTTGTCGTAGACTTTGTCATAGACTTCGTCTCGTCGTAGGCTTTGTCGTAGACTTCGTTTCGTCATAGCTTTGGTCGTAGACTTTGTCGTTGACTTTGTTGTAGACTTTGTCGTTGACTTCGTCTCATGGTAGATTTGGTCATAGACTTTGTCGTAGACTTTGTCGTAGACTTCGTCTCGTTGTAGACT
>CALSCE010010695.1:2390266-2415159 GCA_943593645.1 Bovichtus variegatus | reverse complement strand
TCTCTCTGTCTCTCTCTCTCTCTCACTCCACCCTACATTGATCTCTCTGCAGTCCATCAATGTGGAGCCAATTTTAGATTCTTTGTGTACTTCTGGGTAGATTATAATACAGTACTGCATCATATCATGTGTTTTTTTTAATGTCAAAATGAAGTAGTAACTTATCGTGTCAAATATACAGTATTACTCCATAACTGTATGCAGTACAATATCCCCCAGTGAAATGTAGTGAAGTTGAAGTATAAAGTAGTCATTTATGTTAATTATATAGCAAAACAGTGTTTATTTCTTTGGTAAAAATCTTCTGTTCATTCTGTTAAATATGGAATCAAACTCCAACCTTAACTAATGTTGTAATTGTTGTGTTTTTTGTACATATATCTTGTACTTATACATTTGTACTTAACCTTTATCTGCACTGTCCCTTTGCTGCTGTAGTGCTGTAAATTTCCCTGCTGTGGGACGAATAAAGGTTTCTGATTAACCACACCAATATTTCACTGCAGATGAGAAACAGAGAGAGACCAATGGACGTCATCAGGTGGGCACACACCTATTATAAGATGACGTCAGAGGGGAAATTTGTGGACAGATTCTGTCTGTTAAATTTCAACCATGAACTTGGTGTGTAATCAGTTCACACCCATGTTGACTGGAACTCCTTTCAGTAATCTTCCTGTCGGACCAAAAGGAAGTTTTAGAAACAAAGAAAGTAGCGACTTCAGCTGCGCTTCAGTCTCAGTCGGCAGCTTTGGTGAGACATTTTGGACACTACTGACTTCAGGTGGGCGCTCTGTGATTTATACGTCTGTCATTTGTTCTGCATTGGTTTTGAATGGTAACTGTCGAGCAGATATCGGTGTCCCCGCCTGATATCTGGAATGGTTCATTAACTTGAGCCGGGCTCCTGTAGGATGTTGGGTCTATCCACAGGCCGCCATTTATCTGTATATTTGAATCTTATGCTTTTACTCTTTAAAAAAAACCTTGAATGAATGATGGAGTTATTGACAACAGTAAAATATTTCATCAGCAGTGAAAACCATCTCCAAATTCAGCCAAATGAGGTGATTTTGGCAATTAATATTTATTTATTTGAAGTATTAAGTGTTTTAAAATGTGGAGGACCACATGTGTCCCATACATAGTTATCAAGCTTTTGATTATTTGAATAATAATTGGACAACAAACACATTTGACAAATGAATAAATGAATACATCAATCATTTTTAAATAGCCAAGAACAAGAAATTACATCTTAAACGTTTACTACAAAAAACAAAACATGTCAAATCAATGAAATGGACAAAGCAATTATCTTATTTGTCAGATTGGAACATGTAACTTCTTGTTGAATCTTGCATTAACACCATTCTATTGTCAAATTACATATCACTTAATATACTTTTTTAATAATAATTTACATGATACCTGTATTCCTCTATACTATAAGGGTTGATAATATTCTCCTAAGGCTAAATAAACCTTTACAAAAATTTCTTAACTTCCAGAATCTTATTAATCTCATCCCATCAAATGCAAACTAATTCCCCGTCTCCTACCTGTTCAGTGATTAGAGATGCTGGTGGCAATGTTGGCAGCAATGTTGGCAGCAATGTCGGCAGCAGTGTTAACGTTATTATTGGCGGTAATAGGAGAGTGATTATCAGTGGTAATGATGGCAGTATTGTTGACAGTATTGTCGGCAGTGATGTACATAATGGATCAGTATGAACAGCAGCCCCGACAGTTCACCATTACTACTATTACTAGGAGGAGGGTCGGCAACTTGCACCTGTTTTTTTATTTGCATGTTCATTTAAGCTGCAGTGTGTTGAGCTCTCAGGGCCACCGTAGAATTGTTTTTTGTCCCTCCCTGTAAAGGACTTTGTAGATTTGTTTTTAAATGTGTAAAAGCTGGTAAGGGGACCTTAAGTTGAGATTCCTTTGATGAAAAATTTTGTTTTGGTTCATTGTTTTCTAGTTGTATCCATGCAGATAGTTTTTGTTTTATTTCCTGCTTTTATTTTAAGGTATCTGAATTTTTCAAAATAAAATTTTCATTAACTTCCATTCACTACCATTGTATCAGGACGGATGTCGAGTATGTGGCATTCTCTTCTCCTTTATTGTTTTGTACATCTTTCTACATCCTACTTCTAGTGTTTTTGGTTCTTTCTGCAATTTTGTTTCTTTTCCTTTTCTGTTTTATATCTATTTGAATGGAAGCTCATCATGCCATTTGTTATATTATTTGTTTTGAAATTCAATAAATTAATTTCAGGGCGTTTAGGAGATATGTATCTTAAGTTCAAAATATTGCTCTGTTGTTTTTTTTTCCTGGAATCTAAGTTGTAAAACATGTTCTGATATTGTTCGACCTTTAGAGTGAAATGAGCTATAATAATGAAAAAAAAAAAAAAAAAAAAAAAAAAAAAGGGGAAGTCAGCAGAAAAGTTTGAAAGCGAAAGTAAAATAATTGGCGCCAGTATCTCCCTGTAGCAGAGACGATAGGCTGCTGTTCCTGACACGGTAAGTACTTTATGCATTAACATGCTCATCAAATGATCGTTTTGCTCTGTTTCTAAGTTTGGCTAAGTTTGTAAAATACCTGATGTTGTACCACTGGCCGTGTGTGTTTACTGTAGGTCTGTCATTATGTCGCCAGTGGCATTAATGCTGGTTGTTTTCAGACGCATTCAGGCAATTTAAATCATTTATCCTATTCATTTCTTAATTGCACCACCAAAAAAGAAGTTGTTTTCAGTCCCGATCCTTTTGTTTTTTCTGTTGTAAACACATTTTAATAACGTCGCAGCACTTTAGAGAATATAGGTCAAAGAGCAAGTCATTCTCAGGCCCAGATGTGAGCACCGTAATGTTTTAAAGGATTTGCGGTTAACACTTAACCTTTTTCAGAGGTTTTTTTGTAAAGTGCAATCAATGGCTGTATCAATGTTAATTAATAAGAACAAGTAGTGAGTTTCCAGGTTGTGGAAAGTCCTCCCACTCGCTCTTTAAAGGGCCACTCCGCTGCTTTTCTCATCTTCATCATGGAGAGTTTATCACTCCGCCAGTGAAAACTGTTGTATAATGTGAAAAAAAAACAACCCAGGTGGAAAGAAAAACGCTTAAAAATTACTTTACACATCCTGCAACCCAAAAGTTCTTCTTATTAATGCTTATACCTGATTCGTATCAACATTATTAAATTATTTATATGATTAGTTGCGGCCCCAGTCCAGCACATAACGCCCTGTAAAACGAAGACAGATGTGAGAGTGGTATAATCTTCTCATGGTGCACGTATAGGTGGAACTTTATAATCCCAAAAATAGTGGTCAAGGTGCAAAGGTACACAAAACGGTCATAAAAACAGAATATGTATACAATATACAGGCCCCCCCCCCCCCTTCCATCCCCTTAACACACACACACATGTGGACACACACTCACACCGGGAGAGCATTACCAAACCGTTGCACATACGCTCACACAGACACACACGCATGTATGCTCGTGCACGCAAACACAATGCACTTCCAAGCCGCCTTGCATATTCTGACACACACATTAATATAGAGATTCCTAAGTAACACACACCACGTCGACATTACAAATCAAATAATTAATATATTGCACCATTCAAGTATTCCACATAGCCCTGACCAAAATACTGTCAATCTTGTGCTTTTGTACGGTCCCTCTCATGTAACTGTCTAATTGCTGAAGGAAGGAATACTTGCTAAACCCGGCAGCTCTTATTTTCCTTCGCAGAATCCTCTAACTTTTGTCAACAAAGCAGATAAGACTATTCCTTTAACATCGAAGGCTAATCTGGAAACTAATTCCCTCTCCTCTACCTGCTCCGGGAGCAGACATGGTTCATCAGCTGCTGCTTGAGACTCTGGAGGATTTGGGCAAAGATGACTTTGCAACGCTTAAGTGGTACCTCACCATAAACATCTTGGACGGCTGCAAACCAATTCCCATGTCCCAGCTGGAGGACTTACGCCGGATAGACACCGTGACAACGATGATAAAGAGCTACGGGGAAGAAATGGCCGTGAACGTCACTGTTGAGATTCTGAAGAAGATGAGGAACAACTACGCTGCAGAGAAGCTACAGATCAGTCACGCAGGTGCAGTCGAGGTTTCATACACTTAGGAGTCAAAGTAAGCAAAATCACAAAAAAAGAAATAATTTTTCACATGATTCTCTGCATCTGTACCTTTTTTATCTGCAGAGGGAAAAGCAGCTGTAGCCTCCTCTTCCTCCTCTGCTGCGGCACGTCCTGCTGCTGCTGCTGCTCCTGCCACAATGTCGGCCCAGCAAGGAGGTGTGGTCATCGCCCCGACAGTCGGCGGCACCTTCCAGACATTGAATATAACCGTCAACAAATGACCCGAGATAATACACATTCTATATTTTCTTGTAATATTGGTGTGATCGACATCTGCTGTAATTCCCCGAATACAATCCCATGTTCCCTGTAAAATGGAAACTTTAGCATGTTGTGACACAGCAGCTCCAGACGGACTATTTCACTGAACATTGTTGTGTTCTCTTAATTTGAAATAGAGAAGCATAGAAATCAATTTCAGAAAACTTCTCTTCATATTAACTGTATCTATTCCATGATGATATGGTAGCATTATAAAAGTCCTCAGCTGAGGATCATGTCACTGTCCACAGACACATTTAAGTAGTGACTCTGTCTCACAGATCTCTAGTTTACAACATATTTTATACCCACCGCCTTTCAGGCAGAATATGAATGTGAAAAAAATGTGCTATAACATACTTTTTCTTAATAAACAACAACGAAACAAGCAGTGTATCCTGTACTTTCTTTTAAACACTCATGTAGATAGTGTTAAGTTTTAAGCCCTAAGAGAACTTTTATATACAGTAGAGAGAGAATTAAAGGGTGAATATTGTACTTTGAAGTGATATTGACGAACAAATGCAGCCTATAAAAAGTAGCCTTCTGTATATTCCAACACATTTGAAAGTGTTGACGCTGAGATTTAAGCAGCTCCGTCATATCTGCAGCAGGTGGTGCTGAGGTGACACGTTGGTGTGATTTTTAGGTTTCTGTGCTACTGTATCACCTGCAGTTCTCGTTTCACAGAGAAAGCCTCAGTGCGAGAAAGTTTCAGAAAGTTATTTGAAAAAATCTTACGTTCAAGTTTGTTTTCTTCTTATTTTGGTAAACTTATGTGAGACGTCATGATTCTTTTTACGTTAGCCAATCCCCACCCTGGCGACGCGACAAGCCGGGGGCCGAGCAACTAGTACCAGGGACCCGGGACGTGCTGAGGTCTTTGGAAAGGCCCCGACCCCTGAGGGCCTTTCCAAGCCGACCTAGAGCCAGTCGCCGCCCACCGCCACGGTAAACATGCGTCCGGCGAGGGCCAGCAAGCACCGGGTAGAGGTCCCACGAGGGGATCCTCCCACACCTGCCGTGCCATCCCTAACCCGCAGGGCAGACTGGAGGGTCCCGACCGTTTACCGCTCACACGTTTCACGCCCCTCTTGAACTTTCTCTTCAAAATTCTTTTTAACATTCCGGTATTTAGCCTTAGATGGAGATTACCACCCACTTTGGCCTGCGTTCCCAAACATCCCGACTACGAAAAGACCGGACCCTGGCGCGACGGGAGCCTTTACCGGCCTCACACCGTCCACGGGCTGAGCCTCGTTCAGAAGGACTCACCACTGGCCAAGCGGTCTTCCATATGCCACGTTTCCCCAGTCTGTGCTCGGACGGGGATTCGGCACAGGGTTTTTTTTTTTTTAGCTCGCGGCTACAGAGGGAATCCTGGTTAGTTTATTTTCCTCCGCTGGTAATATGCTTAAAGGTTGTCTCGTCTGAACTGAGGTCGTAGTCGAATGGCTTTGTTGATTGATGGCAACGTGACCCTCAGGTGCGTTGGAAGTGTAAGAAGTAACCCATTACAAAGGTCTTTTAAAAGACTTGTTCCGCTACTAAGTATCATGTTGCACATGTCAAACCTCGCTCTCTTCAACTGAAAGCATCAGTAGATGTAAAATATCACTGGACAAACGGGACAGAAGGAAGCGTTTTTGGATACAAAGTGTGTAAGCTGCTCGCGACTGAACTGAATGTTGTGGTCGTTCAGACGAGCGGCAGCCTCACAGCTTCCGCCTTCTTCAGTTTCATGGAGATACTTCGCTATTATCACCTGCTGCCTTCCCTCATCAATTATACATCACAGCTACAGTTCACTGACCCGGCATAACGCCCAAACAGCCTTACACTGTGTGTGTGTGTGTGTGTGTGTGTTTCAGCCTGCCCTGTATTTACTCCCTGCCATACTCCATTACACCTGGTTTCATGTTCTTGTTGTTGTTCTCAGTGCTTCTGCTTGGGCACCAGTTTAAAATACCCCAAAGCTGAATATTTGGACATTATGTCCCGCCACGGTCAGTGGACAGTTTCATCAAGTTGTTCAACCATCAGATACACAGTGAGTTCCCCTGAGACCAGGTCCACTGGAGTCCAATGTACCGAAGCGCTAAAGAATAATTCTGTTTATAATGACATGGGTCTTATTTTGGTAGTTTTGGGTCTTATTTTGGTAGTTGTGTTAATAGTTTCTGTCAGATATAATGACAACGACATACTCATTTAGTAAACCGGCGATGTGTGTGTGTGTGAAGTTTACAATATTTGGTGTTTGCAGTGGAAGAAATAAAGACGAGGACCACAACTTAGAACAAAACCTGGAACCAAGCTTCTGAAAGCCAAACCCAGTGGGAGTGAGGACAAGACAAGACAAGTGTCTGCTGACGTCGTTTGACATTGGTAAGTGCCATTACAGTATGCTTTCCTCTTTTTGTGTGTGTGTAATTATTACAGTTTAATAGTTTTCTTTAGTTAGAAAACAAATTCATTTTTCCATCTATAGAGACACATGGAGACATGACTCCACTGGTTGCAAAAACAAGTCAGATTGTATAGAAGTCTATGAGAAAATGATCCTACTTCTGATTTATTACCTCAGTAAACATTTTCCTGCCGAGTTTATGGTCTCAATCGTGAATTTCAAGTCTTCTTCAATACAGCGCGATGTTAATTTAGTAAATTATGTTCTCATTTATAGTAAAATAGATGATAAAGCAGGGTATGCTTTAAGGCGTGGCTACCTTGTGATTTACAGGTCACTACCACGGCGTTGTCCGGTTTGGTTGTTGTCCATGTTTTTGCCTTACAGCTTTAACCCTTTCACAGCGTGTTTTCAGTTCATGAAAGTTAATTGTAACATTTTGCTCTGTTTCTAAGTTTGGCTAAGTTTGTAAAATACCTGATGTTGTAACACTGACCGTGTGGCATTAATGCTGGTTGTTTTCAGATGCATTTAGGCAATTTAAAATCATTTATCCTATTCATTTCTTAATTGCACCACCAAAAAATAAGTTTTGGTTGCCTAAAAAGGTTTTTCTCAGCGTTTGGTTGTACTTTGCTCCACCCTCTCGTGTCACTGCTGGTTTAAAAAAAAACAAAAAAAAACAAGATGGCGTGGGCCAAAATGCCAAACTGTTTTTTTATAGCCGGAGGGAGGATGGCTGGAGGGAGGGACAGAAATACGTCGTGATAGCACCACTTTGTAAATAAAGCTTTGAAGTTGTTGTTGGTGAGTGTGTAATGGAGGCGTCAGTTTCAGCAGGAAATAACTCCGCCCACCTGATGACATCATCTGTAGTTTAGTTTCCCTCTCAGTGGAGCGTGAACTCTCTGCCCTCGCTCGCTTCACCTGACGTCACTGCTGATGAAATATTCAACAGTGTCAACGGCCAATGGCCGGCACCACCTACCACCCCCCCCAACCCCCACCCGTTACCATGGAGACGGCAAAACCCAGCTCATGCTGTCCTGTTGCAGTAACTGTGTAATGGAGAATAGTTAGTAATGAATTGATCAGTCGTTCAGTAGACCACTGATCAGCAATTATTTTGATAATTAATTGATCGAAAAATCTGATTTGTTGAAAAACAAAAACACTTTTGTTTCGAATGTTTGAAAACAAACACATTTATTCATTTTCAATTATAACAGTCTCGATGTGTTTGCAGAACCGAAGCAGTCAGTTATAAAGGCTTACTTTACAAAATGTGCTGTTCTGATCCACATTCAATCTTGTTCATGTTAAGAAACTTATAAAAATATAAAATCAGCCTCATCAGAATCGTTTTAATCAGCTGAGAGCAAAACAAGAATACCAAACTGAAGTATTTTACTAAAGGAAAAACATAACGACAGGGATACTAGTGAGTGTAGATTGATGAAGATTTTCTTTTTTTTTGTGACTCTCGCTGCTGATTCAACTCGTTGGTCGTTTGCGAGGCTGTGGTTGAACCTGCTAACTAACAGGCTCTGCAGCATCTGGACTGCACGCTGAGGACTTTCTGTGGATCTGTTGACAGAGCGGACGAAGCAGCGGTGACACAAGCCTAAACTTCATCACTTTGAATCCCTGAAACCCCTCCTGTTTCAGACATCCGGACGCTGTAGCGATCCAGATGTTGCGTCACAGATTCCTCTCCCCGCCGAGGCAAAAAAAAAACAAAAAACCCTCAGCAGTCGGTCTCCATCGCCGTCAGCCTTCCCTTCACGTCAGCGTGCCGCAGCTTTATGTACAAGGATAAAAATCTGTTCTGTTCTGGTTCAGAAACCTCTAGAAAGATTTCCATCGGATGGCGGACAGGACGGCGTGGATGAAGTAGAGGAGAGTCGCCACGTAGGAGAAGACCTGAAGAGGCAATTAATAGAGTCCATTAATATACAGGATTATCCAGAATAATCTGCCCAGTAGAGTCAGGGCTGCAGGGATGACCCCTTTTTGTTGGCCAAACCGGAAGTTAGCATTGCCCTGGTTCCCTTGGCAAAAAAAGCGAATGGGATTTTTCCATTAGATTCTGGATTATAGCCGAAAAATAAACTCTGTGTCAAACAAACGTTCACGGTTTGTTCATCCAGAAATAAACTTCACAAACGAACGCCACTTTTAGGATTTTTGAAACGTAAATGCAATCGCCAGAAGGTAAAAAACAAAACAAAAAAAAAAGCGGGCAAAATCACATAAATTTGCTGGTGGTGACGTTGAAGTCATGTGACCGTGCTGAAGGTCCTTTATAGCCCTTTTTACTTCTACCAATTGCATTTGCGCTTCAAAAACCATAAAAGTGGCGGTCCTTTGGGAAGACTATCTGGCTGAACTAAATATGTGCGTACCATAAACTTTGGTTCGCCTCAGATCTTATTTTCTGCAATAATCCAAAATCCTTTTTGTCGAGGGAACCGGGGCCCTGCAGCACTCTACTCGGGTCTGTGGTCCCGAAGGTTCAGGTCTCCAAGTGGTTCTCTTTTATTGGTTTGGACGAGATAATCCTCTCTGCAGTTCATTCAACGTCCATTCAAAAATGAAACCGGCTGACTCACCACTGCAGAGATGTCCAGCTTGTAGTTTCGGAGGTCGGCCGCATCTTTCATTTCCAGGGTCACTTTGGCCAAAGCCACTGAAGCACTGAGGTAGAAGAAGGCTGCGATGGCGTGGTACGCAAAGTCCTGAGCGACGAGAAAGACATTACATTACAGGTCATTTAGCAGACGCTCTTATCCAGAGCGACTTACATTGAGCAACTTTGCGTAACAGTGCTTTGAATCCGGGCCAGTGCAGACAGTTCACATAACTGTGACTGACATCACACCAGGCACAAGGCAATTAACTCTGTCACAGTTATGTGAACTGTCTGCACTGGCCCGGATTCAAAGCACTGTGACACACCTTTTGAAAAAGAAAAGGTGTGTCACAGTGTCACACACGTGTAGTTCAAAACAGAGGAATTAATTGTGACCTTTATTCTGATACAAAAGTAAAATGTAATTTAATGTTTATTCAGCATTTATTTTTTTATTTATTTATGCCTCCACTGTGCGCTCAGGTTGCTCCATTATCTGAGATTTGAGAATCAGAGGGTGAAAATCCAAAAAATTACCAAATTGACTTTGTCTCTTTCATAACTGGTCCCAGTTTAAAACTGCACTGATAGTTAGCAGCCAAAATGCGGCGCACAGGTTGCCTTTGTTAGTCATTTGTTCTTTGCTAAAAACATGGAGGACTTACGGCTGCGGCCCAGGTGCCTTTGTTGTGATGCGCCCCGCAAGCGAACACCAGCATCCAGATGAAAGTCAAGGTGAAGCAGAAGACGGAGACGAACATGACCCAGCCCTGGGGGTTCGCCGGCACCACCAGCGTGCACGCCACCAGGATCCACACCAGCCCGCCGAAGATCTGCAGGGACACCGGTGACACGTGAGAGGGGACCCTGACACAGCTCGCCATCGCTTGTTTCACTAACGACGTGAAACTGTTTCACAAAATCACAAGTCCAACAAACCACAACTCAAGAGAAATGGAATTGAACTGAAACAGAAGATCTGAGACACTGGAGAAGAGAAGTTTTTGGCATTTTGTGTTAACAAAACATTCACTTGATGATTGAAAATAGTTGAAGAATCCACTAATTGTTTCGGCTCTAACCTGCATGCTTCATTGTTCAGGATGACGTTCAGGCATTCAGCGACAACACGCAGTCCAAACGGGTTTTGGTCCTGTTATCTCGGTCTGACTCAACTGAAACTGACGTGAAGTCAATCGGAACCTGAACTACTTGACCCCCTCTAACTTCGTATCTTTGCGAATGTCTAGACAGTTGACCTTTCCACCTCCCACCTCTGAAACACGTCATATCTGGTGAGCTAACAAGCGACGAGCCGATGCCTCCTGCAGCCACCAGGTTTAGTTGAGTTCCGGACGAGAGATGCCGTGTTCAGTTGTTAACAAATAGCTCCACCGCTAACTGCTGCTAAAACCACAACGTCTCCTTTTTATATGTCTATAGCATCTACACCCGATCACTGAACATTCATGCAACATGTACATGAGACGGGATTTCTATGTTTCAATGGAGCTAGAACAGTTTCCCACTGCTTCCAGTCTTGGTGCTAAGCTAGGCTAAACACGTCCGTGGCCTTTGTTTCATGCACACGTCACCAACTGCTGCCCGTTCTGGGCTGCTGTAGAAACATGGCGGTGCAACATGGCAGACTCTCTGCAGAGGCATGAAGGACTCATTTTAATGTAACGACAACACAGCGATTCTCAGTCTCAGGTGATTGTGCACTAATGAAAACATAGTTGTGAATATTAAACTCCATTTCTGCCTTTAGATCCCAACACACCAACACCTTTAAGTGTTTGGTAGCTGGTGTGTTATTCTGTCCACCCTGTATTTCCAGCACAGAGAAGGGCGTAGCTGCCTCCATTCACTCTACACCCGTGAAGATTGACAGGCTGTATTATTCATGTAGCTCCACCAGACTCCACCTGCTCACAACCTGTTTGTTTGTGTGTGTTTGAGTTAATGTAAAAATGGCGGCAGCATTCCTTCTGTTCCGACTGTGCTGACGCATCCTGACGTCTAATCTGCACAGTGACAACGTTTCCATCTTTTCGTATCGGCTCGTGTTTTCATTCCATCTCCTCCGTCACGCAGGTTCATTGTCGGACTAATATCTGTTCTGTCTAATGTCTGGCTGCTGTGATGCCCTGACCCCCTCCGCCTCCTTTCATACTTCTTTTTTTTTTTTTTTTTGCAATATTCCAGATGTAGGAATGAAGATTATTTTGCTTCTAATCTTGGTTTGCGGTGTGGCCAGTGGATCGAACTCCTCTGCTGTTCTGCCATTGTTTAGGTCCGATTGGCCATTTCATGCACGAGAATGGAGTTGGAGTTGAGAGACGACGCAAATTGTTTCACAAGAAGCCAGTTTACGCTCAGTTAACGGTTCATTTTCTTTTGCGTTTTGGTCAATGTTTACCTGCAATCGTGGCCGGCTCAGACGTGGTTGGTCAATACTACTCGGGCTACAAACGTAAAACTGTTCCTTGTGTGCAAAAGTTGAAGTGATTTAGTTTGGTAATCCAGCATCAGCTCCCTTAGTCAGACAGTACTTGTACAGTACTTGGATCAATTCTGGGAAGTCCTTCACAATGATACAAGCAACCAGATGTGCTGGATTTACGCCACTATTGTGCCAAGACTTGTATTTGTGTCACTACAAAAAGTGATGGTCCTATTTTTTTTCTTTTTATAAAGAACAGTTAAAAAGGTAGTTTTTAGGTTTTTTTTAAACTGTGAAAAAATTGCTGTTCTGCACACATAGTTAAATTAGATTTTTTTTGGGGGGGAGATTAAAGTCTTGAATTCATTCAGGTTTCACTTATTTCCCTCTCTATATTACTTCATTGACTATGCATCATATAGTCTCAGTACATTTCTGAATCATAGGTGACAATCCAAATGTTTACGTTTTTTTTGGATCATAAAGTTTTCCCACTTTGTTCGCAAACATTACAGATGAAATCAAACATTCAAAGGCATCAGAATCCGTTCACACATCACATGTAGCTGTTGTCTTTTTGTCTTCCTGTCACACTTTCTTCCCATTTGCATTACAGATTGTTCCTTTAATACAAGTGGACGGAATGGCAATATCCCTATTTGGACTTTTTAGTATCAGAAACAGCCATGTAAACACTGATTTCAATGACAAACAGTCCAAATCACTAAAGCTCTGCAGGTTCAGACTCTGACAGCTGTTTGTTTCTCTGAGCATATTCACTGTCTGAAACTATGAGTTCACAGCAGCAGCCTGACATCATTGTGCAGGGAGCCACGCTGTGCAACACTCCAACAAGAATATTAACCCGCAAAACAAAGGAGTTAAGATTTATTGTGGTTGAAGCAGGAGCAGAAATGTGATGAAATCCATTGTGCTCAGTGCAGTTTCTGGTCTCTTGTTGTAGGAAATGAAATAAAAACCAGCACAACCACAGTCTGAATTTGTGTTCGATTAGAAAGGAGTGAAATCCTTTTAAATTTAGATTTTTAGGATTTTAACATGACGTGAAAAAGCAGCAGGTGATGTAAAACAATCAGTCAGTCAGTCTCCACACAACTGGCCAGCAACACGTGCACTTACTGCTTCTAACTATCGACAGTTTTCCCTCTTTACTCACTAAAACGCGGTTACAGGGGACGTTTTCATCCGTGCGTAAAAGTGACCGCACCGCGCGCACGGCTGACCGAATACAGACACACAGAAGTTTCATAAAGATGGTTGAACCTGCGTCTATCAGCTGCTGTTTCTTACCAGTTCAGGCAGGTAGAGGATGTCGGGGATGGTCGTACATATACCGATCCCGCTGGGGAGGTTCCCCATGGTGGCAGTGTTGGAGGTCATGACGCTGCTGCTGCTGCTGCTCGAACTGAAGCGGGACTCAGAGCTGCTGAGGTTTAAACCAGGAGGAGCCGACTGGAAAAACCGGAATCCCCATCAGACACGCCCGGCGGCCCGCACACACCGGAGGAGCTGCCCAAAGTGACCGGGAGCCCGCTGAGCTCCTCTGGAGGTTCAGTGTGAGTGATGGAGGCTCAGCCCGAGACAGACTAATCAATGTTTGACCAGCATGACTAGTTTATCACCATGACGACCTGCAGCAGCTCTGCATCAACAACAACAAGTCATAAGACTAATAATGTCAGTGGTTGTGTTTTTCATGTGCTCTGTTTCCATTGCTTTCTCGTGGACAGTATGTCAATCAGAATATAATAAGATATTTTCTTAAATAGGCCTTTAATATTATTAATAATAATAATAATAATAATACCTTGTTTTGAGTTTTATCAGGCCCTGAAATGGAAGTTATCAGTTGTTTTCACGGCCACTCTAAAGTCAGAAGGGGCAAACTGCACCCACCAGTAGGCGGGAAAGGGCACATCCAACATTGTTAGTGTCAAAGTTTTGTCAAGTTTCATTTTCACTTGGGTTTAGGCGCCTAAAAGGAAAGAGATCATAGTTTGGGTTAAAATAAGTTGCCTATACCTGCGTTTGTCAGGTAACGTTACCACGGACGCAGTCACCGTGAAGTCGCCCATTGGTTTGTGGACTACGGTTTTAAAAGGCCTCAAGTTTGCCGTTGTGGCCGCCGCCATCTTATTTTATGCAACCAGAAGTGACAGGAGAAGGTGGATTTGTACAACAGAACAAGACATTTTTAGGCGACGAAAATGTTACATTTCACTTTCATGACCTGAAAACACACGAAAGGGTTAAAGTTCTCGGAGAGCACTCAAACCAGACAGCACTGTGGTAGCGACCTGTCAATCACAAGGTAGCCCCGCCCTGAAGCATGCGCTGCGCTAACGTCTATTTTACCCAAAATGGGACAATCAGTTATAAAAATATTAACATCATGTCATATTGAAGAAGGCTTGAAACTAGCGATTGAGACCATAAACTTGCCAGGAAAATGTTTACTGAGGTGATAAATAAAGTGAGAAGTTGGGTAATTTTCTCATAGACTTCTATACAACATGACTTCTTTTTGCAAACAGTGGAGTCGTACCCCTGCTGAATATTTGAGAGAATGCTACTTTAAGGCACCTCCCAATTGGCTTCACTTCTCAGACCCGGACGTTGCAACGTAACTCCACGTAAATTACGTTTGTTACGTTTGTTACGTCAGTTACGTTTGTTACGTTTGTTACGTTTGTTACGTAGGCAGTTAAAGTAACTCGACGTTGCATTTTGGTTTCCCACGGGACACAAACTCCAGTCTCCAGTCAACTCCAGTCTGTTTGACCCATCCATCCTCCCTCCGCTCCCAACCAGGAGGACTTCCCAAAATGTCCAACTTATTATGGGACAGTCTGTTTCATCATTAGCCAGTTATCACACTAAAGCAGCGTGTTTAACCGAAATATAAGATACATTGATGTTTTTTTTATGTGGTAACATCTGATGTCAGGTCTGTTTGTGACCCTGCAGCCACACACGCCGCACACTGTAAACAACAGATCCGTGGAAACAACAAGCATCTTATTTGGCAGACGAGCTTGTTGGACTAACACCTCAGATAATCGTCGAGCTGGATCTGGTTTCCCGCCGCTGTCATCCGATCGACCTGCCCGGTAAAAGCTACTCCCGATGGCGACGACACTCTGTGTACACGAGTCAGAGCGGACGAGGAAAAACCTGGTCCACACAGGAACCAGAACTCCTCCAAACTACAAAGACGGTGAACACGGTAAACGTTATACCTTCTAGCATTGTCATTGTTAGCATGCTGATGTTAGCATTTAGCTCAAAGCATCACTTTGTCCCAGTACAGCCTTGCTAACGTAGATGTCGTCTCTTAGTTTTGTTTCTTATTCGACAATATATTGCAGTTTCTCCAGAAAAAAAAAAAAGGAACCATAGTGGTGGTAAAAAAAAAAAATAATTTTAATCAGAAATGATATTAAGATGAGTTGTTGCCGAGGTAACGGCAACAATAAACATTTTTAAATATGTATCATGGGCTCAGCTTCCAGCGTCCAGAGTGATGCAACCTGAGCTAAAAGTCCTCCCCCCCCCCCCATTGTCCTGCTGGAGGTGTTGTCAGGTAACTCCACTGTTATCTAATCTTCAGCTCCATCAGCAGAGCCGGAGCACAGCGCTGAATACTTTATAATAAGATGATAAATACACTGTCCTGGATCCAGTGGTGGACAGTAACTAAGTACATTTACTCTCAAGTGCTGCACTTAACTACAGTTTAGAGGCACTTTCCTTTTCCTGCTACTTTATACTTCTACTCCACTACAATTCAGACGAAAAATTTTACTTTTCACTCCAGTATATTGATTTGACAGCTTTAGTTAGTTACTAGAAGAGTCGGATAAATAATACGAAATATAATAAACAAATAATGCATCGCGTATTATTCTAGGTTAAGATCAACTTTATTGATCCATTGGTGACATTCATAAGCTAACCTGTATATAGTAATAATAAAAAAAGAAAAAGAGCTCCTATTCTACCAGGTGCAACATTAAAGTGATTATAATCCAATAATATAACATATTGTTCAGAAACGGGCCGTTGAGCAGAATGAGTGCTTTTCACGTTTTGCACTTTAAGTACAAGTTGATGCTAATACTTTTATACTTTTACTTGAGTGAAAATGTTTACGGCTGGATTTTTTACTCGTCACAGAGCATTTTCTACACTGTTGTAAAAAGATTTCAGTACTTCGTCCCCCGCTGCCTGGATCAATAACTAAACCAGTGGCCACTTGTTTGTTTTAGTTTTTCTTGTAACTGCTGAAATATCACATTACAAGAAGAAAAAAAAGGAACGTGTTAAAAAATACAGACATTAAGACATTAAGACAAGTAGGCCACAGTGCAGTAAAACAGTTTATATTGAACCGGTTGTGTTTGGCTAGTTTGATGCAGGATGAGGTTAATGAGTAATTCCAAAGAAAAGAGGGAAGGAGACAAGGTAGGGTGAGAGTGATGAATAATGATGAGTGGTAATAATGACGAAGGCCCCAGGCCAGCATGGCGGGCAGGGAGGGTCCACCCCGGAGATTTATTATTACAAAAAAAAAGGAAAAGGGGTTAGTACTGTTCTAAATAGTTAGTTAAGTTAAGTTATAGTTAAGTTATAGTAGTTTTAAATAGTAAAGTAAAGTAGTTTGGGAAGTCGTGAGCATGAGACTGGATAAATGAGACTTTTCTGTCCTTTTTTTATAGCTTTGCTGTCGTTCAACGCGGCCCCAGTTTACTTGAATTCATCAAGACTTTTCTTTTTTTCTACAATTCTGGACTCCTCGTTCATCGCGGAGGAATGCGAGAAAGACACTTTGAGAATTTAAGGTAAACCCGGGGTGAGCAATTGATATACAAATGGTCATTTTGTGGGTGAAGTGTACCTTTAACATTGCCTTTGAGGCAGTTGGTGATCTTCCTGGTGAAGCTGTTTTGGTGACTCAGCAGTCTGGAGGAGGTTTTGGTTTGCAGTTAGCAGTTAGCAGTTAGCGGTTAGCAGTAAACTGACCTGACAGGTATCTGGCAGGTGTGGACACATGGAAGTGGACAAAGACTGATGGGCACGGCTCGGCCTGGCACGGCTCAGTAAGGAAACTGTCAGCATGTCTGGCTGCTGTTGGAAAAATGAGTGATGTGAGAGGTCTTTCTTTTTGGAGAGGAACATGAGACTCCTGTTTTACAAAACGTATTTGCCACAGTCGTTTTTAATAGGCTCCTGGGTTCAGAGTGTTGGGCTGAGGAGAATCCAGCGGAACAGGTTTGTTTTCATGACGCATTAAACAGCAAGCGACATATGTTCTGCGGAACAAGTTTTACCTGCTGATGGTGGCCATTAAGTGAGAGGTGTTTCCTAAAAATGAATGAGTACAATAAACAAAAGATTTGATTGTTTGGAATTTCTTTAGGCGACAGAAGATGAATATGTCACAGTGAAAAGTGTCAATCTTTTTTTGTGTTCAGCTGACAGCCGCCCGTCTTCCTTTCAGTGTTGAGACAAAACGGCTCATTAAGAATAATTTCACATCTCAGTGCAGGTAGAAACCTTGTCGGAGTCTGTCACGTAAGTTTGAAGAGAAAAGAGAAACGCTCTTCATCAGGATAAACACTGCATTCCCAGCAAAACATTTGTATGGGTGATTTAATGGATTGCTCCGTGTTAAAGTAATGTTTAATGGATAATCTGCACCGTTTAAGGGACTTTTAAAGAAAGAAAAACCTTACAATGTATCAAATAACATGAAAACCCTTTTTTTTTTTTAATAGGGTCTTCACTTTGTTTTTAAGTTGGAAAAAAAACCTTCATACATTTAGGTGGATGTGTAACAGCTTTTAACAATAATTGAATTGTTTTACATTATTTTATTCACTTATTTTATTGTATTTAAGTTGTAAAATGCTATCCTAGTTTATTGTTATTTTATTAATAACTTATTTTATTGTATTTAAGTTGTAAAATATTGTCCTATTTTATTTTTATTTTATTAATGGCTTATTTTATTGTATTTAAGTTGTAAAATATTGTCCTATTTTATTGTTATTTTATTAATAACTTATTTTATTGTATTTAAGTTGTAAAATATTGTCCTATTGTATTGTTATTTTATTAATGGCTTATTTTATTGTATTTAAGTTGTAAAATATTGTCCTATTTTATTGTTATTTTATTAATAGCTTATTTTATTGTATTTAAGTTGTAAAATATTATCTTATTTTATTGTTATTTTATTAATGGCTTATTTTATTGTATTTAAATAGTTTACATTTAAATTACAGGTGGAGCATCATGCTGTAGAATAATGTATGTAGAATGTATGGCACGCGTTACAAATATTACATCCTGTTGTTGAGTTTGACGCTCTGTAGTATCTTGGTACATTCCGATGCTCCTTTCCATTCCTCACTATAAAGACGTGCTCAACCTGCACTATTTTCTTTTTTTCTTTTTTATATTCAATGTAAATAGTTTATTTGATCATTCGTTGAAATTCTCATATCACCTCATTTAAAAAAAAAAAAATTTCTGATGAAAGTAAAAAAAAAAAAAAAAAAACCATGCCAGTATTATCCAGTTCGAGAAATGTCACTATTACAGATGCTGAAGTAGAGAGAAAAAGGAGATGAACGGCAGTGGAGATAATAACAGGAGGGAGTATCACTTAGCCACAAAACCAGCTAATCCCAGGTCAACTAATAGAAACGACTTTTATTAGATACAATGTGTAAGATTAAGAGTTTTAATCTGTTCAAATGTACAAACACTTCAAATTGGAACGTGTTGAATGTTTTTGTAGCTGGTTTTGAAGCACCTGTGACACCAACAAGCAAAATCATCTGCTGCCTCCTGCATGAGGCATTAAACACTATAGAGTCTGGCTGCATTTGGCTTATTTAAATATACAAAAAAAAAACAAAAAAAAAAAACTATAAGTTAAAATAACATTCAAGTTGTACAGCACAAAGCAATGAAAACTTTTGTTTAAACAATATGTACAATATTGACCATCTGGTAATGTGGATTAAGTAAAAAAGAAAACATGGTTTGTAGCAAAATATCTGTACATTTAAGTTTACTTTTGTGTTTATTTTGTTTTGCCATGTTTTTAATGACACATTAGATGAAAACATGAGCTTAAAAGAATCCTTTCAGTGGTTAAATACTGTACCTTTAAATTACAATAAAGTGAGTAGACACAGTAGCCTGGAATAGAATTAATTTGTAAAAAGAAAAAAAAAAGTTTACAGAGATGAAATGCAAAGTTATATCCAGTTTTGACAATTAGACAGTAAGGTTCAGCATCTTTCATGCAGATGCTATGTTTGGTATAAAATGTGTTTTATGTTGCTTTACAGGCTCCTTTACTCCTAATGTGTTCCCAGAAACCAGTCAAACTGCTGTGCTGCTACAGAAATGCAACATTTTAAATGGAGGGTAGAGTTTTGTGTGAGCAGGTGGAATATTTCTAGAGCTACAAATTCAGGCTTGAGCCATTCACTGAAGAAACAAATTGTGAAAGAAGTTGGCATGGCGAGAGGCCTGATACAGTTCACTTCAGCCTGGTGTTTTGTCTTTCATTTATTCTTCATCGTCCTCATACATACTTTAGTAAAAAAAAAAAAAAAAGTACTTTACTGATCACCTTCTTTATGCCTGATCATCAGATTGCAATGAGAAAAGACGCAGTTGCTGAGCGACAGAAAAGGGAATAGATAAGATATATGTATAAAAGAAAATCGAAAAAGGAGGGCATCTAGTGGGCACAGTAGGAGGTGTTTTTTTTTTTTTTGTTGTTGTTTTTTTCCCCCCAAATTATAAAATTTCGAGAACACCTCCATCTGGTGGACAAATGATAGATTACCCACATCACTGCCCCTAGCGGTGACTTAAGGTAGTAAACAGCGGCCCTCTGTTGGCAAACTACTAGAACACATTTAAGGCTGAGATTTATTTAGCCCCTGCGGGGCAAATACAGGATTACAAGTTTGATTAAAAATAATAATAATAATAATAATACTAATAAATCTGTGATTGTTGTCCCCCGCCAGTGGTAAATCTACCCAAGCCATCCTCAGCAGGGAAAGGTAAAACACACATTTTTTCCAGGTCATACATGAACAACACTTCTTGAACATTTCAGGTACATAAGTAAGCCCATTGTCAGATCACAAAATGGCGGCCCCTCTGCCAACCTTGGCCCCAAACAAAGGAGGCACTAGTACATGGCTCGATGTGCTATGTCTAAACATTGAGATGACTACCACCCGTAATGAAAGACCCAAAACAGATAAAAGAATCTGAAAATATGTGCACAAATGGCAACAGGAAGGATTGCTGAATGTAACAAGCGGTGTCATTCCCCCCACGGCACAAAGACAAACCCTGCTAAGAGTCTTACAACAGAAACTGGACATGGCCAAAGATAGCCCTCAAACAAAAAACTGGTTTAAATCCAAAGCTGACAAAATCGCAGCAGCAGATAAACCCCAAAACGTTCAGGAAATGCTCTCTTTCCTTGGCCTCACTGGCTACAGCAGAAACTACATCCCTGACTACACTACCCTGACACAACCTCTCCGAGACCTGTTATCAGAAGCTGGCAACCGCAACATGAAAGCTCCCCTCAAATGGACTCCGGAAGCTGAAGACTCTTTCACCAAAACCAAACAGGAGCTGGGACAAGTATCCAACCTCGCTACCCCTGATTATGCACAGCCCTTCCACCTTGATGTTTCTGAAACAAAGGGGATGGTATCTGCAGTATTGTTTCAGAAAAAGGAGGGAGGCAGAAGACCATTGATGTACCACAGCTCAAAACTCGATAACATTGAAAGAGGTCAAGCAGGTTGCACAAGACATTTGGCTGCCCTAAAAAATTCAATTGAGAAAACTGCACACCTAATCTGCCATGAACTTAAAGTAAACACCCATCATGGCGTACTAGCCTACCTCTCGTCAAACGCGTTCACTCTGACAGCAGGACGACAAGCCAAGATCAGCACAACCCTGCAGCAACCACACATCACTTTTGTCACCAAACAAGTCAACATGGCAGAAGGCCTCAGAGTGGATGAACAAATGCCACACAACTTTGAAGAGCTGGCTAGAAAAGATCTAAAAATCAGACCTGACCTAGAATCTACACCTCTGGACAGACCAGATATGACACTCTTTACTGATGGAAGCTGTCACAAAGGCGAACATGGAAATATTGCAGCCTACTCAGTGGTCCAACGAAAAGACTACAACCATGAGAGCGTAGAAGCAGAAATCCTACCACAACCAGCATCAGCACAGTTGGCAGAAGTAACGGCATTAACAAAAGCATTGGAGTATGCCAAAGACCAAACAGTAAACATCTACACCGACTCAGCCTACGCATATGGCGCAGTACATACTGACGGACCACAGTGGATGAGAAGAGGTTTCCTTACCACAGCCAACACACCTGTCAAACACAGAGAGTCACTGGAACGACTGCTCAGAGCAGTATTGCTACCAACTAAAGTCGCAGTAATGAAATGCAAAGGACATAAGAACCTCCAAACATCAGTGGCTAAAGGAAATGAAGCAGCAGACCTTGCAGCTAAGAAAGCAGGAGGCTACACCAGACAAATGATAGCCATAACCACCCCAGAACTACCAACATTAGGTATTGAAGACATCAAGCTTATGCAGAAAGAAGCAGGTGTTTATGAACAAAATCAATGGGCACAGAAAGGGGCAACACAAAAAGACGGACTCTGGAGATCACATGATGGAAGACTAGTGGCTCCAGCAAAACTATGCCAAGGCATAATCAAAAAGGCACATGGCCCCTCCCATGTCAACCCTAAAAGAACAGAAGATGAAGTCTTAAAACTATGGTGGCATCCATTTATGAAAGAAATCGTCAGCCTGCATATCAATGAATGTCCAACCTGTAATGACTTCAACCTGAAAAGACCATACAAATGCCCAGAAGGAGCATTCCCAGTACCGGATGCCCCTTTCAAAGAAATCTGTATTGACTATACCGATATGGGAGCAGACAACAGACTAGGTGGCTACAGGTACCTACTCGTCATGGTAGACAGATACACCAGATGGGTTGAAGCAATCCCCTGAAAAAAAAGAAGACTCCAAATCAGTCGTAAAGTGGCTGAAAAATTAACTCATACCAAGATATGCCGTTCCAAGACGAATCAGATCTGACAATGGTACACATTTTGCAAACAAACACTTACAGGAAGTAGAGGAGTTCCTAGGTATAACACATTCACATGGATCAGTTTATCACCCTCAATCACAGGGCATAGTCGAAAGAGCTAATCGAACTCTCAAATCAATTTGAGGAGTCAGAGTATTTTGTAAAGTTGTCTGATCAAATTGGAGTTTTGTCTACACAGATACTGAGAGCCAACCAGAAGCCACCTGATGAGAACGTGTCATCAGTTCAACCAGGCGACTGGGTAAGGTTAAGGGTTCACAAGCGAAAGTGGAATGAACCAAGGTGGACTGGACCGTTTGAAGTCGTTGCAAAGACCTCACCCGCCCTCCAGGTAAGAGGCCACAACAACACTAGGTGGCACCACCTGTCTCACTGTCAAGCGGCAGATTCGCCGTCCAGAACACTCCAACAAACATCACAAGATTTGGCTGATTCGGCAGACAAAACCTAAAATGTACCGTAAAATAGGCAGTCCAAGAAGGGACCCCACTTGTTGGGGCTCCCCAAGAGTGCTACTGGGACTAGCGTTTCTGGTGTTTATATTTATGGGAAAACAACCACATTCTCTTTTGATTTAACGGCCACCCGCAGAGCGAACTTATCAGATGCCCCTGTTGGCTTATGAAGGTAACGAGGAAGAAGGGGAAGAGGAGTCAGATAAAAGCATGTGATAGTTATGTGGGATGTGATGCAGGTGTTCACACATTAAAAGGTGTGAAAGGAGGGATTGTTAGAAATTAAATGTATGCTTTGCTGCCTTGTGTTAGAAATTAAATGTATGCAGGTGTTCACACCTTAAAAGGTGCGAAAGGAGGGACTGTTAGAAATTAAATGTATGCTTTGCGGCCTTGACGCTTGAATGTAACTGCGTGATGAATAAGTATAACCAATGTGATTAAGCTAAAATGGGCTCATATGAAATGTACACTGAGACAGGGAAGACAGTCATTTATCCCAGATAGCTATTAGGCTCTGATGGATAAGATGTATGTAACCTTTAGTCTAGTGTTGAAGGATTTAGCTGCTATAACTATAAAATGAGTGGATGGGTGCATCACAGAGTGGCGCCTAAACAAAGAAGGCCGATAACAGAAAACACCCAGAGAGAATTGATTAGGTAGCCTGTGCAGAAAGGAGTTAGGTGAAGGTCAGGTACCAAGTGTAGAAGAATTGGGCAAACGCAGCCTACCACGTGTAATAGCACCCAAGGAGTCGTCGCTGATTGGATGATCGTGATGCCAAGAGGCTCTGGACAGAGCCTGTGCACCAACTAAGGAAGCTAAGTCTAAACCACAGACTTCCTGGCATAGTAATGAGATACGCCATAAGAGGCCACGCCTACCACTGTATAAACTGTATCTGCAATAGAAGCTCGGGGCTCTGGAGTGTGGATGGTGGTTATAGAGTAACAGAAATCCGCTGACTATGATTTCCTGATACACTTGGAGTCCTTGGCCAAGCTGTCATTCACCAGGTTTTAATAAACTGAGTTGCAAATCTACTCATAGTCAAGTCTCCTCATTCGAAATCGAAGAACTCGCAACAGTATCAGGAAGCTGGTCATCAGCTGGCTGCATGAACTCTGGGATATCCAGTCACGTGAGAGCTGTGGAGGAGTTTTTAATTACATTTGATAATCTGGATCTGTACAGCAACCAAAGCTTTAAAACTAATACAACACACAAGAAATAATGTGCCATATGCATCGATTGCATTTCATGTGCAATACGTATGTGCAATACATGCTTTTTTGCTGTATTATTGTTATTACTGGCTGCTAGAGTATTACTCTCACATGTTCACTCACTGTATTATGTTAACCTGCTACTTATTTTACCACGGTTGTTGTTTTTTTATTCTATTTTGTACTTATTTTATATTGCCCTTTTATCTGCACTGTCCCTTTGCTGTAAATGTCCCCGCTGTGGGACGAATAAAGGTTTTCTGATTTAACATCAATTAACACTTGTTGTTGTGTTTTTGCAAAAAAAGTACAATAATTCCCTCTGAGGTGGAGTAGAAGCATAAAGTAGCATAACATTAAAATACTCAAGTAAGGGACAAGTAGCTCAAATATACACTTAAAGACAGCACTTGAGTACCTTGTTACTTTAACTAATGCACTTTTCCACTCCGAGGTCACGAGCAGCGGATCATGTCCCTGCGCCTGTATTCGCAGCTTTACGGTATTCTGAGGTGCGACTCTATTACCGTACCTGTGAGGACATGGCAGCGGCCACAAACAGCAGCAGCTTCTCAACTCTCCGTGAGTCCACTTCTCCGCTTTCTATCTCCCTGAAACTCAATGATTCTTTCCCAAATGTTTCCCCAGACAGTCGGTCAGTCTGTCAGCTAGCCTGCTGCTCACTACCGGTTATTAGTTGAGAGTTTATTCAGCAGGACGGTGATCTTTGATTCCGGTTCAACAGTGTGGACACACTGTACCGGAAGCGTCATGATAAGAAGAAAACACAACTGTCAGATTTAAAGCTAACAGGCGACACCATCTGAGGTGTTTAATCCGATAATCTGCAGGGAGATTCAGGCTAAACATCATGCTGTCGGCTGCTTTCACTGTGTTTGTTTATTGGGAGCCTCTCGTCAGCTTAATGTAGCCGACATGTGGCTTAAACGCGTGTTTAGCAGGCTCCATAATAAACCGACTGTGTGTCAGTGTGTGAGGGTGTGTATCACACAGTCAGTGTGTGAGGGTGTGTATC
>CALSCE010010695.1:2320920-2335266 GCA_943593645.1 Bovichtus variegatus | reverse complement strand
CTTTAAAAACGGCACAATACACCATTTTTATTAGTATCGGCACCTTAAGAATGACAGTGTTCGGCATGCAATGGGCTGTGTGTGTGTGTGTGTGTGTGTGTGTGTGTGTGTGTATGTGTGTGTGTGTGTGTGTGTGTGCGTGCGTGCGTGCGTGCGTGCGTGTGTGTGTGTGTGTTACATGTCACCCAGTGCAGCAGTGTGGCTCACTGATGTGTGTTTTTAGACAACAATGGCACAGAAGATATCAGTCTTTAACACACATACACACACAATACTTGTTAGCAGATACAGAATTATTACTATTATTTTTTTAAAGACATTTTGACATTTTTCAGCTTGTTGTCTCTGTCGGACATGAGGTGCAGCAGTACTCTCTGTCAGATATAGTATCAGTTGTGTGGACTCCTTTATAATGTCTCTTATCCACATCGATGGTTTCAGTGTGTGTGTGTGTGTGTGTGTGTGTGTGATCACCTTTCTCCCTGATGTTAGCGTGCAGATGAATAAATCATGCGGATGGAATAAATAGCTCCGCTGCTTGTGTGTCTGGTGGCTGGACTGAAACACTGAGTTCTCTCTGTTCGTGTCGTTTACTCGGTTTCCTTTTAGTTGCTTTTCCATCTCGGAGTCTCCTCGTCTTCTCCAGATGGCGTTTAGCGCTGATGTTTGAGGAAAAAAATGAAGTCGGATTTCTGAGATTGGAGTCTTTATTGAGCTTTTACTACGTTTCTCAGTCGTCTTTTAAAAACACAATCCTCCTTAAATCTCCACAACTGACTCTCTCAGGAGATTTGTGTTATTCAGAATTGATATATTGATCCCCTCCTCCCCTCTTCTCTCATGTTTCCTCTCTCCCTACCCCCCCTTTATTTTTTTTTTAGGGTTTAGGACTTAGGGTTTAGAAAAATAATAATAATAATTTTTTTGAGATTCATTCAGATTCATGAGAACAAATTCTGAGAAAAGTTCTGAGATTAAACTCCCAGTTTAGAGTTTCCTCTACAAGTCTTTTTTATTTTTTTAGAGTTTTTACATTTATCAACCCCTTTTTCTTTTCCCTCTATTTAAAAACGATCGTTTACTTCCAAGCTCCGAACCTTATCCTCTCTAGAGAGAAGAATTGTATTATTAAGAATTTATATATTGATCTCCATCTGCTCCTCTTCCTCTCCTGTTTCCTCTCCCTCGCCTCATCATTAGAGATGAAGTCATAATTCAGAGTTTTCTCTACCGGCATTTATTTATACATTACACACAACTCTTTTAAAAAAGATCCAGTTATTCAATTTAATTCAATAAGCTTTATTGGCATGATATTTGTGTTGCCAAAGCACCATTTTGATTATGAAAGACAATGAATGAAAGTAACCAAAAAAGTGAATACAATCATAGTTAATAGAATAAAAATAGATTAATAGTGTTAATCTACTGATTATAACATCGAGAAATAATAGTAAAAAAAAATAATATTTTCTATCTGATACATATCAAATTTAAAAAAAGAAAAAAAGAAAAATGAAAATCTATTGATAATTAAATAAAATAGAGATTTTAAAATAATATAAAGAGATTGTAAATAGTAGTGATGGTACAAGTCAGACTTTAATCTATGAATAACAACAATAAAAACAACTTTAAAGAAGTTCCACCTTAAGGAGAAAAGTATTATCATCTCATCTTTAGAAAATATATCTTTTTTTCATGATGGTTTGAGAATGTTCTGATGATTTCATAACAACTATGAAAAGACTTCCCCACACTTTGCTTTGACATCAGTTGCCCGAGTGACGGTTTGCATGATGTTCAGTCTGTATTGATCACCAATCATCTCTTTTATCAGTGATTTATGTGTTTTATTTTCATCTTTTTACGTTTCAGTGTTGCTTTTTGTTTTTCTTACAGTTCCTTTGGACTTATGATTTTGACGTGCATGCCTCCCGTTTCTCCATCATCTCCATGGTTACCCAGGGATGTGAGTGGTTTCTATAGCGACAGAGGGGTCACAGCCGCATCACCAGCCGAATTATAACCTGAAAAAAAAAAAAAAAAACTACGAGTCACCATCAGAGATTAAAGCGCTGCTCATATTACATGACACCGGTGTGTCAATATAACTTTATTAACACATCTAATACTCACATTTATCACTCATTCATTACTCTTTAAGCATTTTTCAGGATCTGCAGTAACGACACAAACATAGTTTTCTCTCCACACGTCAGCCAGATATGTCGCTGGTAAAGATTTTAGTTTTTTTTTTTATAGATAAATCAGTTGCTAGGAAAAATCTGTAGCACCGTCCAATCAAAACAACAGAAACTGAACTGTAAATGTTCCAATAAAAGTCAAAAAATCTACAAAGAAAAACAACTCCCAGTTAATTGGCAGCCATGATGATGATGAACAGAATATTGATCATGCATCAACTTCTGTATTTTTTTTAGACTGCTATTATTTTTTATCTATATGTAAAAAATAAATCTAGCTATTATAAAGAATAACGGGCTGAACTGACTCACTGCAGTTGAGGCTCCGGTAGAAAACAGTCGGTGCACAGACAGTTCCCCCTTCTCCAAATTCTAGATATATTTGAATCAAATCTTTCTAACATTTACTTAACTAATATTTTAAATTCATGTTGTTCATATTAAAGGTTCCCTGTGGAGTTTTTGGCCTCTAATAGAGCAATGGAGCTGTTGTTCTGCCTCTGCCCCGGCAATGTTTTCGGGTTTGTTCGTCCGTCCGTCCCAAGGTCAAAGGTCAAAGGTCGCTGTGACCTCAGGTCCATCATCTTTCTCGTGAGATCTCAGGAACGCACTGTGGGAATTTCTTCAAAGTTGACATCAAAACATCAACTTGGACCAATTACAATTTGGTGCTTAAAGGTCAAAGGTCACTGTGACCTCACAAAACGTGTTTTTGCCCACGACTCAAGAATTCCTACGCTAATTATGATAATTTCACGATATGAAGCGATGACATTTTTGGAACAGACGTGGATGTGAACTACTCAACTGGTTGGCAGGAGGCACACAACCGTGGAGCCGCAATTCTAGTTCATTAGCGGGTCCTCGTCACACGCGTGTGCGTGCAGGTGGTGCGATACACTCTTCCACTGATCTGCAGCCGTAATGTGTCGGGAAGTGTAGGCGAAAAACTCCACAGGGCTGCTTTGAATAAATCCGTGTGTCATTCAAGGCAAAGCGGACTGAGAATCAGTCCATTAATTTCGTGACTCACTGGTGAAGTGATCGTTTCATATGATGCATTCCTGTCGTCATGGGAACCTAAACATGTCATCGCATCCTGCTCACCACACAAATATGAATAATATCACCATGGAAACATCCTGATGACCCCCATGTTTTCTGGAGGCTGTGTAGATGCAGCGTGACCCTCTGCTGATGTTTCTGTTTGTGTCATTATTTGGTTATTTTTGTCCAGTTTGGTTTTTTATTTGCTTTGTTTACTCCAGAAAACATGAATCCAACAGATTCACCTGGTAAAGATGCAGCAGCTGCTGTTACTGCATTCATTCAGTGCAATAAAATCTCCACTTTAAAATACATATAAGGGTAATTATTCCTATGTTTTCTCAGAATCACAGCTTCATTTTGAGGCAATAACTGACAGGAGCGATACATCTATTTATTTATTTTTTTCATGATCTCAGGGAACGGGCACTAAAACGTGAGCTGACCAGCACAGATCCGGTTTGAGCCGGTTAGACGTGGTTTCCGCTCCATTTCAATCTGGCACACATAATTCCTCAAGTACCAAGAGCAACCTGTGAAATGCAGTATTGGCAAGGCTACCTTTGAAGTGTAACAGGTTACAGGTGACTAGTTACCCTTTTAAAAAGGTAATTAGTGACGTAACTATTTTAATTACTTCATGGAAGTAATGTCATTTATTACATTTGATTAGTTTTTGATTGCTAACAAATGTTTTGAACTGGATAATAAAGCTGAAAAAAGTCCTCAAAACAAACTTAAACCAGGCAACTTAAACCACAGTACCCAACTCTGATTCTTATTAAAAGTCCTTCAACATAACTTTAATTACGATTGGAAGAGAGCAGCAGAATTATTGTTGTATAAAAGCTTTTTACCAAAAAATAATATTTTCGGATGCAACCCCTTTATAATCAACAACATTTTGATTAGTATCTGTAATTTAATTACATATTTTTTCTCAGTAACTTTTTACAATTACATATATTTTTATTATATATATATATATATTATATTTTGTAGTTTAATTACCAGCTCTATTACATGTAACTAGTAACTGGACAACAACAAGAAGTGAATAAATATAAAATTGTTACTTTTTATAGGAAAATTGTGTATTAGTTTGTAAACAAAAGCTGGTCACACGCAACAGTGCGTTGCTGTTTTTACACAGTTACACTTCAGTTCAAGTTGGTATTTTGCGCCATTTTGTGTGCCACATTGAAGTGGAGTGGAAAACCCGCCCAGTTGTCATCGTGCCGTTCAGGTTAACGAGTGCACCAATTAAAAAAAACAAAAGATCGATAGATTAATCTTCTGATAAGAGAAACATGTCTAACAGCGGACATGAAGAAAACATTTCAGTCTTGTCCTTTAATCTCTGGTCGTTCTGTTGGTTCGCTAACAAGATGTTTTTGGTAAACAGGAAGTAAATTATGCCAAGCTTCATTATTTTTTCGTTGTATTTGTATTTATGTGATTTAGAAACAGAAGATTCTGTGATAAGTTCCGATTGCTTGTGTTACTAACTTTTCTTCTCCTTGGGTTCAGCCGAGGACCGTGGCAGGTTTCAGAGGGACGGTCCGCTACGCTTCAGTCAACGCTCATAAAAACAAAGTCAGTGTTTTTTGTTTTCTTTCCTGAATATCCACGAATAACTTTGTTGACCGTCGTGAATGACGGACATGTTATACCGACGCCTTCAGCGAGTACGGATGTAATAAACTCTGCGAATGAATGATGATAATCAAAACGAAGCATCGTGTCCTAATAATGTTCTTTATGTCATGTTCCTCCAGGAAATGGGTCGCCATGACGACTTGTGGTCATTGTTTTACATGTTGGTGGAGTTCGCCGTTGGACAGTTGCCATGGCGAAAGATCAAAGATAAGGTCAGACTGTGTGACATGACACACACAAACGTTACAATAATCGCCTCCGTGCACGTGTAAAACAGCAGAATAACAAGAATAATTCAATGCAGTGCATGTTAACCTGAGAGCACCTGCTGAATAACTATTATTACTCATTTTTGATAACGACGTACTGTATGTTTTAGAACAAATAATTTAACCTATATTACCCTAACCCTAACCCTATATTTAACCAGATCCTATAATAAGTTTATAATAAACTGTGTAGCCAAAATACAGATGCTCAATGACAAAAATGTCCACATTGAAAACCCTTAATACTAGAATATCCCACTTAAAATTAAACTTTATATTATATCAGGCTTTCATTTTCTCTTTTTCTATGGGGCATATACATGCGGTTTTCCTGGTTTCGTCTGGAGCATTGCTGCTGTATGATGGAGCACTGCAGTGTTTGATAAATCAATATTGTTGCTAATCATTGACGTATCCCA
Organism: Bovichtus variegatus; assembly: GCA_943593645.1. NCBI lineage: Eukaryota > Metazoa > Chordata > Actinopteri > Perciformes > Bovichtidae > Bovichtus > Bovichtus variegatus. The sequence goes on along the minus strand of CALSCE010010695.1, from coordinate 2,329,665 downwards.
CACTGTATAAATAAAACCTCCCAAAAAAAACCAAAAGAAACAGTGACATTATATAAACAAAGGTTACATTTCTGAAAATGAATTAATATTTGCTAAATATGACCAGGACTGACGTTGGTTAAAACATTTAACTCAGTGAAATAATAATGTTAATATATAGTATTTTTATAGCGGTTTTAGGAAGAGGACATGTTTGTCATCTAAGGTAACAAGTGGTAATGAGTTTAATCTGACTCTTACCAAAAAATATCAATGTTGTTGCTCATCATTGACATTATAGTGAAATAAAAACCCTCACATTTAGCATATAGAAAGTAATAACAATGTTCAGTTTGTTCACAACATCAGTGGCATGTAAACTAAGGAGCATTTAAAGGGTTAAAATTCTAAATAATGTTCGTTATGATCAGGACTGAAGTTTTTTAACGATTTAGTGATATGTTAATTAATATTAATATATAATTTTATGGTAGTTTTTTGACAAAGACATTTTTGTCCTCTCAGGACATCAGAGCAACTTTTTGTGTGAGGCACAAGCTTTAATATTTCATGCAAACAAATAGATCAAATGACAAATCCTCTTCATCTCCGCAGCTCCACAGAGCTTTTTAGCCTCTTTTAGCTCCTAGTTCTGGGTTAGTACCAAGTTTAGTAACAAAATGAGTGGATTTTTAATTAGCTTTTGCCCCGACGAGCATCACCTTTTTCATACGAAGTGATTTTTGTGTGTTTTCTCCAGGAACAAGTTGGTCAGATTAAAGAGCGCTATGACCACCGGATGCTGCTCAAACACATGCCTTCAGAGTTTAATATCTTCCTGGACCACGTCCTGGCGCTGGACTACTACACCAAACCAGACTACCAGGTAAACCCTGTGTGCTCTCTGCTTCAGTGTGAACAGCTGGACATTACTTCAGATTCTTGAGTCCGTCTCGTTGTTTTCTTCCAGCTGCTGATGTCGGTGTTTGAGAACAGCATGAAGGAGCGAATTATCACGGAGAACGAGCCTTTCGATTGGGAGAAGGGAGGAAGTGATGTCACGCTGTCGACCAGTGCCTCCAGCCAACCACAGCACAACACCCGACCCACCGCCGCCATGGTGGGGTAAGAACCAAGCCACCAGCTGCATGAAGCCTCCTGAAGCTGACCAGGAGACAATATGTGACGCTTTGTGACTCGGAGTGTGTAGTGCAGACTCGTCTCAAGCATTACGACCCGCTACAAGTGTGTGACGGTGTCCGTATCTGCAGAGACCCTGCAATCCTCTGCCTGGATTTTATTTTATTTTCCTTTTTGCTGTGTTGTGAGGGAGAGAGAGAATTAAAAAGTGGATTACCATAAGTGAATAAATATTGAAAAAATTACACTTTTTTATAGGAATAATATGTATTAGTTGTAGTTGCTGCTTTTAAAAAAAAAAAAAAAAAATTTTTATTTAAATTTTTGCCTGGGAATAGAAATATGAGTGGCTGGTAGAATTGAGAAAAAGTTCATTTCCAACACTGTTCAGAAAGTTTATGGGCTTCAATTTCTTTTTAAAAAATGTGGCGACCAGGTGCCAGATAGTGAGCCAAGAGGAAGCTATGAATATAGAAGACACAACAATGAAGAAACGCAACAATGCCGAGGTGAAACGCCCCGCGGACAAAGTTTGCTCCGAAGTCCGATTCTGAAATAAATTTGGGGTTGGCACTCTGAACCCTCAACCAACAAATCCTACTCTTTGTGCATTTAAAGGATCATTCCGATTTATTGCTGGTGTTATTGTTATAGATTATCATTCAATGATAGCATACATAATAACATAATAAATACATTCATCATATCACAAAATGTGTAAAAACAAATGCTGAAAGACCCACGTGAACTACAACCAAAGGCTTCCTTGATGGTAGAATATTATATATATAAAAAAGTCAAAAGCACCAGAATAACCTTTGGTACATAATTTAATGAGTTTTTAAATGGTTTCTCTTGGGTCCACAGAGCCATCGTGACACCGGTTCCTGGAGATCTCCAGCGGGAGAACACAGACGACGTTCTGCAGGACGAACATCTCAGTGATCAGGAGAACGCGCCCCCAGTACCGCCCAGCCGGCCCCCCGGGGAGACGGGCGTCTCCAACGCCGGGGAGCCCGGAGAGGCCTGGGAGGACACGGACTTCAACCGCAACAGACTCAGGATCAGCCTGAACAAGGTTTGAACCTTTACAAAACAGCCGGACTGATGTTGTAAAGCGGTTTAACGTCAGTTCAGACGAAAAATTGACTTTTTACTTCAGCACTAACACTTACTTTACTCCAGTGATTCCATTTTATGCTGCTTTATACTTCTACTCCGCTACATTTCAGAGAGAAATATCGCACTTTTTTATTGAACTACATTCATCACAACGCACACAAAGGCCACAAAAAAGAGTTTTTGCCCCAAGTATTTAAATTGTTACTGAAAATCATCACTTCCTGTCCTTCCTCAGGGGACTCAGGAGGAGGAGTCAGGTCGGGGGGCGTGTCCAGTGTCGCCCATTCGAGGGGGAGTCCCGGAGTCACCGACAGGTCAGGGTCGGTCTTTACGGTACCGCCGGGTCAACAGCCCCGAATCTGACCGCCTCTCCGCTGCTGAGGGCCGGGCCGACGGCTACGGACAGAGGTGATCTAAAACACAAGAAAACACTAGAGGAACACTTGTTGTGTTCCTGTTGATTAACACCCATAGTGTTGTAATCAAAAAGAAACCAGCGCTAAACTCACTGTGTGGGACTTAACATTCAAAACACAGAAATGAGGAGTGCTGTGAGATTGACTTTAAACTTAAAAACTAAAATATATAAGTCTAGACCTGGTAGAACCATGGACCTATATAAAAAAAGAAGAGTGTGCCAAGTAGACTTATTTCACTATAAGAAGATAAATGTTCCAATGGCGTCTCATTTTAATGGAAGACTGGAAACTGAATCGCAGTTTGCTTGTAAAGACGTGACTTGAATTGGACTAGAATTTTAACGTGAGATGTTAGACATGACTTGGGTTGGACTTTATTGACTTGGGACTTGAGATTGAGATTGTACTTTATTTATTGATTTATTTCAATTTACTTGAGACTTCCTTTGACAAGACTTTACTCAGACTTAACCTCAAATACTTAAGATTGATTTGGTTTTGTATCAACTGACTTTTAGACGTGACTTCTTTCACCTGTCTTGAGACTTGACTTGGACTCGCCCTCATTGACTTGATGTGTAACTTGGACTTGACTTCTGACCTGATTAGTTTTGTCTCAATTGACTTGAAACTTAAGTTGGTCATTCCTTCACTGACCTGGCTTGAGACTCCCTGAACAGACTTGAACTTGCAATTGAAGACTTGACACCTGAGACAGGTCTATACTGACTTTAGACTTGATTTATCTTTGCCCTCGAGAAGTTGAGACTTGGCTACGACTTATCTCGACCGACTCCGATACTGAATTTGAATAAAGAGACTAAAGAAACTAAAGAGTTTAACTTTGACTTCCAAAGTTAAACTCTTTAGTGTCTTCAGTAGAGTTACAGTCTCGTCACATTCCCCTGTGTGTCCTCCAGGTCCAGGATGGACATCCTCGGCTCTCCGTCTCGTCACGTCTACTCCTCCCAGCCGGCTCAGATGCTGTCCGTTGACCCTGGTTGCCGAGGCGACCGCCTGGCCAGCGGCCGTCAGGAGGTGTCGGTGGCGTCCGTCGACCAGGAGGCGCACAGCAACGCCTTCATCCGCTCCGTCCCGCTGGCCGAGGAGGAGGACTTCGACAGCAAAGAGTGGGTGATCATCGACAAAGAGGCAGAGCTACGAGACTTCCAACCAACCACGTCAGGAACCACTGACGAGGAGCCCGAGGAGCTGCGCCCCCTGGAGGAGCAGGAGGAGAGGAGGAGGCTCAGGGCCGCAGGTAGGAGCTTCAAAAATCTACATCAGGGCTGGGTATCGTTTCCAATACCAGTACCAATATGATACCTTAGTTTTGGTGCCGATAGCAAAACAATACTTACTAAAACAAAAAACCTGTTTTTCTACAAAACACTTTCCTCCATCCAACGTGTTAAATGTTGTCTGATCCCCAGCAGCCGTACAAGAACTTTGTCTAGTTAGAATACAGTCTTTGATTTAACTCTCCGATCAAATAAAACTCACCAAGATCACCATAAATATGCTGCCAACATCAGGTACTTTTATGAACACATTTTGGTTGATACCTTGTTCTACATAGAGCCTGACAGCTACCTTTTTGGAAAAAAGCAAATTTCCAGCCCAGCACTTTATTTTGAAGGTGTATTCACCCCTACAGATTGCGATAGACAAAGTGCAATGTTATAGTACAAGTAACGTAACTAGCAAGGCTCCTGCAAAGTTGACATAGTTTTTTTGTTATTGACTGGAGTAGTAGTAGCTTTCTTACAATAAATCCAGGAAGTGGAATTTGTAAGATTAACTACCCAACACTAACCCCCTCAGAGGGACAATATAATTCATATTTATTTTTGATGTAAATCACGCTTCAATAATCACTGTTATCACTTTCAGTCTCTTGTAACTCTGGTGAACATCTTGTTTCCCTGCAGGAGGGGAGCTGGTGGTTCGTCCAAAGACCCACACCAGGGAGAGCAGCCGAGGGATGCTAACGCTAACGGAGGAGGAGGCGTCGAGGAGGAGCGGCGGTAGCCCCGCCCAGTCGCCCTGTCACTCGCTGCCGTCAGGACGCCCCCGCCGGAGAGAGTCAGAGCCCATTGGACCTCAAAGACCGGTAAGAGACCCAGCCAGCCAATCAGAGGAGAGCTCAGCTCTCTGATGTTGACGGACAGAGGAGGAAGTGGACGGCTGCTGTACAGATTCAACACTCTGATTACTGTTATAGCAGACGCTGTCGCAAGGTGGCGCTCTGCAGCAGCTGCTCCACCTCGTTCATCTGTCAGTCAACATGCATCTTCAAGGACAAATCCAGCATGATCGCAGGTTCAGCTCAATTCCAGATGTCCCTTCTTTGGTTACTATCAGTGTCAATGATTCTGCAGCTCTTTACTTTAGGAAACTTTACATTTTAGGCAAAAAAGAGACCAAGAAGTTGTAGGTTTAGTGCCGGACCTACAGGATAAATCCGGTGCAGGAGCTGGATGCATAACTAACTTTGTCTATTTGCGTCTGTAGATTTCTCCTAAATTCACCAAAATGTAGCATTAGATAAGGCCTCATTTGCATATTTAAACATTACATTTGACAAAACTTGCTTTACAAATTAAATATTGTCTTAATAAAAGTAATGAACTGGGGAAAGTTCACGATTATATATATTACTTTAAAAAAATGACCTTATTCACCTGTAATGTGAATAAAATGTTGTGGATTTTATATACAAGACATATCTTTTAAGGCTGGTTTCTCAAAATGAGTTTTTTCACATATTCTGAACCAAAAATCTCCACTTAAGTAGAACTTACTTAAAACAAACTTAGAGGTTTCATTCCTATCTATATTCTGAAGGTTTTTACAGAGGGGTTGGTTCATATATTATTCATAGCCTGATTTATATAATATTTATATAGAACATTTTATTCCTTAAAAAATGGTGAAAATGAATTTTAGTTTTTTTTATGGCTGCTGACAGTATTTCCTGATTTATGGAGTGATACAAAGACATCTCTGAAATTCCTTCTGTAAAAACCTTTGGCTCTTACATGTCAACAAAATGAAAACAAGCATTTTGAACATTATCCAACGTTCAGATTTCTTCAGATTTCCGAAACGTATGCAAATTAGCACACATTTAATAAGATAATGCCTCCTTTCCATATGTAAACATGTACTTTTTTGCAAACTTGTAAAACAAAAAATAATTTTCTTAATGTAAGTAATCAACTGGGTAAGTTTCCTTGTATCTATTAGATAATAACTTCTCATGTAGTGTCATTTTTACCTGTAGATCCTCCTGCGACTCTCAGCTAACGGTGAATGTCAAATGGATTTCTGCCCAAACGTGTTTTTCTTGACTCATTTGTTGCATCATCACTCGAGGAGATGAACATATTTTCATCTCAGTACTTGAAATAGGATGATGAGTCATGTTTTGGCCTCTGTGCTTGATCGGCTCCGTGTGCAATTTTACTTTTTTGAGCGAAACTTTAATTCAGAGAAAAATAATCCAAATGTTTTTAATGCATCAGGGCCCAAAGTTTTCTTAGGATTTTTTTCAAAAAATAAAATACAACATAAAACCAACTAACTGATGATTTAAATCGACAACAAAAATAATCTCATTAAAGCACAAGCGAACAAGAATCCATACAGAGATTTACAGTCTCTAGCTCGTGACATGTCCAATACTCTGCGCTGTAGATCCGACATACACATATGGATTAATGGAGGTTTGGTCCTAATCAGCATATAGATGTTTTCATCACCTGGTGCACATCCGACTGGCCGACCAAACATCCGCCGGTCCGGTTAATCTTCAGTCTTTCTAATGAGCGAAACATCTGGACTCATGCTGGAATTGTCCTTTAAAGGTGTCTAAGTGATGACAGGCAGACGGACTCCTGCAGGAGTTTGTCTGCAGCTGAACATCTGTCACATGCAGTCGATCAGGGAGAGATGGTGATGACGTTCTTCGTGTGATGTTTGAAGTACATGTTGCTCCACAGCAGGAGATCTCACGCACATATCTCCCTTTACGTTCTTTAACCGAGGACACGGAAGCTGTCGTCCATTGTTTGCTGACAAATGTTTCAAATGCAAAGTCACTGTACCAAAGCACACATTCTCTGCGACAGGTGAAGATGAGTTAAAACTGTCAGCACTGTATATTTACTTAGATTTCCCTGACACACAGTCTTTATTCCACGTGCAACATTTACTCAAAGATTCAGCTTAAAACCGTCTCTGAAAATTGCTTCCTATCACACAGCTGATGTGTTTATACACAGTATACGCACCTAAAGTATATTCGAGGAATGACATATCATACTTTTTATGAACGGACCCTCCTATCATGGAAGATGAGATATTAGAGAGCCAAAGTTCTGTCCCATCTCTTCTTCAGCCGCTAGTTTGACAGTTCTGGATATATATCAATGAAATGATCTAAACTGCTGCTTTGAAACATTATTCTGGCAGATTGACCAGAATAATCCCATATTCTCATATTGTTGTTGTGTTGAAGCGTCCGTACAGATGTGTCACATCACTAGTGGGGAGTAAAATCTGTGTTTTAAGACAACGTTCACAGTGATTGATTGGTGACGTTATCCCATGAGCCTTAGCTGTTGGCCTGCTGTCAAAGCCTCATGGGAGCTGTAGTTGCTGAATGTCGTTTTATCTTTGTTTTTCAGGAACATAATTTCGGCACTTTAGAGAGAAAACACATTTAGTCGCAGATGCTAGTGGAACAGAAGCTAGCTAGAAGAGAGAGCTGGATTTAAAGGTGTAGTCTGAAATTTTGAGGAAATACAGATGTTAACTTTCCAGTCTGATTTCCGGACAGATGTTCAGATTGATACCACGTTCATGTGTGCATTGGCTCTGGAGCTGGAACTGTAGGTTATTTTAGTTGAGCATAAAGACTGGAAACAGGGGGAAACAGCAAGCTTGGTGTGTCCAAGGTTAAAAAAATACACCTGTCAGCTGATCAGAAACTCACTAATTATCACAAATTAACGTTATATGTTTGTTTGAACTGGACTGGCACTCGGAGAGCGCAGACTTTCGCCAAGGGCGTTCACGTGCTCCTCGGTTTGTCCCATTTCCCGAGTTTGGGAAGTCGTTCATCCGACTTCGGTGTGTTCATGAGCTTCAAGTGGTAATGTGGAAACAACACGGACGCTACAAAGAAGATGTGTTGGTTTTATTGCTCAGTTGCTGTTACAACATGAGGGAACTTATTTTCCCCATTATTCCGACACCACATGACCTCGCAATGTTAACGAAAGTGAAACCTAATTAGGATATCCGCTCCGTGATTGGGATACGCTCCAAAAATCTAACGGATGCTGCACCCTTCCACCGAGTTCCATGAGAATCGGGCCGGTAGTTTTTATGCAATCGTTTCTGAGAGACAGACAAACAACCAGACACAACATGTTCATTTGTGAGCTTTACAGCTGCTGCTGGGTGGATTTTGTAACCTTTAGACAGAGCCAGGCTGGCCGTTTCCCACTGTTTCCAATCTTTATGCTAAAGTAGGCTAAGCTGAGCGGCTGCTGGCCGAAGCTTCATCGTCAGCGTACAGACGTGAGGGTGGTATCAATCTGAACATCTGACTTTCAGACAGAAAGAGAAGAAGATTTCCTACAACGTCGAATTATTTCCTGAATGAAATTGTCTGTGAGTTTGGCAGCACTTTTATCAGACTGAGGGAAAGTTCACTGTGACTGACTTGTGCTTCAATGAGCTTTGACAAGGCGGGTGTCTCCGTTCAGGGCCAGTGGGTTGGTTGATATCAGTCACTGGTGCTGATGGTTTCGACTCTTCCTCGACTGGCCTTTGACGCACGAAACAGTTGGTACCGTCCGGCTGTGTGAGCGGCGCTGCCGTCGTTTTCCTCGTCACTGTGGCGTGGAGTTGAAATCGTTTTCCATCTCTTTGCGTTTGCTCATGACTTTTGCTTTGGACCATTGTTTTATTTCTGGAGGAGTGAATGTGGAAACAGCTGATCCTGTAGCATTCACCCTGGTGGCCATGATGTTTCTATGTCAGGATGTCGACGATGTTTCCATCTCCTGTTGTT
>CALSCE010010695.1:2295246-2315920 GCA_943593645.1 Bovichtus variegatus | reverse complement strand
ACTGTTTCACCACCTGGTTTTACACTCAACACACACACACACACACACACACACACACACACACACACACACACACACACACACACACACACACGCACACACACACACACACAGTTTGGGTGATTCTGTGAGTATGTTCAGGTTTCTGAAAGAAAAAAAGCAGCCCAGTATCCCATGAATCTGCACCTCACTCTTTATGTCTGGTGTCGGACGCTCAGGCAAAGTAAAGGTGTGGAGGTCGGGGTGGACGGGCGGACGGACGTGTAGCGAGTCCGTCTTCCACGTAGGGGACTGGAGTTTGTGTCCTGAAACAGACCTTTTTATTAACCGTACCCACAACCTTTCCCTCACACTAAACATACCTTAACCATAGTTTATTTTCCTCAAATCTTTCCTGGACCTCAACCATAATGCAGCTGCCATGTGCACAGCAGGGAGAACTTTAAAAACACTGACGCTGGACATAAAAAAAAAAAAGTATCGCGGTATCCAAGGTTTTGCAGAAACGTCCAGTATTGACGTTCTTGTCTGACGGGAGTTTTAAAAATATATATATATATATATATATATATAAAGAACCTCTTTTCTATGACACACAACATGTTTGTGAATGAGAGCTGTGATGTGCTGGAGCTCTAATGCTTCGCTCGCGGACACATTTGAGTGAGGTGGCAACTTTTATAGGCAAAAAAAACTTCTACATCTTATTGTTTGTGTGTTCTGTGTTGGAAAAAAAAACAGTCCGCAGTTCATTTAAAGGAAGTGGATGAAGTTTAACGAAACATAGAGTCCAGCAGGTCATCGTCATCCTGATTCAGGACGTCCCAGTCCAGCATCAGGGTGATGATGCACTGCTTTTCAGTCACTCAGGGGTTCATGTTGAAAACGGAACATCAGTCTGCAGTTAAATAAAAGTTTAAAAAAAACCTTTTAGCCTGACCAAGAAAGGTTTCCTCCATTAAAGGTGCAGTTTCTGTTTCCTTCAGTGTTTGGACCGTCATCAAGATGCCATTAAAAACACAACATATGTGTCTAGTAGCTGGAAGAAGACATCTTCTCAGATCACTAAAAAGACAAACCCTTTAAGAATTTAGGGAGTGTTTTGTCGAATGTATACAGAGGCCCAAAAAGTCCCAAAATATGATGTTAGGTTTGCACACAAATTATGATCAAAATGATCTTTCAGGACTTCTGGACCTCTGTAAATTAAAGATGAAGGTAATAAAAAAATTAATAAAAGAAAGAAACTTTGTGTGAAACTGTCGGCTAAAAACAACATTTGTGTCTGAACAAAAAAAAAAAACACGGTTGAAAGTGCATCATTTTAAACTGTTATTTTAGGACTAAACATTAAAAGGTTCTGAAAAAGTGACAGTCTTTAAAACAAAGGAACAGCCTCCATGAGCACGTTGTTACGGAGGACCAAACCTGACCAATTAGGAAATAATTTATTAAAAATGTGATAAGTAATAAGTGCTGCCAGCGCCCCCTAGAGGCCGCAGAGCTCATTACAGCCACGATATGAACGAACCACAGAGTTTTACACAGCAGTGCAGCTAAATGTCAAGTTTGTCCTCAGGGCGGCACGACAGGAGCGTAGGGCTGGGCGATATGGAGAAAATCAAATATCACAATATTTTTGATCAAATACCTTGATGACGATATTGAAGGGTTGACTATTGGTGCCTTCAGAAAATATTTATATTTAATAATTTCGATAAATAATCATCAATAATGTGTATGTATTGACTAAGTGGGTAAAGGCAAATAATAGAACAGCTAGAACAGTCTGGTGAGTTCAGAAAAAGGTACATAACTTTACTATATTTACGATATCTGAAAGTATAATAATAATATATTATTATATATATATATATATATATATATATATATAATCGATATATTGCCCAGCCCTACAGGAAAGATCATAGAGTTATTAAAATCTAAAGATTTAAATCCTCTGAGGAGCAGAAATGAGATCAGGATGTTTCATTACATTCATTTTTTTTATTTTGTATGTGTGTGTGCCTGTGTATTTCTTGTGACATGTTGACCTTAAGGTGGCGCTAGAGGAAAGGTCTGGGGTCATTTAACCTCTGGGGAGTCTGAATATGCACATCTGGGTTCATGGAGAATGAATGTGGAATCATTGAATTTCACATTTATTTCCCATTTTATTTTCAACTCAAGGATTTCTATTTCATTTTCCTGCAGCAGGATTATTCTTCGTGGGTAATTTCTTATTTCCTTTTCTTTATTTCTTGACTTTCTTTATCCATTTATGCTTTTCAGTTCAGTTCTACATGTATGTGACCATTTGAGTTATTCATGCACTCCTTTATTAATTTACTAATGAGTCAGGTTTGGTCCTCCGTACTGGCTGGCTGCTGTTTACAGGCTGGACGTCATCACTGATATTTCACCTTATCTGCAGTGTAACATCTTATCGTTTAAGGCCGTGCTGAAGCGTGTGCACAAATCCGTTTTTAGTGATATTTTAGCGAGCTCTGCTTTATTTCCGTGTCGATTGTCACCGCTAGACTCAGAGCGAGCTCTCCGCCGCCAACCATCGAGGACTGCCATTCTCTTTTTTACTCCTCTCCAATTCTTCCCTCCCCCCCCCCTCCACATAACTACTGATGCCTTTGCCCCCCCAACCTATCGCTTTAAAAGTACACAGTATGTCGAGTTTGACTCACCTGAGGAGACAGAGAAAAGAGCGAGGGTGCCATTGGGACAACAGAAGAAGAAATAAAGTGATGTTTCGGGGTAAGCACAGTTTAGGAATAGTCCTTTACCTCTGTTCTCTCACTCAGTTTCTGTTCCTCCTCTTCCTTTTCCTTCTGTTCAGACATATTTCCTCCCTTTTTTTCCTCCGTCGTGTGTCTGTGTTTTGTGTGCTTGATGAATCCATCTCTCTTTTGTGTTCCCTGTTTCTTTTTGCATCTCCAATGGTAATTTTTCCTTCAGAAATCCAAAGCTCAAAGTGTCAGTTGTCCAGGCTCAGACTGTTGTAGACTAGTGAGCTACAGTATGTGCAGTGTTCGTGCTGGTGTGTCTTTTAAAGTGCTTCTTTGTGGGGGAAAATATTTTCATCACCATTTGTCCAGCTAGAGGGATGCTAGTCTGACCAATCTGGCAACCCACACAGCTAACAATCTATTGGCTCTCTGTTAACTTTTCCATAGCTTCGTACTATTATCTGATAGCTGTAACTGTAGACAGAGTGCCAGATTTACACCAACACTCCCTCAGCTTCTCTCCCAAGGCTCCTCCCCTTGCAACCTTTGACCAATCAGCTGAAGGCTTTAGATGTGCGAGAGCACCAATCAGCTCTCTCCTGTCTAACGCCTGGTCAGATAGGGGAAGGAGACGAGGGCAGGAAGACAAATCAGAGTGTTGGGACGTAGCAGTAGCAGAAAATTAAACATTAAAATACATTTATTTTTCATAAAGAGTCGGTTTCTGCTTGCTAACCTCCCTCCCTCTCTCTGATTGGTCTGTTTGCAGTTGGAAGAGGACAGGCACCAACCGCGGCCCAATCAGCTGAGGAGGCTGGCCTCCTACGTCTTCTCCTCCTCCACCCTGGAGACGGAGCAGTATCCCCACGGAGGGGGCAGCTTCATCCAGAGGAGCCGCTCGGCCGAGAGCAGCCCCGCCCACATCACTGCCGCCAGCGCCTCGGTCCGGCGTCGGCACGCCGGCACTCTGCCGACGCCCGGCAGCCCGCGGAGCAGACATTCGGTCCTGAACGTGTCGAGGACGCAGCTGCAGCAGATGTTAGCAAAGCTCATGAACAAGAACAGCAGCTGAGAGGACTGAGAGACAGACTCAGAACACACACATACACACACATGTAACATGCACACACACGTGTAACATACGTACACGTGACGTACACCGATAAACGACACACACATACACATATACATATGCACATGGACAAACACATACTGTAGATGCAGAGTCGGTCAAACCACATAAACTCTATAAAAACTGCACACAGTGTAGATCACCTACTGAGGAACTGTAATTTAATAAGCCGCATTATTTTATTATTGATGAATCTGTACATTTTTTAAATGTATTTGATTCATCCTTAATTAAATGGTTGCTCATCACAAGAGTCCGAATTGACCAAAGTGACACTTTTTAAATAAAGATGCACTCACTGATTTAGTTAAAGTGCCCATAAATCTTAAAATAATGTGTGTAGTGTCTTTAGTTTGAAAAGCTGTGGCGACATGTTAGTGTTTTGTGGGAAAAAAATCAAGGAGTGCACCTTTAAAAAAAAAAAAAAGAAAAAGCACAAAAAAAAAAGCAAACAAGATAAAGTAACAAAAAGTTAAAATAAGCTCTGCAAATGCAAACACATAGAGATAACGAATACTGAGAGCCAGACAATGACCGCACATGTTAATTAAACACAACAAGCCATATGACTGCACACAGCAGTGCTAGTAAACATATAGTGTCACACAAACACACACACACACACACACACACACACGTTGAAACTCACGTAGCTCTACTACTACTTTTCAAGTAGAAGAACAGAAGAAGAGGAGAAAAGTGCTGACAACGGGAAATATTTTCCATGCAATAAACTCTAAAAAGCCTCTCTGCAAACCTGATGTTGCACACGCCGCAGACCTGGCAAACTGGAGGAAATAATGTGAAACTGAATATTTCCTTCTCGTTTCCCTGAAGAAGAGGAAAGTGAAACAGATTGAGGCTGCTAACAGACTGTTAAGCTTTACAGTATTTGTGCATTTATTTATTTTTTATTTATTTTTCTGCTTTTTCTGCTAAAATGAAGGAGCGATCGTCGAGGAATGCAGGTCGTCCCGGCGATCAAGTTTTTGCACCGAGACTTTGGAGTCGGCGTTTCCCCTCCGATCATCCCGTCCACCGAGCAATACACCGACACCGCTTCACCACGCGTCTTCACCGACACAAAACCAGTGATTCGAACGTCTCGCTCTGATTCCAGCTTTATTAAATGTTGTGTGTGAAGAGAGAAGTGTGATTTTTCTCTGTGAAAAGGGATTTCTGAAGGTGTGATAACTCTGATCTCTAAACTCAGCCTTTATGACAAAAACTGTTACCGTGCTCTAGGTAAAAGTACGGTGGCCCGAAAGTGCAAACATTTCACACAAAGAAGAAAACACGGCAACGTTTTAGAAAAAAAACTAATTAGCATTAGTGAATACACAATTTGTTTCATTAAACAACGAAATAAAACCCCACATTTCACGATATTAATTCACAACTCAACAACAATAAAGCAGAAAACAAATAAAAGGACATCACAATATTCATTTTATATAAATGTTTCACAAAAAAAAAGACAAAAACACTTCAACTAGAAAGAAAACAAATTGACAATATAAACTACGCAACATTCAAAACAAGAAATATTTTTGCAAAACAAATTAAGAAACGAAACTTGTAAATCACAAAAAAATTAAATAAAACAGAAACTTCTGTGACATCTTCTCACGATTATTTTGCTGAATGTAGCAACTGCTAATTTAAGTTAGCTAATTTCCGATTTATTTCTTCGACTGTTTAAAAAAAAATTCCTTTCATGAAATGTTGTCTTTCGCTGTCGAGGGCCGCGATGTGGCGGTGCGACGCCGGCATCGCAGACACAGCTGTCTCTTTGCATTTAAAGCGCCCTGTGTTCAATGTGACACTTTTATAACTAACATTTTTTATGATTGACCGTAGACCGCAAATGGACGCGGAGGAAGCAGTTAAACATGACAGAGAGCATCATGGGAAGAGAGACATCGCACAGTATTACTGGCTGTTGTGGATGCAGAATATAATAGTTACACTCACGTCAGTTTGTCATGTGACTGTTGCATATCTTCTTTGAGCAGCTGTGATTTTTATTTGAAGATTATGACTTAATTATCTCTCTATTTTAAGATTACACAAAGTGTCTTGGTCCACCACGTTGCTGCAGACTGAAACATATCTTATCATCACCATGAGATTTGTTTCAGCCATTCATGTTCTCCAGAGGATGAATTTCATCTGACTTTGGTGATCCTCGAGCGCCATCACGAGGTTGACGTTTGAGCGTTTGAGGTGTAATATCTCAACGCTTATTGGATGGATTGTGATGAAATTTGAATCAGACATTCGTGTTCCCCTGAGGATGGATTGTAATAACTTTGGTGATCATGGCTTTCATCCAGCACCATCATCAGGTCGACATTGTGTCCAATATATACTTTGGTTTATCACCAAATACCTGCTGAACCAATGATATTCCCATCAGCCTTAGCTGTACTTGTGTTTACTGCTAATTCGCTAATGTTAGCATGCTAACAGGCTAAACTAAGATGGTGAACATGGTAGACATTATACCTGCTAAACATCAGCATGTTAGCATTGTGAGCATGTTAGCATGTCGATATGATGAGAAAATGAAGTCATAATCTCGAGATAACAAGCTCAAAGGAACTTCAGAAACCACAGCTGGTCAAAGCTTCAGAAGGTTGTTGTGGAGATTTAATGTTTCGTGTCTCACCTGCATCGCTCCACGTTTGGATGTTGTGTTTGAGTTCAATCCAGATCTTCCAGAGGACGAAGTAGATCCTGTTTCATTTACGAGGATGGTCAATTAGAAATGTAATCAATAGGATTGCGTTGGGCTTTTGTTGGTGGAGATACTGTAACCGTTGACTTGAAGATGGTAGGTTTAGGCTGTCGTGTTGATTACTGTTTGCTGTTTTTCTGAGTTTTTTAAAGGCTGCCTGTTTCTGTTTGAGCCAGCTGACCTAATGAAGAGTTGTAAAGGTGACGTGATGGTCATTTATCTGTAAATGGCAGCGAGTTTGACCGGAAAAGAAAATCTTCATTGTTGTGTTGAACTCATTCTGCAGAGGTCTCTGATGAGCTTTACCTGGTTCCTGACATCTCGCTGGGTGTTTGGTTCACTGTCCTATTTCCATCGTGCTTCCTCTACCATCACTTTTTTCTTACCGCTGGATTTCACTGTTGCACTTTATCACTGAGTCGACCGGAGAGGGGGTCAGGCCGGGCTGATGGATGCAAAACACGGATGCAATAAGTGAAATGTGGGATGTTATAACAAAGAAGAAACGTATTTAAATGGCCGTTCTGGTGGTTAACACGTTGTTTTAATCATAGCCTCAGTTTTTGGTTTCAGTTCATTCGTATCAAAAATCAACCTTCAGAGACTTGAACTCACGTCCAAGGAGAGTTTTGAAAACATGATGATAACGGAGAGAAGACAGCTGTGTGATCGGCGTCACATTTCAAGTTGATTTCTACAGAAATGAACTGGGAACAATGGCTGCCTGAAAGCCAGGAAATCCATCTGATGAAAGATGTTTTTTTTAAACGATGAGCAGGAATGAAAAGTAATTAATGTGATGAAATAAACCACCACCACAATCCTATAATGGCTCCAGTAGAGCAGAGCGACGGCTTTCTTATTTCACAGCGCAGCGTGCCATTTTCTCCATTTCACAAGCAATGAGACAGAATAAAGTTACAGTCAGTAACGTTTATATCGTAAAGGCATGCATAGTTGATGAAGCCAGAGTCTGTTTCAATGTTGGCCAATGAGACGTGTTATTTGTTGGTTTTAGTGAAGGCATGTCTCCGTTGAGAAAAGGGTTGTTCCTGGTACATTTCTTCAAAGGAAAGTGTCAACATTGCCATCAAATCAGCAAACATCTTACATCCAAAGCTATGAATACATTGCACGAAGTGATTGGTTGAAGTATTAGAGACAGAGGAGGTGGAACAGCTCATATGTCACAGACACAGATTTTTCAAAAGGGGGCGTTTGGATTTGTATACAAAATCCCACAAATCTCCAAATAGTTTGACAGCTGAAAAAGTGCCATGCCCCCCTAAAAACAACCCTTACTCATAAATTGAGTATTAAGCCTGCTTTGTTTTTATTTAAATAGATGTGAGTTACCTCATCTCATTGGGTGTTTCTCTTCCCTCTAGACTTATTAAATGTACCACCACAAATACTGGTGTGTAAGAATTAAAACTAGAATGCCTCTTGGAGAGCGCAGACCTCCGCCAAGGCCAATGGTGCATTCACATGCTCCTTGGATGGTCCCATTTTCCCGAGTTGGGAAGTCGTTCTTCCGACTTCGGTGTGTTCAAGAGCTTTTTGTAAAGTGGAAACAACATGGACGCTACAAAGAAGATGTGTTGTATTGTATTGCCCAGAGTGTTTAAACAACCACAGCTCATTCCGAGTTGTTGTACAGAGCTGAGGGGACGTTCACGTGAATTTTCCCAGTTGGGAACCAATTTTTTCCAATTACGCCGACAGCACATGAATGCAGCACAAATGCCCTATCACACCATGTTAACGAAAGTGAAACATAATTCATATATCTGCCCCGCAACTCGGATCCGCTCTTCCTTGGCCCATGCTACACCCATCCACCAAGTTTCATGACTATGGGGCCAGTAGGGTTTCCGTAAATCCTGCGGACAAACCGAAAGGAAAACCTAACCTCCTTGGCAGAGGTGACAACATCAATAGTTTGTTCAAATGTAGTTTCAAAAAGTCTGTTCGGTTGTTCAGAGCCTCCAGATGTCAAAGATTCAACTGTTATTGGCTATAATCACCATCTACATGGTGTCTGCACACTTTGAATGAAACAAAGGTCTTACAACAAAATGAAAAGCCATCGCAACAAAAAAACATGTCATTTACGGGTTTGAGAAAATATATCACGTTTAGGTTCTTTTGTCATATTGAAGAAAAGATCTTTACAAAAGTCTTTGTTTTGACATTCACTGGTAAACCTCTCCAGTATGACTTGTAGATATTGTCCTTAAAAGAATCAGTGCTTGTTCCATCCAGAGAGATTGAGGCTTTAAGTAGAAAATCTACAAACATGTGTGAGGTAGTTTTAGTTTGGTCTCCACCGTGTTACTGAAGGTTGTAAGTGTTGAGCTGTGAAACCCTGTTTAATATTTGGTCGCTGCTAACGTCATACCAAAGCAGCGCTCTGTGGTTTGTTGCTTTGAACGTCCCTCGAACGACAATCTTCAAAGTCAGAGCTGTGTCTCCTGAACATGTTCAAAAACGTTTTGGAGTACACGACATGAGACTAGCTAGGACGGCCATTTTGTGCAGTGAAACGGTTGCTTTCTCAATGTGTTAAAGGGCTACATTAAGTAAATATGCACCACTTGCTGATTCATTGAGCTTGAGGCATCAACATTGGCTCAGCCTGAGCATGTCCCTCTGTGCGGAGGCTCATCACAGCTCCGGTCTGATGAGGAGACAACCTGAGTTTGTTTTCATGCTGCTTCATGCTGAGTTCAGGATGTCCTGCCTGTTTTATATTTAGCATAGCGTTACAGTACAACCACTTAGAGAATGTATAAAGTGGACTAGCTGCTAACTTTATTTTGCACGCCTGCAAAATGATTCACCTAACGTACAAGATTGTCACTGATACATGTCAATGTTTTGTCCTGTGTCACCATGAGCGCAGGGCCACATTCAGTTAGAACCAGGCGGTAGAAAGCTTTGAGTGTGCTTATTATGCTGACGATACACTTTAAAAAAAAAAAAAAACGATTCACAGCATTAATGACGGTATGTCGTACTAAGAGACTGTTTACCGACTGTCGCCACTCTTTGCATGAGATCTACTGTTTGTACGACACGCACCTCTGACTGTAAAATGACTAAAAACAACACTGTACTGTAATTACAACTAAACACAGTGAATATACACCTCTGACTGAAAAACGTCTGTGATTTTTTTTTTTTGTAAATAAATTCACACCGCTACTAGAGGGGATACTCACGGATCAGAGCTGTGGAGTCCGGAGATGACTTTCACAAGAGGCGGCCGGAGCCTTTCTTATCATCACTTCTTTAATTATGCTGTGAGATGCGAACATTTACGTCCATTGTTAGTGGAGCAAGTCACGCTGCATGATGCTGCTAAAAACACCATCGACTTCTCTTAATATTCGGCTGTTTGAGTCGATCGTTCCCGGGTGAATGAAATGTTTTTTTACAACTACTTTTACGTCAATTTTTTTGCTGTTTTGGACGTAATTCCCATCGGTCATAATAGGATTTGATTCACAACTTCATTGCAGAGACACAGTGTCGCAACAACCAATGTGAACTTTAAAGATTTTACTCAAACTGTCCACCATTAACAGTCGGAAAATCTTGAAGAGCTACATCCTGGCACTTAATGCTTTTTCGCAGGTCAACAGACCATTAAAAAGGTTTAACTTGGAGAATTCATTCAAAAATCCAAAACAACAAAAACCAAATGATTTTAAATTGTCCAAAAAAAACCTGTGTAGTGCAACTGAAAAATACTTGTAAGGCTGTACACTCCAACAAAATGTGTTTTTAAGGCTGTCCAACTGCTGTTCAACATGGTGCTGTGAGCAAACGCTTGTATGAAGACTTCAACTATTAATTTAATGAAGTGCAAAGTTTTAACAAATGAACATATTGCCAGCCTGCCAAAATATGTGAACAGGCCTTTTCAGCTGAAAGAACACATCAAATTTAATCTTGTTTGGAGTGTCGTGTCCGTTGCTGCTCCTCATGTGGCAATCTTTAAAAATATATATACGTTTATTAGGTTTCAGTTGATTTAGGCAAGAAAATATTAAAGAGTTTCCAGAAAACCCAAAAGATTCTCCAGTTCTATTGGTTACAAATTCCTGATAAGTGCAGTATTTAGATGTGATGGTCAACAGTAGTACTGCTAAATGGTCAAGTCTAAATTAGTTCCCGAAAAAGCTAGAATTTGAAAGGTTTTATTAAATGCAAAAATTACATTTCCATCACATCAGAAATTCTGCAATTTTGAAGCCTTTATGTCTTGAGACTTTTCTCAAAACTAATTCTGGATTAGTTCAGATTTAGCTGTTGTAACTTTAAAATCCCACAAACTTTTTTCAGAGTCCGCCACAAAACATTTATACCTCATGAATCACACACTAGAATTATATACATGTAAAAAAAAAAAAAAAAAAAAAAAAAAATGTATTACGCTCCTTCCACACACCCATTTTATTGCATATTTGATATGTTAGTTCTGATCTTTATGGAATAACAGGGTGATATTGTACAGATAATGTGTCTGTAGAGAGAACAAAACTGCATTGTGTCTTTAGAGGTGAACACTCGTCTCCATGTTAGTTTTGTTTAAATCAATACCACATTCAACAGTTTGTTAATCAGATCAGTATGAACCTTGTGTGTCACTAATAGTTGATTCTCAAAGAAACATTCAGATATTTTAAGAAATCTTATCCAGTCTGAAAAAAGAGAAGAACATCTCTGTGTTTGGAGCACAGGGAGAGGTCCAGGGAGTGTTTAGCCTAGCTTAGCACAATGACTGGTAGCAGTGGGAAACTGCTAGCCTAGCTACTACCTTTACAAGTATCGTGTTAGCTATCAAACTAATCAGCAGTTCATCCTGCAGTCAGCTGTGACCCTGAGGACGACAAAAAACATATTTTATAAAATGTCTAAATGTTTCTTTTCAAGTTTTTGCAATAACAGCAGAGTTTCTGTTGTCGAGGTTAAGAGGACTGAAGCGCTCACAGTGTAAGTTCAGCGTGATGATCCGTGAGTGTCTTTCACTTGTATAGTACATATAAGCGTTTTTTTTCTATCACTCTACTGTATGATTGTACAGTACTGCTTGTATAATTTACAGGTAAAGCATGTATTTTAAACTTTTTGTAAATCCAAATGATAACTGTGTACATATATACAGAAATGTAGAAAGTAATTAGGTTTGCAGTTAATCTCTAATAGCATGATAATTAGCGGGGTTTAGTATGTATGTACAGGCTGTATGTTAAATCTTTATGAAGGGAAACACTTGAAAATCACCTGATATCAGACTGCGTGCTGTCTAAGGATAAACTCTGCAATGCATTTTTTTGTGCCTTTTATATCAATGTATGTAATCTAGACAATCTTGAAAAGCTTGTGTACAACCAAAATAACATTAAAATGGTTTTGGGGGCAAATACATCAGTTCCTGCTGAATTTCTTACTAAGAAAGGGGCCGTTAGCTAAAACGCGGAAGAGTGCTACACACGTTAGCTTCCTCTAAAACGTCAACAAACATTCTTTCTTTTTTTGTCTTAAAGATTATAATTTATTTTTTTTTTTTTATGTATGTACTAATAGAAGCATAAATATATTGACAAAATCTGATCTGACATTGTTCACTCCTTCATTACTTAACAAGCACAACGAAAATCCCTAGCAGGGCGCTGGGGAGCGCTTCATCAAAAAAGTGTCTTCTTCTGCGTTTTTTGTTCTTTCTATGAATCTATATACCTTTACAACATGTCACCACTATAACCTCCGTTGTACGATAGATTAGCATCGCCCCTTTGCTTTTTATTAGTAGCTCTTTTGGATACCATCTATTTGTTTGACATTGTTTTTTCACTATAAGCACCAACCAGTGGTTTGCCTGAAAAGGCAGTGACAGCTCCTGTGCTTTTCCAAAAAGTTCTGAGATTTCCCACTAGAAGTGATCTGAGCCGCCGTTGAAAATAGTCTGAGCGCTCTGAAAAAAGACAGTTTGTGCAGCGCTTTTTATCTAGGTGGCTGCATGTGCTCTCTGCTCATTGAGAACAATTGAAAAAACTAATTTCCTACTGAACAAGTCAAGGTGAACCAGCCTCTTCAGGATGGACAAAATGTTTGAAATCCTCCTCTAATACGGTTTCACTGGTCATGCATGTCTAAAAGCTGCTAATGAGTTCTAGGCCTTGTGTTGATTGTGATTGTGATATGTCCCCACCAGTAAACTCCTTCCATGTTTTGTTCCAGGTTGTCTTGTTTTGAGTAGATTCGGTTGTAATTAAGAGTTTTGTTGTATTGTTTCCAGGTGTTGTCGCCGACGGAGCAGAGCATCCCGTCGCCGACCTCCCCGGACTACCGGACAAAGGGCCAGAGCGACGAGAAGGAACATTTCCATATCCTTCCTCAGCTCCAGGCCAAGAGGGCCGACTTCCTCACCGTTATACTTACCGGTACCTTGCCTCAGCGCCGGAGCTTTGCCACGGCAGATGAAGAAGTCCAAGAATCTCCAGGGCCAAGGGATGACGACGTCACGAAGAGTGAGTCCAACAGCGAGGCCAGTCAGAAGAGCACTGAACGTAGCCAGGACGCTGCGCCTTCAACACTCATGGCCGAGGACCAGAGGGGCCAAAGGGAGCACGCCTCAGCTGCTGATGCAGACCCTGACCTGGAGGACGCGTCCAAAACCCTCGTCCTCTTCTCACCTGGAGACACTCGTAAGTCTCCCTCTGGTTGTGATCACGTTCTAGAGGGAGAGTTGGCCACACCGTCTGCTCTCAGTACCGACCGCCTCATTGTCGGGGAGGCGATTCAGCCTGAACCCTCTGAGACGGGCCGTTTGTCCCCTGCTCTCAGGTCAGACCTGAGGCCTTCCACACCCATTGCTCCTGCATCTCCGCCCTTCACCAAAGTTGAGCGCACTTTCATCCATATTGCAGAGACATCACACCTCAATGTCATGTCTTCCAACGGTCACTCTGCCAAAGAGAGTGACCGGGAAGTCTTGGCCATCATGAAGGCATCAGCTGTAGAGGATGACACCCACGAGCAGGAGGAAGCACCAGTGACAGAAGAGTCTCGAGAGGGGTCTGTGCCAGACACAGCTACACCAGTTGACAAACACCCCAAAACTGAGAATGGTCCGTCAACTATCCTGGCCCAGTCTTTGGAGCCTGTCCCAGAATCCATGTCACCAGTTCCCACAGATCTGTCACAGGAGCCTAAGAAACAGCCATTATCCAGTGAAGAAGCAGCCAAGCTTCAGACGACCGGGTCAGAACTACCGCCTGCCACAAAACCCAGAATCCGAAGCCGAATCCCAGTACTCATCTCTGAAGAGGACTCAGGCTCAGAGCAGTCCTCCTCCCTCTCAGCTCGGGCTCGTCTTCAGCAGCGGGCCAGGCAGCTGGACTTGGCCCGCATGCTGGTCCAGAAGCAACAGGGTCGCTGGATGAGGAGGAGGATGCTGTCTGGGACGTCATCGTCCTTGTCCTCTGGGGACGATGAGCGGCGGAGGGCTTCTGAAACTCTGTCCACCGCCGGCTCAGAGGAGGACACACATACCTCGGACGAGTCCAGGAGGAGCTCCCGTCTCAAAACGACTGAAGAGCAAGGCTCCAAGGAGTGCAGGAGCAGGATCCCCAGGCCTGTCACCCCCATAAAGAGGCCACAAGGGGGGCTCGCTGCTGCTGCTCCATCTCCTCTCTCCTTGCCAGACTCCAGTTCTACCAAAGGAGCATCATCCTTCACTAACGGGTATGATTCTGGTTCTGCCTTTTAGTGTGTACAAGTTTGGATTATGAAGCCATTTAAATAAGTATTTTTTAAATCAAATTTAAGGGGAGACACTGACACGTGAATGGGGCAAAATTTTTAACTAATAGATATCACCATGAAACTTTGCCAGTTGATTACTTACATTAGGACAATTACTTTTTGTATTACTGATTTTTTTGAAATTTCATGTTTAAATATACGAATAAAGCATTATCTTATTAAATATGTGCTCATTTGCATACATTTCCGGAACAGAAAGTTGAACATTAGATTAAGCCAGGTTCGAAAGTCTTGTTTCATTTTGTTGAAGGTTTTTACCGAGGACATTTTGGATATTCCCAAAATGCTGTCAACAGCCCTAGAAAAAAATCAATTCTTGCAATGCTTTGAGGAATAAAATGATTATTAATCAAGCTGTGAATGATATATGAACAAACCCCCTCAGTGAAAACCTTCAGAATATAGATAAGAATAAAACTGGAAAGTTTGGTGTATGTAAGTGCTACTGAAGTGGAGATTTTCTCATTTTCATTTTGAGAAAACAGCCTTTAAAAATATGTATTGTAAAATCCCATAAATTTTTACAACTGGTAAATTGGGTAAAAAAAAAAAAAAAATGTAACTAATAGATATCACCATGAAACTTCTCCAGTTCATAACTTACATTAAGATAATAATATTTTGTATTACAAATTTTCTCAATTGCCATCTTTAAATATGCAAATGAAGCATTGTCTCATGCTAACTTTTGGTGAATTCAAGAGAAATCTACAGACGCAAATAGACAAAGTTAGTAAAATAACCACAAGTCTGAAAGAAGACATGTTATGGAAACAAAATTGCCCAAACTCTCTTGACCAGTGCATGAAAAGAACATGTTTTGGCCTGTAGTGTCTCACCTTAAAGAAATAACACCTTCAATGTACTTTTCTTTCCGCAGGAATCAGAAAATTGGACTAAGCACTCTCAGCACTCAACGGAAAACCAAACCTGTCTCGCCCAGGTCCTCCTCCTCATGTCCCCGTCCATCTGCTGGCCCGTCCGGCAGCCCTCGAATGCCCCTGCGAGTCCTGTTTGGAACCCGACGCAGCCTTAGCTCCAACCACTGCAGGACTGACAGCCCCTCCCCTCAGAGAGTATGTCCGTCCAGGCAGCCCCTCTCGGTTCGAGCCCCAACCGTCCCCATGCTACCACCCAGGACTACAACAACCATGCGGCGCAGCGTCTCGCAGGAAGCCACCGCCCAGACCTCCTCAGGCC
Source organism: Bovichtus variegatus (assembly GCA_943593645.1). Taxonomy (NCBI): domain Eukaryota; kingdom Metazoa; phylum Chordata; class Actinopteri; order Perciformes; family Bovichtidae; genus Bovichtus; species Bovichtus variegatus. The sequence goes on along the minus strand of CALSCE010010695.1, from coordinate 2,300,271 downwards.
CCACGCCCGCCAGGAGCAGGCCGAAACTAGCCGGCGCGGCAAAGGCAAAGCTGAATGCCAGGGAGAAGGTGGCGCCCGCTAGATAATACAAAGAGACTCATAGCTGAGACATGTTTGTGTATAATCAGTCTTCGGACAAGATACGCCTCAAAGGTTCTCGCCTGATTCCATATTAGACTGTGATGTTACAATCACCTCCTTCAATTCATTTAATGTACACGGACCTCTTTTTTTTTTCTTCTCAAGGACAGCTTACTGAACTATTTTCATGGGCTTCCAGTAATCTTCACTAACTGTCGTACAGGAGCGTTGCTGCCATGGTGCTATGGATACGTCTTCTGCTCCCAGGTTTAAACCCTGATTTAACTGGTTTCTGGAGCTGAGAATCATGGCCTCCAACAAGTCCAGTTTCAGAAACTCTCACCATACACAGTACTCCCAGCTTGTCCACGGCTATACTACTCTTCTATTGACAGTACCTTGCTTGGTTCACATTGCATGGTGAAGTATATCACAAATACATTCAATCTGTAGAAGGATAACAAAAATCTGTACCTTTTAAATTATATAGTTCTGCCCTTCCTATTGGGATAAACAGGCAAAAAAAGAGACCAAATTGGACTGGTTTGAATGCCTGAATAATGTTAATATGATAATAGATTCCTAACTATATCCTGTACTTATTATGGTCTTGGATAAAAAGAAGAGTTGGATGTGAACACAAAATAAATCGCTCGGCCGCTCGCCTCCTCCTCATGGTGTGACAATGGGCATGCTTTAATCATTCTATTTTCTGGGTGTTTTTATTTTATTTATGCTCTGAATTGTATATAATAGAATCATTTCCCATAAAGACATCTTTATTTTTTATCTTGCCAAGCAAAGTGTAAATTTCAAGTCTTTAACCTTCTGTTCCAATGTGTTGGCACTATGCCCGTTTTTTACGCATGAGAAAAACAGGGTTAACCATGAGAGGAAATTATACCTGCTTGGATTCTGCTGACAGTGCAAAGGCTTGCTGGTCGTTGGAGCCCATGTTGTGTTTGTATGGGGTTGATGGGCACTGAGCTGTGAAGTAAAGTCTTGGTCATGTGGATGGACGGGCGTCTTGTTGTTCTTTTCTTACTGGTTTCCAGTAAACCCAGGGACCCGGCCTGATCTGGATCCAGACTTTCCAACAGGGACGTGCACAGACATTTTTAAAGGCTGTAGTTTAAGCAGTGTCCCCAGTAAATCTCTGCATTGGTGGAATGTAATTAAGTGCATTAACTCAAGTACAATGTTGAGGTACTTGTACGAATACTTGGGTTTTTCCATTTTATGCTACTTTATACTACATTTATTTAACAGCTTTAGTTACTTTGCAGATTCAGGTTGTTAATACAAAATATAAATCAGCTAATAAATGATGTGGTATTGTAAAAAGGAAATTAGCTGCAACATTAGTGATGCTTACACATTAATGTATCAAAAATGATAATCCAGTAATAATGTTTTTCTAAAACTAGCCATTTTTTCATAATTAGTGCTTTTACTCTTGTTGTTTTAAGTATATTTTAATGCTAATACTGCAATAATAATAACAATAATGCACTTTTACTTAAGTAATATTTTTAATGGAGGAAGATAAAGTCACTAAAATGTAACTGTTGTCTGCCAGGCACACAGACATACTCTCCTGTGTAATATTAAAGCAATTTGTCAGAGTCACTACCAGTGACTGTAGACTAAACTGTAATGTCAGTATATAAAAAAATGTTTTAAAAATTATTTGAATGTATAATATTATTATTATTAGTAATAATAACTAACAATAATCACAATAACAGCAATACTAACAACAATGATATAATAATAATAATGATAATAATAATAATAATAATAATAATGATAATTATAATAATAATGATAATAATAATAATAATTATAATAATAATGATAATAATAATAATAATGATAATAATAATAATAATAATAATAATGATAATTATAATAATGATAATAATAATGATAATAATAATAATAATAATAATAATAAGTACGTGTAGTTCCTACCTTCGGCCACCAGGTGGCGGTGCCGATGCGCCGGAAACCATGAAGAAGTAGCGGCGATGACGCAGATCCAAGATGGCGGTGCAGGTGGAGTTGTGTTGCTTAGAAACTTTCCCGTCACACCTGAGTCCTCTGGATGTTTTGATATTAAAATCTCACCTGGACTCGGTTTTCCAGAATGATACCGATCCACCGACCGTCCTCTTCACCCCGCAGCGGCCTCAGGGTTCCGGGAGGCCGGGCATTTTACTGCGCGTTCACCCAACCACCGAAGAGGAGACTGCGGGGTCCCCCAGAGCCGAGTCCGGGGGCCGGGTCCGGCTGTTGACCAGCCGCCTCTTCCTGCGGCACCACGGGCTCCAGAAGCTCGGCAGCACAGGGACTGTCCGGGCTCTGGACCCGGTCCCCCTGGACAGAGTGGTGCTGGGAGCCCGCAGCAGGCAGAGCCTCCGCTGGGCCGGAGCTGAGCAGTTCACCGCTGTGCTGCTGGAGCTCTGCCGCCCGGGACAGTGGCTGCTGGCCCGGCAGGGAGACCCGCTGCTGCTGCCCCGACACCTGCTGCTGCTGGGAGAGGACCCCGGACAGGTGAGACCCCGGAACAGGTTTTATTAAAACTGAAGACTATAAACACTTTATTAATACTTCATCAACACGTCAGTATCTGAACTTCATCAGCTGCATTTCTGTGAATATTGTAAATTTGACATTTTTGAGAACTGAGAGAAAAAAGTCGAACAAAGCAGCTTCTGGTGAAAACTTAATATTTAAAAACAATATTAATCAGTTAGTTTGCACTCTTAATAAATCAAATCACAATTAAACATTAATATATTTCTCAAGCAATTTTTTTTATTTAAATGATTAAATGTCCTCATCCTGAATTCATCTTAAAGTTTTGAGAATTTAGACATAATATGTTATATTAGGTGGCATGTATATGCACCAGCATCACAAAATAAAACGTTTAAAAACTCTTTACTGTCATTTTTAAAGCAATCAACACTGTCAGATATTCCAACATTTCTGATAAAATCAGACACTTGTTATTAAATAGAAATGTCATAACAGGGTTTGATAACTTTAAAAATATATATTTTGTTAAAGTTGTCTTTATTAATATACTTGGAAACATGCATCCTGAGAACAGAGCAGCTGGTTTGATGAAGTGTTTTTGTGCTTTCTCTTCGGGTGCAGCAGCAGCTGTTGGAGCTGCTGGTGTTGGAGTGCAGTCCTGTAACACAGGGACGGATCACCGCCGACACCTCTCTGGTTCTGACAGACTGCTGGGACTCAGTGGACCACCCGGCCGCCCCCCCGCCCTGCAGACCGCTCAGACTGTGTGTGTCAGACTTCGCTCATTACGCCGATGGCCTCGGAGGTGGGCGGTCCCTTCTCGACAACAGGAAGCTGCTGGGCTCGGGGTTCTCGGGCGTCCTGCAGGCGCTGGAGTGCAGGGTGGACGTCCGGGTGGTGGACACTCAGCGCTGGCTCGGGGTCAAAGGTCAGCAGGGAGCTGCTGTGGACGTGGACAGCTGTGTGTTTGTGAGCAAACAGCTGCTTCTCAGGCTGGGGCTGTTTAACCAGGAGTGGGTGAAGCTGTCCAGGCCGGGCGGGTCCTGCAGACCTCCCGCAGGTCTCACTGATGTCAGGGCGGCCGTCTGCAGGCAGCGGCTGGTCTCTGTGCTCGTGGTGGATTCAACGCAGAGTCCAGACCTGCAGAACCACGAGGAAGTTGGTTTCATATCAGCAACTCTGTGGTTCAACATGACTGAAGGAGACGTGATCCCTGTGAACAGCTGCACTCTGAGGATGAAGGTGCAACTAGAGCTGAACATCTAATCTGAATGTTATCGATATCGCAGTATGGACTAGTGCAATATCCAATTCGCAGGAGGCAAAATATGTCTCACAATACCATTCTGATTTAAGTATTGTGGTGCTGCACCGATGTCCCGGCCTAAAGATCATATTATACAGACTTAAGAAATGTTTGTTTGGTACAGATCCTCGCTAAAAAATCACACCATGATCATTTTAATATTATTAATATTCTTCATTGAAATGAAGAATAATATGCGGAAATGATCACCCTCCAATATCATGAATCATATCGCAATTGCAATTAGTTTTTATTTTTATTTCAAAATCGTTCAACACAACACAGTCACTGAACACACCGGTGGTACCCAACCTCGGGGTGGGCGCCCCTGAGAGGGTCGTGAGGTGAATCTAAGATGGTCCCAAAATGATTACCAGGGGAGGAAGTCAGAAAAAAACATATATTTAAATTTTATTTTGTCTAATCCATCACCAGCAAATCATTTTTCACATTAAAAGCCAAGGCCAGAAAGCTTTTAGTGTGAAAAATCAGCAGGAAGTGTTGATGTTCTTCGATAGAGGAAAACTTGTGAAATGGTGTCCTAACAGTTGAATAATAATTAGTTGTGTCCCAACATCCTGATCTCTTGTTGCTCCGTCTCAGAGGTGGAGACCGTCTCCTCCGGCGCGCGGCGGACATCACTCTGACAGTTTCTGTCGCTCGGCTTCTCCAGCGTTCGCCAGCGAGCTCCACGTCCAGCCGGTCCTGTCTCCGCTCTACAACAACCTCAGCTGCTACGACAAGCTGCTGTCTGCACACTTCAGTACGCCCAGGTCAGCATCACATGCCGTGTCCCAGTGCCATACTGCATACTAACTGCATGAAGTGTTATCAAGTATATACTTAATAATGATTATTCTGCTGTTTCTGCACTTGGTATACAAGAACATACTTATATTATACCATCCGCCTGCTGTGAGATGTCTGAGAAGCCTTTCTTGCTTGAGGTTGTAGAAAGTCCTCTTTACAAATAGATTTAGTTTGAAGGGTTTGTTTTGTACATGGAGAACAAAACACTGTACAATGTTTAAACCAGACTGACCATGTAAAGGACAGAAAGAGACAAAGATCTCTGAGCAACAGCTCAGTAAGAA
>CALSCE010010695.1:2274169-2285246 GCA_943593645.1 Bovichtus variegatus | reverse complement strand
ATACTGTAAATGATGTAAAGTTAATTTATAAAACTGTAAAATGTAATTAATAAATTCAATAATTTGAAATTGAAATAAATAATTGAAGTTAACTTTGACTAATGAAAACAGATGTGAGATTTAATTTTTTTTCAACTACATCACCAGCCAATCGGGTGGAGAATTTCTCCACGCACCAAAGTGTAACATGATTTCGGAAACAACAAAAATAATTTTTATTATTAACAATTACTTAATTACCATCGTGACATACCCGCCCTGAGTTTACTGCAGTACCACTGCCTTCTACTATTATTACTGTAATCTTAACCAGTGTTAAATATACCGACTCAACCACCCATGTATATTTAATTATTATAAGCAAATCCTTTTTTAAAGCGGTGGGGTCCGGGCCAGGCGCCACGAGGGGTCTTAAGCCCACTAAGTTGTATTTGTTGCCCCCTCTGTTTAAGCTTTATGTATGTATAGAAGAATAGCAAAAACAACAAAATGATTAGCTGACATAAATGTGACTGAAACGGTAGCTTTATGTTGTTATTTAGCATTTCTAAGGCTATTGCATTTTAAAAGCAATGCATTTTATTATGTGAAAATAATTTCCGCCTCGCTATTTTTAACGTCCCCGCTCAGTCTTCATACTGCCGCCTGGCCTAGTTGGGTCACATCGTCACACAGACATTTAAAAAAAATAGAATCCAGGTATGAAGAAATGTTGAGATTAAAGAAAAAGTCATGAAACTTTAAATAATGATGCTGATTTTTATCATTTTTGTCAAAACCAAAAAAAATGAAGTAGTCATTTTTAAAGAAATCGTTAATGGTTTTACTAAATGCAACTGTGCAGAGCAAAAAGAAGATGCTAAGAGATTTAATCATAATACACTTTCATTATCAAACATCTATTAAGGCTTTCTACATTTCACTGCAGTTGGCATAAAACTTTTAATATAAAGTTAGGAAATTGAAATGGACAATATCACAATGTGTCAGTTTACTGAAAAATCTTTGAATTCAAAAAAACTTCAGCGATTTGGAAGATGTTGAGTTTCCGCTTCACAAAGTCATGACATGCCGAGATGCTAAGCTATATACAGCTAGCCACTTTTAAATGTTTTATTTCAAAACATCAGAATCACCTCAACAAATAAAGCAGTAAATAGAAGAACCCCCAAAAGCAGAAATAATCAGTGGTAGAATTAGATGCAATTAATTGACCCCTCCGGTTCATGTTGACGCTCGATGTAAAGGAAGTAGCTACGACCCAAAATGTCTGGAGTGGAAATGAATTATGTCACAGTAGAAACACACAGACGACAGTTTTCCTGACGGCAGCATTTCTAAACCAGAAAACACCTGAAGGGTTTGTAGCCGTGCTGTTTTCCCGCTTTTATTCCCTTCAAAATCTAAACTTCTAGCTAGCATGCTAACCTAACTATTTGCAGGCCGGCTTTCACATTCTGCTCTAAAAACCTTTTAAAATGGTAGGAAGTAATAATTTAGTAACACTAACTACAAAGCATCTGGGAGAGTAGTTGAGCCACGAAGCCGTCTTCTACTGTAAAGTTATACAGAAAGGAACGGTTAGCAAAGCTAGCTAAGTTAGCATAGAAGCCTGTTGCCCTCACATTCATCCCTGATTCCACCTCTTCATCATACTGATGCATTACTTCTTCCACATGTAAACATTTTTATCATATACTATTGATCGCGAAAAATTCCTGATTCCTATCGTAGACCTCGATACTCGTTAGCTATGAAGCTAGTTTTGGCTAATAAGCTCTCTACTTTTTGGTTAGCTACAAGGCTGTCACTTTTAAACAGGAATTCAGTATCATTTAAACGTGGGAAAAACGTAATGTTTGATTTCTAATGATCCATCCAACTTTGACGCTATAGACTTGAGTTTTTTAAATTTTAATTATAGTTCTAAAATGGTGAGAAAATAGCCTACTAAGAAAGGAGTAATGGGGCACATTGAATAGAGATCAGTAGCATTGGCAGTTAGCGCTGACTGAAAAACGTATGCTTAGCTAGCTAGCTAGCTAGTTAGCCGTGCAGGTTTTCTAAATAAATTCCCAGAACTTTCTTTAAACCATCTTGGTAGCAGAACTGACTTTGCAACGAATTATAGCAACAGAGATTCTCCTCAACGTGGCAAAGTGAAGAAGAAATAGTGAAATCTGAATACGCCTACAAGAGTAAAGATATCCAGAACCTTCTGAAATGTGTTGGTGGATTAGACATAACTTCATTTTAGCAATCCCGTTAATCAATACAAATATTCGGTGACACTTTATATTAAGTCAGTAGTTTATTTTTTTTATATCACTTTTTTACAGCAGGTCGATATGGTTAACAAAGACTAGTTTTCTTTTGATGGATGTCACTATGAAAATTTAAAAGAAATAGAGATTCATCCGATATCTTAAAATTTTGGTCCTTTTTTCTTTTTTTTTTTAATGTTGAGTGACAAGCAAAAAATACTACAAGTAGAGAACTTAATATAAAGTGTTACCACGTTAGATTCAGCTCAACATGCTGGATGTGTTTGTTTTCCTTTGTTTTTCAGTGAATCCATCATCATTGCAAAGTGACCACTATATGACTTCCATACATCCACCGTGACATAACCACACAAAGAATGGGAATCTGGAGAAATTTCAAATAGTCGGTAAGAAAAGTACTAAATATTGCCATGGACGTTCTCACTGGTCAGATTACAATCAGCGTTATTACTGTCACGTGAACAACAGAAAAGATGTCACAGTTAGCTATCTCGCTAAAGCTAGCCATCTGTAAAACTTAAATTACTCTAATGTGGGTTATTAATTAAAACTGCCTCTCTGGTGGTGTTGAACAAAATGAGACTGAAGGCTCCACTTGGTCAAAAGAAAAAAGCGTACCATTTTATTTAATACTTTTTCTTCCATATAATGCTTCAAATAAATCAAACTAGTTTTTAAGCACACCATTACGCCCCTGTTCTTCAGTGTAAATCAGTATAAAGATGTTCACATTGATCTCTGACTTCCCAGTATCTGATCTGGTGATATAACTGGGACCTCCCTCAACCAACAAGATTCTTAGTCAAATGCTAATTAAATTTGCGTACATTTTTCTGCAATGTAGCGGCTGAAACTCCATTTTCCTGAGGCTTGTAAGAGAATATAATGTAAATGTCTCTGCGAGATTCAAACATCCCACATGAAGCTGATTTTTCCAGACTCTCCATCGTTTGAGCTGGCCATGTGGCGATGATTACGCACTGACAAACGCAACGAATATTAAGCGTTTTGTTCCAAAACTTTTTTTACCCACTTTATGAAAAATAAAATGGAAAAAACAAAACAATAAATTTGTCTAAAACCTAGAAGCTCCGGGCTGCAAAGGTGTCTCATTTAGTCAAATAAAGACTTCAAGTTCCTCGAGTGCATGTCCTGCAACAACAGCACAGATAATAAAGCGAATTATTTTCCGTTTCTTTAGAAAACAGTGATTAGCAACCTTGTTTTCTAGTAGCAGCGTCTGAATCTCGACATTACAAATTTTCATACCATCAAGGGTTGAATAATGAAAAACGTTCACATTTTCTGGTATGTGTCATGTGACGCTTCGTATTGTGCGGAAACCATGGATGTATAAGAAATGGGACACCGAACCCAAAGATTGGCGGGTATTCAACACAGTGAACTGCTCGCCTGGCGCATACCCCAAAAAAAGGTTTTCTAGCTTCCCGGTTGACTTCGGTGGTGGATATGTGCAGTAGCGTTTCTGGTCCCGCCCGCAAGTTCCCGCTCGACCCATAGACTTTACATCGTGACCACGTAGCAGAGTTTAAAATGTATTTTTTCTCTGCTCAAGGAAGGTTTTACAAATATAAAACCTCCAAGGATCCAAAATTCATAATTGACCTTGTTTGCAGTTCAAGGTGTCCTGTCAACAGTTTACAGACGTCTCTTTTATGATGGTGGTCTATGGGGGGAAAATGCTTTTTGGGCACTGGAAACAAGGCGGAGCGCGGCGCCGCACCCAGGTCTTATCATACATCCATGGTGTAAGCGAGCTACTCGGTAAGTTTTTATCTGACAGAAGAATGTGAGGCAGCAGCTGGCGTCCCGTCAGAGTTTAATCAGCAGCTGGTTTGGACTCTTCTGAGACTCAAACACACGGACCTGGAAACCTGCAAGAGAAACCTGCTGAACTAAGAACACAGGGACAGTTTGTGTTTGGATGGGAAAGATGTACAAGCCACAGTCATTACGGTCTAATGAGCCAAAACAGATGTGTATTTGAAGAGAGGGGGTGAAGCTGTAGTCCAGGTCTGGGTGTAATCCGGATTAATCTGGAGGTCTCAATCTCTGTGGTTCGTCCTCTTGCTTCACTCTGTTTTGTGGTTCCTGGATTTTAGTTCGTTGCTGGGGCAAAGATCCAACACACAGGTCTTCCTTTTCTTTGTCGTCCATTTCTAACGAGCAGATTCTCTCCTTCAGGGTCTCAGGTGAAGTGGGGCATCCGGCTGCAGGTTCTGGAAGAGAGGGAACGTTGGGTTTTTGATGGACCGCATCAAAGTTAGTCTTTTCACTCAGACTGTTTTCTTTGTTCACTTTTACTGAGCAGAGAAAACAAGAAGACAGACAAAAAAATGTAATACAAATAAAATAAAAAGGTAAGGAAAAAGACAAACTTCTTTGGGAAAAGTTCATGATTTCAGAACCGGATAGTTTTCTAACCAACAACCACAAGCTGGACACAAAACCCCCGATAAAACCACAGAAGAAGAGTGCATTGTTAAAAAGAAACGTCAAACTCTTCTCGCAGACTGTGGTGTGAGGTTATGTCTAGAAAACCTTCGGGGAAAGATGTTGGTCAGCGCGTCCTGTCTCATGTTTCAAGTCAGTGTCTGACTTTTTAAAATGAAACCACTAAAGCATTAAACGTCAATTCCACCTTTGTCACACCTTGTGTTTGAAATCGCACATTAAACGTAAACCGCATACTGCCTACTAAATTAACGATTAGGTATGCCATTACCAGACGACCGTTCTCACTGATATACACGAGCAATACGTCTTCTCTGCGCCACATGACCATTGCAACGTTAACAGTCAAAACTTAACTTCACTCACCATCAGTATGAATATTATGAATAGTATGAATAGTATGTTATTATGCGATTTCGAACACATTCATTCAGCTGTTTGACAGACGATTCTTTCTGTTTGCAGATACATTTAGTTTGAACGTACAGTATGATGAACAGCCAAATCCACTTGTGAAGAATGTAATCTGTCTTGCATTACATTTCTAAGAAAAAAGTCTGTAGTCAGCGGGTTGCAAAAATATATCACATATCACATTCATTTTGACCGGTTTAAGTAACCTGACAGATATTTACTGAGACTCAGTGCCAGGACTTTGAATTAATCGAGTTTCTAATCATTACTTTAAAACAAACTGCGGTCCAGTCCAGTGTGTCTGACGTTATTGTGTGTGTGCAGCTCTATCGTAACCCGTTTCTGTTAACGTTACATCTTCATCCTTTTTAAACCACTCGCTGTGTTTTCGTTGATGGTCGGGTTCAGCATTCCTCCATGCAACATAAGCCATATTTACCGCTTACGTGGCCTTTGCTACTTTTGTGCGCTTCATCCTTTTCCTCCTCATGAGGGTCACCTGAGGCCTCTTCAACCCTGCGATCAGCAGCAGCAACCTGGGCCGCGACTTGGTGAGCCAGCTTCTCAGTAGCGTCCCCTTGGGAAACCTGCAGGAACAGAAGAAGTCCATTAAAGCCAGGACATCCACAGAACCAGGAGGATATTAATACTCTCTGGGTATTAGTCATTCAATACCTAGTTTAGAAAACCACAAAGAAAATATAGAGCGGTGCAGGGATCATATATTTCTCAGCAAACCCGGAAGTTAGCATCACCCCGGTTCCCTCAAGAGAAATCCAATGGGATTTTTCCATTGGATTTTTAGTTATTGCAGAAAATTATCTCTGCATTTATGATACTTACACGTTTTCTTCAGAAAGATAATCTTTAGAAAATGAACACCACTTTTATGATTTTTGAAGCGTAAATGCAATGAGTTAAAATGCTAACGTTAGGCTACGCCGTGGGCGCATGACTTCGCGTCGCCGCCGTTAAACTAAAGGCGGACTTGTGATCGGCGTGATGACGTTTAGTTGTCTCATTGAGCCACTTGTTAGCAACATCCGCTTTTTAGACGAATAGAAGCTTCAGAAATTCACGAGCGGGGGTATTTACGGACGGGTTTTTTGTCGTAGAACAAAACGTTTAAAATCTCTTAAGCTTATTTCAACCATCTAACCAAAAACCCATAAAAAAAAATTAAAAAACATCGACTTCGAGACGAGGAAACCGGAAGTGTGAAAATGCTAACTAGTTTCCGGGTTTTAAGACTTCTGCAGCACTCCAAGACCTTATTGTGCAGTAAAAAAAAACCATTTCAGGCCAACTTTCCAATAAAGCATAGAAGTAAATTCAAATTCTACTTGAAAATCAAAAACAGTATAAAACTTCTAAAAATACAGGGTTTTTTTTAGATAATGGAACCAAATGTGGATTTTCCAGCTGATGGTAACATTAGTTGCTCCACACTGAAATATCTCAACAACTGTTGGATAGTTTGTTATGAAATTTAGTTCAGACATTCGTGTTCCACTCAGGGTGGATTGTGAAACATTGGTGATCCTCCTCTTCTTCATGTAGCGCCGTCACCAGCTCATCATTTTAATGTGTCCAATACTGTTATAACCATATAACCATCAGCCTCAGCTGCACAATGTGTTTACTACTAATTTGCTAATCGCTAAACTAAGATGGTGAACATGGTACAATTTATATTATAGTGCTAACACTTCTTACTCACAGGCAGTCTGATAAGGAACTAAACTCTTGATGTAAAGTTACAGTCTCCAGGCTAAATGTGTCTGTTTTTACATTAATATGCACATTACAGAACTTATTCCCTCTTGTGCCTCTTAACAAATTAAACAACATCAAAGCTTGATATTTGAACAAACACATAATCTTCTCTGCGGTCAGTAGGGACGAACCGCAGACTCCCCCGGAAGCTGAAGTCTGTGCACTGAATCGCTAATTAAACTCATCTTTTATTTACCGGGGAAGAGCGAGAGTTGCTTGAGAGAGGCAACAAACAGAATATAATGGAAACTAACTGGACCATAGGAAAAGTGTTTGTCCTGTGAAGAATACAGTACATGGACTGAACTAAACTGGCAGAAACAGATGATCCTTCAATGACAGCAGCTCGATGTGACGCCGCGAACAACTCTCGATCCAGCGGTCTCATGAGACGCGGATCAGACAGGCGTGACACGTGTATGAGGCCGCGCAGCCAGACTGCAAGATTGAAAACTTCGGCATTTCCTGTGGATGCTTTTCGTGCTTTGACAGGAAGTTCTACAAACAAAACAAAAAGGTGAACAATTAAATGAAACTGTTGTGAACATCTATCGAAGTTAACGGAACAACTTCCTGTCTCAGCTTCAGACTTCTTTTTTTAGCGATGTTGCCATGTTCTCAGATCTCAGTAGTTACTTTGATGAGGACAATATTATTAATGATGGGGAAAACTACAAAAAAAACCCAAAAAAAACGGAATTATCCTTTAAAAAAAATTTAAACCGAGTCAATCTGCTGGGAATTAAGTTTGTTAGCGTTTTGATTAACATGAAAAGGCTGCAACTAATGATTACTTTCAGTGAAATTGACGATAATTTTCATGATTATTTTCTAAAACGCCAGAAAACAGTGAAACATGGCATCACAATATCCTCAAGCACAGGTTGACGTCACTAAATGTCTGGTGTTGTCCATCAAAAAAGTCCAATTTACCGAATTATTCAATTTACTACAATAGAAGTAAGAAGTAAGTCGTTTCTCACATCAAATTTAGCCTATAAAATGAAAACAAAAGTATTAAATGAGCCCAAGGTCCTGACTTGCTCCTTTTGTTGGCCAAACAGTCCAAAACCAAAGCGCATTTCATGTATTACCTCAACCAAGGATGTTATGTTTTCGGTTTGGTCTGTTTGTCGGCAGGATGTCGGAATAACTCCTGGCCCGATTTTCATGATACTTGGTGGAAGGGTGTAGCATGTGCCACTGAAGAACCCTAACGTTTGAGCGAATCCAAATCAAGGAGAGACGCACATTATTTTTCACTTTGGTTAACGTTGCGAGATAGGGCATTTGGCCTGGTTTTCATTTAGAAACGAAGACAAGCAGCAAATCTCCATGAATGAGAAGCTGGAACCAGGAAATATTTGGCCTTTTTGCTTAAACAATGACTTAAACAGTCAATTATCAAAAAAAGTTGTTGATTAATATTCTACCGATCAACTAATTAATTGACTGATATACAAAATAAAAACAACAAATGCTTATGAAATAAACCCTCGAAGCAAAAACAGGAAACGCTGATTTTATATTTGGATCATACGAACTCCAACACGCAGGAGAAGACAGCGGTCGTGACATAAACAAAAGGTCACGTCGACCGACTTTTAATCCGGGATTCAACCAAAGACCCGACCGACCAATCACATCCACTCCACACGCTCTTTTTTTTTTTTTTTTCTTTCTTCCGACGAGCACCTCGTCACTAAAGCCCGGATTAGAAAGCAGGACAGTACCTCAACCAGTAACACTCCTCACCGAAGCACCATAGCAAACGCGTTTAGCCTCCTTCAGACGCTTCACATTCTCGACAAACAGCCTTTTTGAAGCAGGAGCGCGGCGCGACGCTGCAGCAGCTGCGACCTTTGTCTCTTTATACAAGTTGTGACCTGCTGAGCGCGATAGAAAAAACCTTTGTGCTGTTCGAGCACACTGAAACCAGCCAGAGAGAAATCTAGCAACGTGTAGACGCGGACGGGCCTTGCTGACGCCATTGTTGTGGCCTGCGGGGCTCGATGTTAAATGTACCGAGGGGAACATTGTTTGTGTAACTGCCCCTGCCGTACCCCCCCTCACCCCCCCCCCTCTCACCCTTTACCCCTCATCCTGTTCATTATCCTCATGTGATTGAGCTTTGTCTTCTCCTGGACGTTTCAAATGCATCTTCACTTTTAATCGACTTCTTCTCCTCCATGTGACAAACGGCGGCCATCTTTAAATCCTCTTCAGGCTCCGTGCAGGTTTCTTTTGCCCCTCGCTGACCTCTTCTTTACCTTTCACTCTTAGGTCTCGTTTTATTTTAATTTGTTCTGTATGTTCTTGTTGTTTCCCTTCCCAGAAATCTTCCATTTCTAATAAAAGCAGTACCTTACATCCTTATAGTAAATCCTCCTGCTTTGACAGCTGTTTTTCCCCCCATGTTGTTTGTCTTTTCAAGTTTTCTAATGTCCTCCAAGTGTTCCCTACCTAACCCTACCACCACCACCGCCACCTCCTCCTCCTCCACAGCAGACATCTTTGCTTTTTTCTGTTACTGACCGGTCACCGACGTCCTTAGAGTCAGAGGAACCAGGTAACTTTGACATTGTCCTCGTCCGTCCGGCCTGTAGCAGCTAGCGAGAGGAGCTCACTCTTAATATCTGAGGCACCTAACAAACAAGCTGGCAGATCATCATCAGCAACGTCACAACCGTCCCTTCTGTCTGCTTCAGCAGGAAAAGAACCGCTCATCCCAAAACTTAGTAATCCAGGTGACAAGTTTATTTTCAACAGACGTTCGCCCGCGTCAGAGAATAGAGGCACCACTAAGTTGTTTTTCAGAGCCGCAGAGGAAACTTTTAACAGCAAATCTACGACTTTTCAGCACCGACAAAACCAAAACACTTGCCTTAAGTTCATCAAGAGTCCAGGTTCTCACTGCGAGGCTCTGAAAAATATCGAGTGAACACTTTCTAAAAGTGGAACATGGAGTCCCGGTCGATGTTATCCACATCCACGCTCTCCATCACCTCCACTCTTCACCTCAGCACACAACTTAGCAGTCCTCTACCTCCACTCCCTACCTCTGCACAAGGAACACAACAGAAAGCCGTCCTTACCAATTGACCCCACACATTTGTTAGGTTATGCCCCCGGCGTCCCTGCAGAGGCACATATATGATCCCCGCTGCAGTTTTTTCCTCTCACACTAGAAGCTTCAGCCAGGACGCAAAAACAAATCTGCTAAATAATAGGAGGCCATGAAGCGGCCGGGTGGGGCCTTTAAAAAGGAGGGTCCACTCAGCACTTCTGACTGCAAACGGCAACGGGTGATCCCAGCACACGCAGCCAATCAGGGAGCAGACTGCACCTGTTGCCATGACGCCCGGCACTGACCGGTATAAAAAGGTGGTGGTCGTGGTGGTGGTGGTGGGGGGGTGTGAAGGAAGAGGTTAGATGAAGTGTCGCTGAGGCTGCAGGACTGTCAGCTGCTGCACGTTCAACACACCAACATCCTGTGACACTTTCACCAAATAAATATTTTCTCTATGAAGTTCTTCATCCATTAAAAAAAAAACGTAAAGCGTTTAAGTTAAGTTTGTCTCTAGTCTTCTATTAGTTTCAGGTGGTGGTAACTAAGTACATTTACTCAAGAATGACTTGAGTAGTCTTTTGTTAACTTTTTCTATACATACAAACATAATGGCACACAGAACCAGTTGCCACGGGAGATCAATGGAAACAAAATAAATCTGGGGCAAACAACATTTACTAAAAGTTTAGTACAAAATGGTAAACTGTGGACACAAGTGAAAAATAACAGATATACAATATATATATATATATATATATATACACACATTAGTTCCCTTGAGTATTTGTATTTTCTGCTACTTTATACTTTTTCAGGGAATTGTTGTTCTTTTTAGTCCAGTACATTTATTTGATGTAATATTATAGGTTAAGATACAACTTTACAATATGATGCATCACTATTTATAATACATTATATATTATATATATATATATATGTTATATATATATATATGTTATATATATATATATATAATATATATATATATATATATATAACATATATATTACATATATATTATATAACATATATATAACATATATATTACATATATATT
>CALSCE010010695.1:2237870-2249169 GCA_943593645.1 Bovichtus variegatus | reverse complement strand
TTTATTTAAATCTGCACACATGTTGATGTTAAACTTCCAGTTTCTTTTACCAAGGACCAATCTGACTGTACCCCACCGAGCTTTTGTGGCAGGAGATTACAAACTCTTCATCAATAGTGTATGTCCTATATATATATATATATATATATATATATTCTAGGATGAAAAACTTTCAGTTGTTCTGTTAAAAGTCAGAAGTGAGTGAAGCCTGCTGATGGAGGCTTGAGAGGTGAAAGAGATCCAGACTAACAGACTGTAGATCTGATGTGACACGAGACGACATCAGCTTCCTATGAAGGAGACGAATTATCAACATTAAAGCTCTTCATCCTTCAGCTCAGTGAGGAAAAGCTTTTACCTGCAGGTGTTCTGGGATACGTCCACAGACTGTCTGCTCGCTGCAAAAAAAAAATATATATATATATATATATATACATATATATATAGCGTTTGACAAAAGTCGCTTGCGGCCAGTTTGGACATTCCGATAGAAAACAATGTAATCAAACGGATTTTGTCGCCAACGCTTGCATCGCATCCAGCTGGGACACGATGTCATGGACATAATGTGCAAAAATAGATATTGAAATTGTTCTATCCTATGTGTTTTTGTTTTGTAGGAATATTTGGAAGTCCTTTTCAGCCAGCTTGGACAGCCCACACATCCTGGCCGCACTAAAGTTGTACCTGTAGCTCCTGAAAAATCTGTCTTTGGTCTTAAATGGTGGACAGACGGACCAAAGTCCCCGACCACAGGGTCAGCAGGGTGCATAGATGTAGTAGGCAGGCCCTCTTAAACTGAAGTAGAAGAAGTTAATCACAAGTTAAGAATTAAAGTTGTTGTTTGTATCTGTTGTAAAGAGAGAATTTGGGGAGTTTCCCATTCACAGATGATGCAGGTGTACGAGGAGCCTAATAATTCTCAACAAACTGAGAGATTTAACTCATTTCGTCGTTGACAGCTGAAGCTAGTACATGGCTCAGTCGCACAATATTGCCTGATATTACTGTGCAGAGCCGCAGGATCAGTCACCTCCAGCTCTCAGGCTCCTGCTGGGCGGCCTGATCCGTGCAGACTGCAGCAGACAGCAGGGAGGACTTGAGTCCAGCTGATCTGACAGTACAGTTAATATTTCAGTGAGGAACTCCACCACAGCAGAGCACAGCGTGTCAGGCCTCATCACGTCGCTGAGGAAACAACTGCTACCGCTGAGGCCGTCCGTCTGTCTGTCTGGATCGCAGCAGACAGGCCTCTCTAAATCTGTAGACCCTGCAGTGCCTGCAGTTAATACTAAGCATGCAGACCGGGAGAGACCAGCAGCAGCTAAGAGAAAAGGTCAAACTATAAAAAAGGTAAAAGATTACGATCAAATTGACGTAAAAAAAAAAAGGTCAAAGCTCCTCGAGGCCCCTGCACCCAGTTGGTGCACGTGTGAACGACACTAAAGCCGTCACAGCAGGTGTTCGTCTTCCTCCACATGTGTAAGAGGCGAACACGGAGAAACACTCTGGATAAAGAGTTTGGAGGGTCGGGTCTTTATCAGTCCTCACCAAAGCACGAGAATAAAAGTGTCCTGAGTGGATTAACCTGCTTTGACATGCAGTAAACCGCGACGTTAGCAATGCTAACTAGCCTGCTACCTACAATAGCGACCGATCATTGCCTCCAAGGCCGAGGAGCATTGATCATTAACTACCTACGTTACTTTGTTGAATTTCTTTTTACCAGCACATCCACCGTGCAATATTTCCACAGCCGGATCTGGATGATGAGAATTATGAAACATATATTATTAGGGCCATTATAGGTTAAAACAATTAAATAAATAAATAAATAATAATAATAAGCTTGATTCAACCAAGCAAAGTGAAGCGATGTCGCTCCTTGAGGTTTTTCTCGCAAATTAATTCATTTATAAATCTTGGAGAATTTCCACGTTTTTTTTCTCGGAAATTCAGAGTTTTTTCTGGGTATATTAGCCGCCTGTGTCATTTATTTTATTTGTTTTACCTACAATGGCCCTTATACGCCATCATAGACATTAGCCGCTCTGTCCTGCCATTTATTGGATTTGATTGATTTTACATTACGGCCGACGTTGCCTGACAAACGGTAACGTTTGCCAAACACATCATACATACTGTTGAAGTATGTAAGCTAAGCAGCCATGCTTAATGTTCATTTTATTATTATTTTTTAATCCTTATCATACATATACTAGGACTGTGCTGTTATGAAAATCAAGGACTCAATGTTTCTAAAAAAATAACTAGGAATTTGTATGGTAAATGTGCTCCTGTTATCATCGTTATCTGCATATGTGCCGCGCAAAGAATATTATTTTGAAATGGTAAAGAATATTATAAGAATCTGCGGTATTTTAAATACAGTCCGATGTGATGTAATCCAATCACAGTGTGTTGAAAGTGTTCAGAGGACTCCACGTGAGTCCTCACATGACTGAGGTATAATTATCCACATCCTGATAAAGGACGATGTGTAGCTGTTTCTATGAGCCGGGAGCCGTTTGTCACACTGGATGAGGTGTGTTTGTGGAACTGTGTGAAAATGACACCACACGCCTCCTACTAAAAGGCTGCAGATGGAGCAGGCAGATGGAGCAGGAGGAACAGAGATTCAATCAAAGCAAACAGTTCAGATACCACATCGCTGAAACCCCACATCGCTCTCAGACAGCTCCTTTAAAAACAATTTAAAAAAAGGGTCAAAAGTGTTCTGACGCTTTTAAAAAGGTTTGTCTACGTCAGTAATATTTGGAGACGTTGGTGTAAGATGGGTCTATATTTCCAGATATGATTTATGGATGCTTTATGAAAGCTTTTCAATTATCTTACCCACTTTATGTGGTGAGAAAATGTCTGACTGTTCCTTTAAATGTGATTTTTAGCAGCAGCAGTAGAGGTGAAGTCTGCGAGGGTGGAGGCTGAGGAGTCATTTCTGATAAAAATCTTTTACATTGTCAAACAGTCGATGTTGGCTCGGCTCTCGGCTGAGCTCCAAAACTGTTTCAATCACAGATTGAATCTTTAATTTACTCAACAGCAGCAGGTGGAAAAAAATAAACGACCTTCAGCAGATCAAGGTCACCGATCTAAAAAAAAAGGAAAAAAAAGCCCTCTCGCTCAGTTTGTGTCTGTCAGACGCTGTTAGTGTGTTTTGTTGGTAAAGATAACAATTGCTCCTGAATACAGATGAGAAATACACATCATAATGATCTCAAACGTATTTTGCAGTCAGACTGGAGGTTTCACAAGTTCTGGATATACGTTATTCTCGATTTTCAGTATTTGTTCAACAAGGTAAATTCACTCTCTATTAAATATGTTTACCTGCAACATGAACTAGTATTCTGTCTGTCTGTGGAAGCTATTAAGACACATGTTCAATTACACTTCTGCAAATGAAATACATCCATTGATCAGTGCATTGACTGCATGGTGGGATAGTTAACCAAAGTGTCACATTTTACTGGATGGAGAAGCAGATTAAGGAATGCATGCTGAAGGGATGGAATATATATATATATATATATATATATTAAAGTGAAGCAGTGTCTACTGGGTACATCCTCAGTGTGTTTCGGTGCTTTTATTCTGAAACTCTTTGTCTGTGCGACCAGGTTTAAAGGTTTGAACGATGACAATTCCTGCATTTATACACGTTAACATCAACACAATTAATAACACATTTTGATGAAGTTGGTTAAAACTCCTGTATTATTTATGAATGAATGAACCCAACACAGACAGATCACAGGATCGCTGGAACGAGTCGCTCTGAACGCTGCGTGTCTCTGACGCGACTGAAGCTCAAAGTATTGATCTGATACAGACAAACTCCTGAGGCTGTGACGCGATCTACTAGAGGAGACGTCTCACTCTGTTGGATTATGGGACTTTGTGTAGCAACGTGGCGATACAGAGTGAGACTCCTTGCCTCACAAGCTATCTTTGACGCGTACCGACACCAGGCCTGCAGAGAGCACTTCAGCTGGTGTGAGAATAATCAATATATAAGCTGTTACAATGAGCCTTATTGTTCCTTATTTAGATGTAATATGTGATATGTAAGATGTTATTGAATTAAGAAACTTAGTGGCCAATCTACTGTGAAATAAGAAGCAATATTTGTAAACTGTGAAGCGGAAGAGTACACCACCTAAAAGGGAGACAGAAGATCTGATTGGAGCAGAGAAGCGCTGAGAGGCGTGGCCTAAGTGCCAACAAGGGGCCAATAGGACCTGGCCCCAGCCAACCAATGAGAGAAGACTATACCTGAAAGGCAGCAGGTATAAAATATGTAGTAAACTAGAGATCTGTGAGACAGAGTCACTACTTAAATGTGTCTGTGGACAGTGACATGATCCTCAGCTGAAGACTTTTATAATGCTACCATATCATCATGGGATAAATACAGTTAATATGAAGAGAAGTTTCCTGAAATTGATTTCTATGCGTCTCTATTTCCGAATATAAGAACACGACACTGGACAACAGTCAGGTTTCATTCTGGCCTGTTATCAAGTTACTCACAGAATCAGCATGACTGAGCGACAGCTAATATGAGCTGCCGCCGGTGGTGTTTGTCGGCTGAAAGTGAGACGCTGCTTCCGGAGCGTTTTCTACGCGGATCTCTGCTCATCAGATAGAGAGTGAAGAGTCGGAGCTTTAAGCGAATCTGTGACGCGTCAGGTTATAAAATCAGGGGATTCAGAGCTCAACGACGCAAACAAAGACGCTCACGTTCGGCAGTGGTGCAATGTAACCAAGTACATTTGTTAATTTATTCAAAAGCACTGCACTACACTTTATACTCCGACAGAGCTTCCTCCGTTGATATAGTGCATCAGAAAGTGTTTATGAAGCATTGTAAATGCATCATGAGTCACTAAGAAGCCCTCATAATGCACTGCAGATGTGTTCTTCATAGAAAGTGTTACTGAAATATACTGTGAAGTCATAATAATAACACTTTTTATTTAAAGAGCACTTTTCATAGCAATCAAAGAAACTAATTACACTTTAAAAGCAGTTCTGAGAAGCTGAGTTTTGATTTGAGATTCGAACATGGACTCATGTGGGAGAGAGTTCCAGGGGGGGGGGGGGGGGGCCGACGCTAATAAATCATCAATAGTTGCATCTATAATGTTTTATGAGTGTTGTGATAGTGCATCAGACAGCATTACGTGTGTTTATGAGTGCGGCCATGAGGCTTTATAAAAGCACTTTGAAAGAATTTGACTCACATCCGATCATCATCATGGCCACAGCGAAGATCTTCTCTCCGTCCGTGTTTGGTGCGATGTTCCCGAAGCCGATGCTGGTCAGACTGGTCATGGTGAAGTACAGCGAGGTGATGTAGACCGAGTCTTTGCTGGGGCCCCCCTCCCAGCGGCCCGAGCCCGAAGCGTTGAACCTGTACGGCGTCCCCACCGTCTCTCCCAGCAGGAACAGCCAGCTGTCCATCCTCACGCTGTTGGTGTCCTCGTCGATCACCTCGTAGTCTCCGATGCTGTACCAGATGCAGGCCAGCCAATGTGCCGCCAGGCCGAACACGCACACCAGTAAAACCAGTACGGCCGCGCCGTACTCGATGTAGTGGTCCAGCTTCCTGGCGACCCGACCCAAACGCAGCAGACGGACCACTTTGAGAGAGCTGAAGAGACTGCTGATCCCCTGGACAGGAAGAGGGAGAATATTAAATATAACATATAAAAAGAGCCGAGTTTCACCAGCAGGGGTTTAGACGATGCAAACTACAATGTTAAGATTGATCATTAGTTCATAACATTTGCACTATTACCGTCAGTTTTTCTGTTGAAGTGCGTTAAATCTGGTGCAACCCGTTCATGGTCACGTGGTCAAAGTGATGTTCAACTTTGGGAGAAGAATAGTATCAAAAGTGTAAAGTATCTTTACTCATTAGACACATGCTCCTGACTGAATCATCGCTAAGTATTCTGTCTCTTATACTCTCAACAATATAACATTTAGACGTTAACTAGCAGTGTTTCCTGAGTATTTATCAAGAAGGGCCAGGACAGTTTCTTCCTGTCGGAGTGGAAAACTTCCGTAAACATTCAGACCATTTGTGGGACCTGGAAAGGTAATTTCACGCTTGACATTTTGTTTGGTGAGGTTCAACTGAACTCTGCTGCTTCTGCCTTTGTGGTTCGGTTCATTTGGGCTGTTGTGAACAACCAGACCGAGACCGGCTGAAAAAAAGGAGGCTCTCAGTCTTCTTCCAGATGAACTCCGATGTTGGTAGTTTGTGGTCTGAAAGCAAGCGGGCAGGTTGTCAGAATCCGTTTATTTCTCTGTGAGCTCGAATAAACACATCAGGTTCAGTAAAATGGCGAGCTGTCAATCACCCTGAACTGTCCAACCGATGCTTTGGTTTGTTTGGCCACAAATAAAAAGACAATTCATCTTTTTTTTCCCCCCTTGGTGCGAAACAACTGAACCACACTACGAACTGTCCACTGAACCCGAGAGGGACGAGAATATTTGTAGGTCGAAACAAACAATCATCAAACCAGCACGTCAGCCCCGCAGTCGCACGAGCTTTGTGAAGCATAATGTTTCATTTCTGTTCAGGCCGCTTGGTTACGTCACCGATATAAAAGGTCGGCAGGTTTATTTGAACTGAATTATCACTGAAGACACCAAAAATATGTAACACTGTGTTTAGAATCAGATTTTTATGCGATATGACATAAAAAAAAAAAAGTTTTTAAATGCTTCTTTCCAAACTGTGTCACAGACCTCTTTTGAAGATTGGAGTGGAAACTTTTATCGATGCTTTTAATTTGTAAAGGCTTTTATTGATTAAAAAACGCTGCAGTGACACACAGGGAACATGTTGGATTACACTCAAGTTTTATTTTTCTTCATTATTTTGCTCCCTTTTTCATGCCAGGTCCAGAGGAATGAATCACTCTGTAAATTGTATTGAAAATAAATCTATTTGCATAAGAAAAAAAAAAGCGTGTGACGATTATTAAATATCATCAGTTTATCGTGATAATAAAGGAAGTTTCTGTATGACCCCCACAGTCCTCTGCTGGTGGGCTGCACACTGTATGGGGTTAAGTTTATTGATTGATTGATTGACTGCTCAGTCATTTGGTTGATTTATTGATCACTGCTCTGAAATGGTTGTAGGATTATTAACTGTGAGACTCTAAAGATGTTTCACGTCATGTGACAGTTAATCTACAGCGAATCCTGCAGCACTGAGGAGGTTTCTTTATTTTTTTAATCCACCATTTAACCTGGTGAGTTTAATATCTGATAGAAACAATGATCAAAACTGCCAAAATGAGACTCAAATTCTAAGTGCTTTACATAAAAACAATGAGAACCAATAAACAATAAAATAACCAGCAATATCAGCCATAAGGAAAATCATAAAAAGTCCGATAAAAGTAATATGAGGACGTTTATTCACGCTTTGGACATTGAACTCTTTGCTCAATATTCCATTCCAACCATCAGCAAGCTTTATTTGGAGTCACCCCCTCGCCTGTTCAAATCCTGTGAAAGACTTCATCGCTTTTGTCCCCCTTTTAGCCAGTTCGCCGTCAGAGGGCGGCCAAAGGGTGCAGAAGACCCCTAACCAGGGGCCTCGAGGGGGCCCATTGTGAACAAATTGGTGTTGAAGTCGGCAGAATTCGAGCTAGATACCGTTAGCTGTTAGCAGCCGAGTTACATTATGATGCGTTCAAGCTCTATTCAGTAAAAATTAGTATTTGGCAAAAGGTTAATTATCACGTTATCATGATGAGTTCAAATGTAATCTTGTAAAATTCCGTTTTGTGGCTAAATGTACGAATAAATGTAGTTTTTTGGAAGATGTTTTTACAGCAATATAAAATAGATATTAAAGAGTGAACACTAGCTCTAAGCAGTTACTAATGCCAAGAATCTTTATTATAAAAATACGATCATTTGTTTCCTAATAATTTGAATTGTGTGTTTTTATGCACATAGCCTAACCCCTATAGACGACAATAACAAAGTAAAATAAGAACATTTTGAATTTGTCGGTTTATATTGACTACGGGACGGTTGAAATAATTTTTCTTTTCTTTTTTAAAAAGTTATTCTTGAGCCTTGGATGAGGGGCCCAATTTGGGAAATGTTGTCCCCCTGTTGAAAACTCCTAATGGCTGGCGTTGTTTAAGCGAGACACCTGATTCTACTTCCTGTTCCAGCTGCACGTCACTTAGAGACACGTTTACCACCATCACGCCAGCTAACGCGACTTTAAAACTCTCTCCTTCGACTGTTGGTTGATGTCAGAGTCACGCAAATATCAAAACACATTTGAAATTAAATTAGCTTTTTTTTTTTACCCCCGCTTGTTGTTGTTGGGAGTCTTCACCATCTTGACTGCAATGAAATAAAAAAGATCTGTTTCGTGACTGAGGTCTTAAATCCTCCTCCGCTCTCCGTCAGTGCTTTTAAAGTCAGGATGAAAGATTTAGCGGCACGTATGAAACATGTATGAAACACGCAGCAGCTCTGCCACCTACGGAGACGCGTCCTCTCACTGTTCGTCTCGTCTGTCACTGCAGCCTCTCATCGGACCACTCAGCCGCCTCTCGTCCACAACACTGTTTCCTCACTCGGGAAACTCCCACAACGCACTGCTCCTCCATTAGCGGCCTTCACCGCTGGCACTGAGAGACGCTGAGCATCGACGGCGTGAATGAAGGCAGAATGAAAAGGTCGATTACGCCCTGATGGGCTGAAGCGTGGGCTTAAATCTCCGACACGTTTTGGCTGTGACCACGACGTCATCATCTAATGACACAACAAGCTTCTTGTTTTCACTTCATGACAAAGAAAAATCATTCTGCGATGATGATGGTCGGGTCATTTTTTTAATTTTTATTTTGTCAACCACAAGTTATCATAATACAATAAATGAAGTTTTAGGATCTTGTAAATACTTTATCTCTTATATTTAATCTATTTTATCTTATATTTTATTACCTTTTGATCTCAACATGCATATGAAACTATACTGATCAGGACTTTAACGGTGGGGATTGATAACAGTATCAAGAGCGTCGCCTCCTCCCACTTCTCTCTGTCCCGTCACTTCCTGTCAGCTCTGTACTGTGTGCCAACTTCTAAAAAGAAATTTAAAAAAACAGTTCACCCCAAAAAAAAATCCTTTCCTCTCATTTTCTAGCAGGATATATAAACCAGGATTGCCGCCACACGTTGTATTTTATATGTCTCAGCCTAGTTTGCATCCTTGTCTGTCCAAAATGTCCTCACTTTTATACTATTAGACATTTGTGTGAAATTGTTATAATTAGCATATGAATGATTGAGCTATGGCCAAAAAAACATTTTTGTGAGGTCACAGTGATCTTAACTTTTGACCACCAAACATCTGATCCGTTCATCTTTAAATTCTTTAAAGTGGACGTTTGTGCCACATTTGAAGAAATTCCCTCCAGGCGTCCCTGAGATATCCAGCTCAGACTGGGACAGACTCATGAAAACAAAATGCCTACGGCCACGGCTGTTAAGGCGGAGGAATTAAAATGGGCTTTGCAGATATTTAGTGAGGAAGAAAATGCATTCAACATGTTCTTCAGTGCACAAGGACACGCAGCTTGTTCTGTTGAGTGACAGCGAGCGTCTCATTCTTTAAGCATCGAAGGAAACATTTGTGGACGTCAACGCGAGCTCTTTGAGAAAAAATGCGTGAAGGTTTATTAATATTCTCCATATTTACAATAAGGCTCCAATTCCTCTGAGCTTTGGAATATTTGGAACAAAAACGTGTCTATTTGTTCTTAATCATTTTAAATACACAGTCAAACATTATGTTGCTCGACTCTCGACTAACATTCTTTACTGTAAAATATATTTTTTAATATTAGTTTCAAAATATTAAAATCAAATTCGAACATCTAGATAAACAATTCCCACTAATTACAAACAGAATCACGGTCGTAATTCAATAATGTAAACTAAACTAGTTAGAGTTCATCTGATATATTTTACACGTCATAATCAATAGTCTCTATAGAGACTGTCCACAGGGACGTCTGAGGAAGAGTAGCAAAAAAAAGTAGTAGGAAACATGTAATTCTCTAGGAATGAAGAAGAAATGTTAGCAAAATGATGAAGACATGAGGCGAGTTTTTCATCATCGCTGTGCCAACTGTTTTCTAAATATCTTTCGTGGGGGAAAACAAATAAAAAAATGTTTTGTTTTTGTTTGTGTGAAGACCATGCAGTGCTCTTCATGTTGAACAACAGAATGTCTGTGGCGGCCATCTTTAAACAGACCCGAGCTCGTCTCCCAGCAGCGGAAGATGAACTGGATCATTGCGTTTCCCCTTCTCTACGCTCTGAATACATCACCAGTAACGCGTCAGACTGTGGACACGTGACTGTTCGGACAAATATATTCTTGCTGTTTAGTTTGGAGATTTATCCATTTTTGCACACGTCAGCAGATCAGTGGTGCTTAGTCACGACCTTTCTTTCTGCATCTATAGGAAGTCATTACAATCTGTTGGACAAACGGAAAACAGTCCACTCCATCATGTTGATTAGACTCCTGCAGTCACACGGCAGCGTCTTTAATTTCATGCCTCAGCTGGACGGACTGCGGCTGCACCGACACAGGTCACTTTTAGATTTCTGTGTTTAACGATTCACATTATATATTTAGAATATTTCAATGATTTCCCCCCCTCACAGGCTTGATTTCAGTCTGAAAATGAAACTTGGAAGACGCTCTCAGGGCCACACACACACGCACCGCGGCATGTTTTCAATTCTGCAAATGGTTTTCTAAAATAATGATGCATGTTGTCGTCAACGACTTCCATGGAGCTAAACGTCTTAGTCCGTCCCTTAAGACTTTGACTGCTGAAGACGTGAATATTTAAAAACACAACTCGACAGGTTTGTGTTAGACAACGGTTCAGTTATTTTCTTAAAACGGCTGCTCACTGTAGTTTTTAATCAAACAAACAGGAGCAAATGGTGCATTTGTTGGGGACTATTTTCAGCGGCGGATTAATCCACATCTGGTGCTCTAGTATTCATGGCAGCAGGACGGTGTGTGTGTGGGATTGAGTTGAAATAAAACTACAGTGTGTGTGTGTGTTCATAATGAAGGAACATGTCAGTGCAGCACTGATGTGTTTTTAACAATGGAGCTCTACGAGGAAGAAGATATATCAGGCTGTGATACACACACACACACACACACACACACACACACACACACACACACACA
>CALSCE010010695.1:2198050-2233050 GCA_943593645.1 Bovichtus variegatus | reverse complement strand
ATCTGCAACTGTGTGGAAATACCTGATTCAAACAGAATGAATGGAAGAAAAGAAAAAAGCTAAATCTCCGCAGAATTCAAATGTTGATTTAGAATCTGAATGTCAACGTTATGAATGAAGTTTCAAACGTTTCAGTACAGCCTACATACTGTATTAAACATCATCATCGACAACATCAGGAAAAAACTGGTCTCGAACTGATTAAATTCGTCATTTTCTCCTGATTTGTCCGTCTGAAAAAAGCCATTTTCGGGTCAGATTGTTCAGAAGATATGCAGCTTGTGAAGAATGGGTCTAGTATTTACTTTGGTGACTCTGGGGGGGAAAGAGTGGGTCATAATCTGTGCTCACGTTCACCTGAAGCTACAGGAAACTGACTCTCTGAGCAGTGATCTCACCTCTGCCAGCCGCGAGTGTTTGTGGACGTTCTCTCCTTTCTGGACAGCCGGAGTGAGCTGCTGAAGAACTCCTCGGCTGCTGGTTAGCGCACGAGTCAGACGGGCAAATTTACCCCAACCTGCCAACCACACAGAAAAAACAAACAGGAAACATCAGCTCATAACTGAACAAGCGCAGGATTTCAAAGTCAACTGACGGGATGGACCGTTTCTACCTCAAGAGACTAAATGCTCTGCATGATGGGAAACATTCAACGTTAAATTACACCTCAATCTTAACTCAGCGTGAATCTTTCCGTCAGATATTTGATTATTGTCGTACAACACAGGGTTGCGCAATAAAATGCATTTGTAGTACCTTTATGATACAGAGGAAAAAACAGACATGTTTTTACATGTGTTCTTCATCAAGGCCAGAAAATGCCTTTTGATTAACACTCAAACCAACGAATCATAAGCATTATTGTGACTTTACGAAGCCACAAAACAAAGCAACACTAAGCTCGTACACGGGGCTCAACAAGCACCAATTATTTGGTTAATTATTGTTATTAAACAACACTCTTTTAGCGCTCTTAAGTTTGACTGATAAAACTCAATGTGTTGGTGTTATTCATAATTTAGCAAAAAATGCATACTTGTCAGACAAGAACTGTGTGAACTGTAACCGCACCGCTGTCCACTAGTACACCTCTACTTATGCTCGTTTACTTCCTGTTGGTTCTCTTAAGCACTGCAGAAAGTCAGCCGTGACGCAGGAAGAAAATCTTGCATTGTTTTTTTCTCTCCATTATTTAGACATAGCGCTTTAAATGAGTCTTTTCCGTCTTGCAGCTCAACGATATGTGGAGGCTTCTTCTCTGCTGACATGTCCAACACAGTCGATTAGCATGTGAACAAAGACACTAACAGGGCGACCGGAGTGCGATGCCCCGCAGTTAGGAATTGAATACGTTTTTAGGTTTTTTTTCTCTCCATAAATTGCTAGTAGCCCCGCCCACCTTTTGAAGAGTCGTCCTCAATTGGCTGCTTGAAGGCGGTGATGTCACTGAAGGTGCACAGAAACAGGACCACTTTATCCTGCTCGTTCCTGATTGGAGCGATCTTCACGAAAAACCACACCGGCATCCCTGAAGCACAAACACACACGGACAGGAAGTCAGTCTGATGTTCCTAAGAAAAAGTATCTGTCGAAACTCAACACACTCCACTGACAGTGACGTGTGGAGTGTGTTCCACCGTGTTTATTCTGGCTATTGAGAAGCTGTTTACACAGTCAAGACATTTGTCTCACAGCCAACCAAAATATCCATGAGGGGACAAGGAATATTTAAAACAAGGGACAGTACTCCGCAAAATCAAAACTGCGTATTTTTTTCCTCTTACCTGTAGTGCTATTTATCAATCCAGATTGTTTTGGTGTGAGTTGCCGAGTGTTGGAGATACCGGCCGTAGAGGTGTCTGCCTTCTCTCCATTATAAAAAGGAACTGGCTGGCACTTAGCTTTGCAAAAAAAAAAAGAAGAACTCCACAGCAGAACTCCTCCAGAAACCACGACCCGGCTACTCAAGACAATCCACAGACCGTGTTGTGCAGTTTCATGCAGGAACTATTTTCTTTCTAAAGAACTACACCGAGCCAAATTACTGTTTGCACCAGTTAGACCAGTGTAGAGCTCTGGGTTTACAACCTTCTCCGTGTCTGGATCAGCTGGGAGAACCTCTGTACTGGCTCTTAACTGGTCCAATACAATCTCCCAGTGGGTGAGTCATTCTCCAGTACTGGTTTCTCAGTGTGGTGTCTCTCTGGCTGTGTTTCATGTCAGAAAGACACCCTGTTAAATAAAGTGCAGGCTGCAGGTGATCAGCAGATAACCAAACATCAGCACTTGGTGGAAATGCTGCAGGAAATTCAAATGTTATCTTTAATTGTTTTCAAGTGTTGTCAGAGAATCACCTCTATAAGCCATTTGAAAGTGCGTCTGTATTGTTTGCAGCTCCGTTGGTACACACCATATGTTGTTTACTGGCCGAACAGCATGTGCCACCTTGTGTGCCAATTTTAAACGAAGCGGAAAACACAAAACATGCAACCGCCGCTGTGCCGGTGTAGGAGCACGCCACCTGTGAACACCGACGCCTGTCTGTCACATCCTGCACATATGAAAACTCGTCGGTAGAAAACTGTGCGTGTGCTCTGATACAAAGACAAGCTCACACTGCTGCCAACGATCCGCTTCACATCTCCTCAAGTCAGTGTTGAAAGTTTCACTTCAAGATGACCTGATAGCCGAGGAGCGTTTTCTACGCACATTGTTAAAGCCATTTCCAGAAGGAACAGAGTTATCGAGGCACAGCAATAAAGCATATTATGTGACGATTTACCACAGACGTTACTGTCAACGGACCATGAGTTGAATAAAGCAAAGAAAACTAAGACTAAAACAATAAAACTAACAATTATAAAAACAAATAAATAACAAGATACAGAGAAAGGAAAACAATAAACAGCACAGCCAAGATCACAGACATGATATCACCAGGTAGTCTTCATCTCAACTTCATTGTTCTCCAGGCAATTGCAGAAAGAGTGCCGGATATTACAAAATGTGTCATTTATTGTTCCTAAAGCTGGGCTTTGTGTCATCCCTTTTCCAGGCGTTTTGCTTCGAACCGTGAGACATAAATCAACGACACTCCAGTCATTGACGTCACTGAACACTCAGGATAAACACAGTTTGGGTTTCAGAGGAAGCTTTCGAACAATAATTTGTTATCTTTGGAGGGTGAAAAGGAATAAATATATTCAGGTGGCCAAGGTGTTCCCTGTCTCTCTCTCTCTCCTCTACTGTTGAGGATCTAATTAAAGGAATAAAATCCCGGGAAAACACTCGGACACATGTGAAAAGTGTCCTTGGCGAAGACACCGAAAACCCAAATGGTGGCTCAGCTTGATCAGTCAGTCCTGTTATATGCTCGGAACCCGAACTGATAATATGTCGGCCAAAAAGCAGCAGCTCGTAATTGTTCTGCTTTGCATGATGCTGTCTTTTAACAAAGAAGAAAAAAAAAGAAAAACTGCACTTAATTTGGTGAAGCAGCCGACTCATTAAGACAGTCGGTCAGGGAGCTCTCTCCATAACGCTCCTGCGATTAGCACAAAGAAGACGCTGCTATTGTTCTCCATAATGCAAATATCAAGTAGGTATTTTCATACAAATACTTTGGGTGCAATAATAGACCATCTGCTCTCCTGGAAAGACCACATTGAATCTGTCTGCTAAAAGACACAAAACATATTTCTGCTGCCTTTCAACGTTAAAAACTATTCAGATGGGGTCAGAAATCTACTTGCCGGAAGTCAATTTTTACTTGCCCTAATACCAATCCTTTATTTATTAGTGGTTAAAAAACAACAACAAAGACTTAAGTTAGATGTCATATTTAATTAAAAAAAAAGCAGCATTAATCTGGAGATTCACCCACATCTTCTAATGCCAACTAAACTCCAGTTTCCAGGACCAGTGAAATGCTCGCTTGCTAATAAACGAGTCTTTTATTTCCCTGCGAGGGCACGATCGGTACTGCACATGTGCAACTCTCCACAGAGGTGAGAAGGAAGCGCACTCTTCATTATCAGGAGAAAACAGCCTGTTTAATTATTATTTTTACCACATATTGCAAGAGTTGCTAGATTTACTAGCCCTGGAGGAGACAAATTCTACATACTTCTACAGTATTGTAATGCTATATGGTACAAGTGTTTGTCTACCACAAATCAAAACTGCTCCACCATAAAAAAAAATTTTTTAAATCTGCTCAAAAAATGTAGGTCAACCCCTTAAGAAACTCTATGAATCAGCCGACCACAACAACACATTAAGGCTGGCCAACCACACTGTCTCTGACCCCAACCTTGTCCTGAACAGTGAATACAAATGTTACCGGCTAAAGTTCGACTCAAGCGCTCTCTGTGCACCAGTTAATCCTAAAATTAAATATGGAGCCGTAATCCCAGAACAAATGTACGTTGAAGGGTCTTGAAAATATAGTTTTGGGTGATGGTAGTGTTATGTTTAAATATATGTATCTTTGTTTCTCGTCTTGATGTTTTGTCTCGGTTGATGTTGCAGATGGAGCTGCTGGGATGCAAGAAGAATGTCAGACTTGATCTGACAATAAAGCATCATCATCATCATCGTCATCATCATCGTCATCATCGTCAGCTGTCAGCATGTGTCCCAGTTTTGGACATAAAGTGGATCTCGAGGTCCTCGAGTTTCTGGGTTTTTGGGGATTCAGGTCAACGCTGAGTATGTGACACTCGCAGTACTGTTGTACTCACGGTTTTTCTTGTACATCAGAATCTCGAAAGAGTTCATCTCGTAGCTCTCGAAAGTCTGCCGAACCTTCTCAGTCATGTCTTTGTCCGTCAGCTCTCCGTACATGAAGCTGCGGGAGAAAACACAACAGTGATACGCTCGCCGTCTCTCTGGTCCAACAAGCGTGTGTGCAGGTGAGCTGCCGTACCTGCAGGTGCTGCTCTTCTGCATCACCTCGGCTCGATGGTAACCGGACAGTTTGCAGAAGCCATCGTTGCTGTAGACGATGGGCCAGTCCACGATCTGAGCGTTCCCCAGCACAAAGTTGGTATCTGACCACAGAAACCAGTAGGTTTAATCTGTCCCAGCTCAGCGGATTACAGGACAGAAACGTTTTTTTTTTTATGGCTGCACAGTTGATTAGGGCTGCAACCAACAATTATTTTTTATTATCGATTTTCTTACCGATTATTTTCTTAATTAATCATTCGGTCCGTGAAATAGATATAAATACAAAATCAAAGCTTCCCAGAGTCCGTGGGGACTTTTTCAAATGTTTTGTCCAACAAATAGACAGTTTATTCTCATAGAAAACCAGAAAATATTCACATTTGAGAAGATGAAACCAGTTCATAATTGCGTTAAAATGACTTCAATGGTTGATTGATTATTGTTAATATGTTGCAAATTAATTTTCTGATAGACAAATTGATGTATCACCTAATTGTTGCAACTCTACAGTCGATGGTATAATAATCAGGACAATCATTTGTTAATGAAAAATATTTTAGTCAATTTACATGTCAAAAACACAGAAACCATTTTACTCCAAAAGACCAATGAATAATTGTGAATAATAATCGTGTCCTCAATATGAGCAAATCGTAATTGTCATTTAAGCCATAATCATGCAGCCCTAACACAGATAAATATAATTTATTTATCTTTATTTCTTTCTACCGACCTATCCATCCATCCATGTAGCTGATCATGTGTGAACCGGGAGTTACACCAACACAAGGGCAGGTTTTAATATTTAGGGCACTCACTGCGTTTATTAATATTCCGTCTGGACACAAAAAGCTAACGGGCCAATCACAGTCCACCAACAGCAACTCACAGACACAAACACTGGTTCACAGCAGCACAGGAAGGTTTACCTCACTGTGTGTGTGTGTGTGTGTGTGTGTGTGTGTGTGTGTGTGTGTGTGTAGCTGGTTATTAGCACGTACTTTTATTCCCGTGCATGTGGGCAACTTTTCACCCCCACAGCTGCAATGACTTTCTTTTTTTTTTTTTTTTTTTTTTTTTTAATAAGATCTCATTTATGCGGTGGATATAATTCATGTTAATGAAAGTAACTGATAAAAATGTAAAGAAACTTTTAAAGGGTTGCATTTGAGAATGGAATTTGCCGTGGTGTAATCATGTTGTGATCTAATTAAGTTGTTTTCTAATAATGGCGGTGACCCCCTGACCTTCCCTCTAGCGCCACCATCAGGACAAATGATTCCTATTATGTCGTGTAATGAACACTGCAGCCGCTCGGGGCCCCTGGCAGCTCTTTAGAGTTTAAGGCTTGACTTCATCCTTTGTCATTTCATTAATTGGGGTGAATTAGGCTGAGCAGCATAATGTCACGGTAATTCACTGTTCAGCCATAGGTTATCATTACACTGAATTAAACAGCAGACTGACTGAGGCTAATCTGACGTCCATAGGCTGCTCCTCATTTAACTGCATGAGTTTTGACAGGAAGAACATGTCTGACAGACAGAGATTAGTTTGTTATATTTCTATTAACAGAGGTCTGTCTGTCTGTCTGATTTGTTCATTGCATTTTTGGTTATTGCAGAAAATAAGCTCTGTGGCAAACAAACGTTTATGGAAGCGTAAATGAAAATCGGCAGGAGTGAAAAGCTAATGTTCGGCTATAAACAAACTACACCACCGTCGCATGATCAACGTCACCACCACTAAGACTGGACACCGGCTTTTTGAAAGACGCGTAAAAGTGTCAAAATTCACGAGTGGGGTATTTACTGACGTAGCTTATGTCGTAACAAAACGTGAAAATATCTTAAGCTCGTGTTAGTCGCAGACCTTGTTTCAGGCATCTAACCAAAAACCCATTCAAAAAAACACATCGACTTTGAGACGAGGGAACCGGAAGTGCAAAAAAACGCTCACGCATTTCCGGGTTTTAGGACTTCAGGACAGCATTTTAGAACATCATCTAATGTGCGCTTGCATGTATTGGATTGGCTGATGTCTGCGAGTCCTCTGCATCAGGACCGTGTCATTGAAGCCACTGATGAGGCTGCGATTATTGTGCTGATGTCAGTTTTAAACACGGCCTTTCGGCAGAGTTGCTCAACTTTAGGTACACATGTATAATCTTTTACAGTTCTGCAATAAGTTCCACTTTTGAGAATCTTATAGTGTTCATTAAACTAACATATTTAAATACAGTGATTAGACTCCAGGTGTGTATATCTGTGTGTGTGTGTTATATACTATATATATATATATTCTGTATATATATATATAATATATATGTGTAATTATATCACAGGTCAGTAGAATGGGATGGATACGTCTACACGACAGTATGTGGAAACACCGGGCTGTACCTGTCTGTCTATGTGATAATGTCCAAACTGAAAAGTTGAAAAGATAAGTGGTTAAAGGAGCAGAAACAGATGAAACAGTGAGAACAGAGCTGAACTAAAGCTGAAGACCAACAACAAAAATGAAATCTACTACCCGAATCTGCTGGTGACGTGTGACGCCTGCGACGACCTCGTCAGCCCCTCGTGAGTTACTGAACTAATACTACTATGAATTTAAAAGTCATTTTAGGGTTTTTGTCATCCAAAAAAGGAACACCAGCACAAATGTTATTTGTATAGGTTTGACAGACATATCTCAAAACCTGGAAAATTATAAAACCTGCATGGAGAGATATTACTAAAAGTAAGTAAGAAAATATATTTAGTTTTTTCTTGTAATTTTTGGGAAATTGACCCTTTAATGTTCCTGGGACATTTATATGCGATTCTCACTTTAAGGAATCTTTTGTTTGTTACTTATAGGAACGTTTCTAGTAAGTCTCTATGTCCAATCATCATATATATATATATATTGTTTGTCGATTAATCTGTTGATTATTTACCAATTCATCATTTAGTCTATAAAATGACAGAAAATGGGGAACACTCCAATTCACAATTACATAAAGCAGGAAAAAGCCGCCACTCTTCACATGGAAAATCTGGAACTAGCAAAACTTTGGTATCTTTGCATGACAAATAATCTTTCTCTTTTTATTTTTTTTATTTTAATTTATTTAAAAGCTTTTCCATTTTTCAAAGTTTGTTTGTTTCCTTTAATGGATAGCCATGACAGATAACAGGAAAGGGGGAGAGAGGGGACAATATGCAGTAAAGGGCCGCGGGTCGGATTCAAACCCGGGCCGCTGCAGACTGAGCCTCGGTACACACAGCGCCCGTTCTACCACGTGAATTACCGGGACTCCTCATTAATTAGCTTTATAAAAAATGTTATTTCTAAAAAAGGTAAATATCTACTACTTTTCAAATATTAAAATATATTTAACATCAAAATATATACTTGTTAGCTTTTAAATATGAACGTAAACCTTGGTTAACTATATGGAGCAGAATATAGGGTAGACTAAGTGTAACCTAATATAACCTAAAATATGTAGGCATACTACTTTTTAGAATATAAAAATATACATGCCTACATTAAAATATATATGAATGCAAACCTTGGATAAACCCAATGAAGCAGGGCATATAGCCTATAAAATGACTTCTAAAAATGGAGGTAAATATGTGCTACATCTTGAATATTAAAATATATAAGCCTACAAGTTTATTAAGCATGAATGTAAAACCTTGGTTCACTATATGAAGCAGAATACAGGGTAGACAAGGCGTATAGCCTATAATAAAACTTTCATTTAAAATTAAGCTAAATATGTGCTACTTTTTGAATATGAAAATATAGCCTATTTAATACATACTAGTTAGTTTTTAAATATGAATGTAAATATTGGTTAAGGAATACAACTTCAATAAATAAGGTGGGCCTACATGTGTTTCTGGGCTTTAAATGAGAACATAAAATGTAAATGAAATATGAAAAATATGAAGGTAAATTGTAAGCAGCCTAAATACCTGTGTAAGTGAAGGTAACTAGCTTACTAACGTCAGCCTACTATGAAGGTAACGAAGTGGACACGTGCAGCTTCTCTGGAACGATAAGAGCCTATCACAGAGGAGCAGTTTGATGATGAAACACGCGAACACCACCACGAGACATTCCACACAACAAACACGCTATCAGCGCTCAAACCCAGGTAAACCGGACTGAACCGGAACCTACCGTTGGACCGGCGGACGATGTTCTCCAGGAACGTGTTCTGAGGGGCCACGAGACCCCGCCGTCCTCCCGCCATCCTACCTGCACAGCGCGAGGCACAGCCGCTTCCCGCCGCTCACATATCTGAGATGCTGCACGAGCCCCGCGCGCTGTGGAGTAGGAGCATAGCTCTCTCTAGCGCGCGCACTCTCTCTCTCTCTCTCTCTCTCTCTCTCTTTCTCAGCAGGCTCGTTATTGGCAGATGGTTGCAGCACGAGCTCTGGGATGAGCCACAGTGAGCTAAGGACAGACAGGAAGACGAGAGAGACAGGTAGATAGAGGGAGGGAGGGGGAGACAAATAGCTCGTGCATACATCACAGTCTCAAGTACTTAAAGGGTCAGTTCACAAAGATTTATAAAAACATCTTTGTATATTGACTAGGGATAGCTCGATACCACTTTTTCATGTCCGATACTGCAACCTTGAGTATCGGCCGATACCCGAAACCAATCCGATACTGTGCTTTTCCCTTAAACATAAGCTGTTTATAATATATTTGTATGGGTGCATTTTGCCAACCTAGCCTAAAAAAATTTTTAAATAAACAAACACCATGCTCAAACTGTGAAACAAATACTCTACTCCCATAAATAATTTAATTGAATATACTTTATTTTAAATATTTTTTTTAAAAATTAAAAACCAAACAATAATAAATGAAGTGTGAACATATACAACATGCTTTCTATAAGCAACATCAATTAACAATTAACTTCCCAAATGAAGTAGGAAGAAGCAACAAGTTTATCTCGTCCTATTCTGTATTAATCAACAGGACTGGGGACTCTTTGCATTTCTCTCAGTTTCTCAGAGACCAACCAATTTGTTATATATTAAACTAACATCTGTCTGCTAATTACCCGTACCATTTGAAGATGATTACATATCACATATCGTTCACAATATTTATTTGTATAGAAGTTGTTGTACAGATGTTGCTACTGACCCCAACCCTGGGGACAGTAGCAACATGAATAAATACAATAAAAATAAATAAAAAATGTGTCACTAATTAAGTTTTGCTTTTGGTCTCAATGAGCATAGTATTCTGAACATATTTATTGTTTTACAATAATACTATAGTATTATTTATTTTGTAATATATATATATTTATTTATTATTATTATTTTTTTTGCATTTACCAATAACAACAATATCACCATTTGCATGCTTTACATCCCCGTTCCTCATTTCTGTACCTAGATTAAAATATTTTTTTAACATTTTTAAACAGTCTAATGGCCTATTTTTACTTTGATTTATTTCTCCTACAGTGCATTCCACAAACCGCCCCCCCACAAATTGATATGCACATACTTTTAAGATTGGTGCAAACACAGCGTTGTTTGAAATTAAATGTTCCTCTTTCTTATAATCCCCCTCTCTCTCCAAGAACTTTTTTTTGGGATATTGCCAAGAAGTATATTATTATTTTTGCTTTGTACATTGTTAGTGCAGTCTTAATTTCTACAAGATGCAACAACTTCAATGCATAAGGAAAAGTAAGAAATGCATAACCCACAGCGTCACTACGTTATGAAACACTGCTGTTCTTTTTATTTAAACTTTTTCACACACTGCATGTGAAATTTAAAGTGCGACTTTGCACAAAAGTTTAAATCTGCAAAGGAATTATAATTCCAGTGTAATATAGGTAACTCAACACTCGAAAGGAAGTTGCCTCCCAAAACTCATTCAGGCTCGGAATAGCCGATACCAAAAACAGTGAAATTCCACGCTTCTCGATACCAATTTAAAACTTTTGATACTTTAAGTACATTAAGCTGATTATACTTCCATACTTTTACTTAAGTAACAATTTGAAAGACAGACTTTTTTTACTTGTAATGGAGCTTTTAAAGATGATTGTATTTGAGTTGTACCAGCTTACAGTGTTTTAACTTTTTAAATTGGAGGCAGGACAAAACTCCAAAATAACAGCACTACTTGATTTATGGGCGAAATATAACCTGCTGTGTGTAGTTTGTTGTGTGTGCTGTGACTGACGGGACCTTAAATGCATCGGTATAAAGTAAAAGTGAGAAACAGAGGGTCCCACAGCTCACATATTTTCTTGGGGCCCCTTTGTGGATTCCAGAGTTTTATGTGCGGGTTTACGAGGGTTTGAAATATCTGCAGCAGAGTTGAAAAAAAATCTAATTTTTGCATAAAAAAAAACAAAAAAAACTTAACAGCAACATGTCTTTCCAGAAAGAATAATCCACAGATGTTACTGTTGACAGAGGAAGTATTTCCTACTGAAGGTTAAAAAATGTATTTATGGACACTGTTTTCAACTTTATCTTATATTTTTGTGTAGTCTGTTTTTGTCTGCAAGTGACTAATTATTTGTTGTTTTTGTCTGTTGCAGCCTTAATGTGGTTGCTTTGATTGTTTGCTTATCCTAAATACATATATTTGTATAAATGAGTTTTTCAAACGTAATTTTTCCAACTTTGAGCGGAAATAATGAATAAAACTAAAACTACTTGCATACCAGAAGAAGTTTAGTTGCTTTTTGTTCTTTTAGGTAAACAGGTCTTTTAACTCTGTCTACTAATAGTGTAAATCCTGGGAAATATTTTAAAATATACCTGTTGACCCATATTTGTGTCTTGTGCTATTAAAACAAAATATAATACCTTTGTTGTATAAACTAAACTGGCTGCACTTCTTTGGTAACAGCGTTTTAAGGTACTACTGTAAAGTCTTTTTAATTTTTTATTATATGAAGTGAATTTAAATGATTGTTGAGCGGTGTCTCCCCCTGCTGGTCATTAAGCGTCAGTGCAGGAACACCGACCGATAAACAAGGAGAGAAAACAATAATAACACGCTGAATTATCAATATTTATTTAGGTTTGGTTCACATGATGTAATAATTTCTGCATATTTAATGTGAATGACCTGAGGCATATATTCATATGAAATAAACATGTTTACATGTTATGTATGTGTACTATTTATAATTTCCAGATAGTTCAGACTCGGTTTCGCTCTTATTTATTGTAGTGTACGTTTTTTTGCAGTTAAATCTCAGTTTTAATTTGATTTTGAATTTATTTTAATTTTAGTTTATTAGTTTGTGTCGGCGGAAGGATCTGCTGTCACAGGGGCCGCAGCAACTGGAGTCGCACTGCTGCCCGACGGTGCGTAAAAAGCCTTCCGCTGCGGTGGTTAGACCCCACTCAGCCACCGCTTTAAGCGTGAAAGAAATCCCACTCAAATGAAATAACTACATAATAAAACTATTTATATCAAGCGCAGACTCTGCTGTTGTTATCCGTTAGGTTTTATAGCCTGGAATGACTTTATTTAAGGCAGCGGGAGCGAAGAGAAGAGCGCGACAGCGACACCGACGGAGCTGCGGAGATTGAGCGAACAGCAGCAGAAACACCTCCAGGTCCTGCTGACATTTTATACCCAGACACAGCGGCTAAAAACGGTAAATTTGAGCGGTGAAATGCCGGGGATGATGGATAAAGGCTCGGAGTATTTAGGGAAAGGTCGATCAAATGGCACCAAGAGTCCGTCCAACGCTTCTAACGGACATTTCTCTGACGAGAGCGGCAGCGACGACGAACACGGCGAGTATAGCCTCGAACAGCCTCTTGTCGCTCCGTAATATGTGCGCTTTTTTTTCAAACATTTTAATCAAGCTTCTCCTGTTTTTTTTAATGCTGCTTTTTTATTTCCAGATGTGGGAATGCGGGTTGGAGCCGATTACCAGGCCAACATTCCCGAGTTCGAGCCCGGTGAGTTTTTTTTTTACTGGTTTCTACCTGAGTGACGGACGGTGGTAGCCTCGGTACATGTACACACAGACTAACTACACACACGGCTTCATGTGGATGTGCTGCTGCGTTCAAACCGAGTCTGTTAGTAAACACTTCAAATCAGCTGTTCATTTGTTAACTCTATAGTATATAATAACTCTGTTATTAGCTGAAGGGAGAAACACGAGGCTACCTCAACTTCTCAGCGACAACTTGTGACATTCATGAATATCTAAATAATAAAGCTTGATGGAGTTGGTTTGTTTACATTGCTCTTCTTTATTTTCCCTTCACATATGTTAAATTATTTATAATATTCTGTGTGGCAGAGTGAGAGGAATGTGCCTCGGGAAAAATAATAATAATAATAATTTAAAAAAAAATAATGCTTTAAAAATAAAACTTTTAAAGAAGCAAGTAAATATAGCCCTCTATTTAAATTTCAATACTGACTCCCATTGTTTTAATATCTCTTTTTTCCTTAAATTTCTTTGTAATTAATTTATTTTAGACGTTTATGTAAACTTTCGCAAGGAGAGAAAATATTACAGTGTGTAGGGTTCGGGACATTTTACAGTGTCAAAATAAACTGCTCTTTTAAAGGTTTTAAATATTATACTTGTTAAAAAGGCACACTCTGACCTATACAATTTATTTTCAATTAAACCCATAAATAAAAACTTAACATGTTGTGCGTCACTCTTTACTTTGAGTTGTTTTAATCACAGAAGAATGCATAGAAAATAAAACAAATTTGAACCAATAAAAAAAATTGAAAAAAGTACCCCAAACGTCCCGCTAAAACTGGCAGTACAATTATTTGAGAGCCAGCAAAGAAAATAATTTAAAAGTGAAGCATTAAAGGGTTGGTGATAAAAATATTTCACTTCTATAAAGTCTATAGATGGGTCAAACTCCAAAAACCATGCATACTACATTTCCCATAATGCAACGGTGCAACATTTTTAAGCTTTGGACAGCGCCCTCCAGAGCGACAGAAGATATTATACAACAGTTTTCACCAGCCGAGTGGTGACGAGTAAACTGAACTTTACGTGTAAAGTTTGTGGAGTGGCCCTTTAGAAGTTTAATGAAGATAAGTGTGATGTTCTTCATGTTCGTCCAGGTTCCACTAAGTACACAGATAAAGACAGCGGAGGGATGCTGGTTTGGTCTCCGTATCACAGCATCGTCGACTCCAAATGTAAGTCAACTTTCTGTCTTGTACACACAGCTGCAGTCCTCTATCAGGTCCTCAGATCACACTCATCTGACTGTGTGTTTCCTCCACAGTGGATGAATACATCGCTTTAGCCAAAGAGAAACATGGATACAACGTGGAGCAGGTGGGTACGCTGCCTCCGTCCTCCAAAATGTTGTTTTTCCCCCCACGAGACTTTTCCAAAATGGCCTCGAGTGTGTATGAATATTAAAAACACACATAACCAGATGTATGAACAATATTTATAGAAGAAGAATGTGTCACCTAGCGCAGACGTCAGACCAGCGTACACACAGTTTTATCCGAAATAGCTGCAGGGGAAAGATTCAATATAAAAAGGCGAGCGATGTTACCGTAGAGTAAGACATTGTTTTTAGGTTGTTTGCCAATTTCACTGATTGCGTTAATATCTTCGCAGGTTACACTATGGTGGGCGATATGGCCAAAATCTTCTATCACGATATAGGTCATTCCATATCTCGATAACGATATACAGTATATATACACATCACGATATAGCATGTTTTATATATAAATCTAAAGCCCATTTTTCTATACTCCTGTGTGAACAAAATACTTGACAAATGAAAAGTACTGAGTGTTTTCTCTTTTTATTAAGAACTTTAGAGCAACATTTAAATAACAGTTTCAAGGGAAATTGTGGAGAAAAATGAACAAGTATTTCCATATATACATGTGTTTGTTAATCACATTGAACTGAGTAGTTATGTAAAAACAAAACCGCAATCTTCAAATGATATTCCTTCAAAACATTTCACATCAGATTTTCTGAGAAATTTGAGTTAGTATGCGCTTGTTATTATGAATTTAGACAATGTCACGATATCAAAGTATTGATTACGATTCTATTGAAAGATGATCAATTATCGTATTGAATTATTGCCCAGGTTCTTTTTATTTACATGTCCTGATAATGAGCGTTGATCCTGGAGCACTTTGTGAAGTCACTTTCAACATGAATCAGTGATAATGCTGGCGTTTAATAATAATAATAATAATAATAATGATTGAGATTTTATCACGTAATGGTTTGCAAGAAACGAGTTATGAATTAGTGGTACGGACGCGACAAAGCCACAGCCGTGCGTAATGATACCTGTTCTGGTGCTGTTGGAGAACCTCACAGACGTGACAGTCAGTCAAATTGCACTTAATTTGCCGTATTTCTAACAGACAGGTCTAATGAGTGGAGGCGCGGGCACGTATTGATGTGCAAACAGATGTGTCAGGACGTTTCCACATCCATTTATGGCTTCCTGTGGGTGTGGAAACGAGGCTTGTGCGCGTGTGTCAAGCTGTACAATCATTGCGATTATTATTTATTTTATTTT
The DNA here is from genome assembly GCA_943593645.1 of Bovichtus variegatus. NCBI lineage: Eukaryota > Metazoa > Chordata > Actinopteri > Perciformes > Bovichtidae > Bovichtus > Bovichtus variegatus. The sequence continues at coordinate 2,217,529 of CALSCE010010695.1, read as the reverse complement.
AAAATGTTTTAATTAATTTTATTTATATATATATATATATATATATATATATGTTTTTTTTTTGTTTTTGTTTTATTTATTTATTTTTAAATTTTTATTTATTTGTTTTTTTTATTATTATTATTAAATCTGGTTTGTATTATATATATTTATAAAATGTCCAATATTTTTCATGACCACTTCTCTATTTTTATTGAATTTGTTCCTCACGCTCTTTTTTTAGTAACAAAATCAGCTGCCGCTCTGCTGATACAAATGTGTGTTTTTCTTTGTGTGCCTGTGTGTGTGCGTGTGTGTAGGCCCTCGGCATGCTCTTCTGGCATAAACACAACATAGAGAAGTCTCTGGCCGACCTGCCGAACTTCACCCCGTTTCCAGACGAGTGGACGGTGGAGGACAAGGTGCTGTTCGAACAGGCGTTCAGCTTCCACGGCAAGAGCTTCCACCGCATCCAGCAGATGGTAAACACTTTGTCTGATGGAAAGTACCATTACTGCACTATAGTCACACAAACAGGGGGGGGGGGGGGGGCAAAGTAACTAAATACATTTACTACTATTTTCTGCTTCTTTGTACGTCTACTCCACTACATTTATCCGACGGCTGTAGCTTGTGGTTACTTTCCAGATTAAGATTTGTGAAAGATTGGACGAGTAGTAAATATTGAATTTTATCCCGTTTCCTTCAGTTACCGGACAAAACCATCTCCAGTCTGGTGAAGTACTACTACTCCTGGAAGAAGACTCGCTCCAGAACGAGTCTGATGGACCGACAGGCTCGTAAACTGGCCAACAGGAGCAACCAGGACGACAGGTACGGAGCGCTGATCAGCTGTGAGGATAACAACACTTAAACGCCACCTGCGACTCGTGCACCAGCGTTTGACAGCTCTGTAGTAGGCTTGGGCGGTATGATGGTATGTGTGTATACCAGGGTATTGAAAAATCCTGACGCGCTACTTTCATGCTGTATTGATGTGATGTATTGTAGAAGAAGGCGATAATGCGTTACAGGACTAGTAAAAAAAGAAAAAGGCCTCTGTCCCCGTTTGGGGTTATTTTTGGTTTAGTCTTCTTCCAAATATAAAAGCCGTTTACAACCACATGATTTTTATTCAACGACAAATCTGCCACCACCACCTGCACATCATCGTCATTGGAATGAAGCTTTGAAAATCGTCAATCGGATTAAATAAATTAGTCTCTTTTTATTAAATCAACTTTCTTCAATCTGCACTTTATTGGGATCATCAGCAGCAATCCCAAAAATGCTTCCAAACGGGCAATTCCTTTGACATCTTTCTGCAGTCGTCGTTGCTGTAAAAGCGATGACGTCTTGATGGAGCGCCAAGCGAACGTAGATACATAATATGACCTTTATTTAATGTAACAACTTAAGTAATTGACTATAATAGTGTTAGAGGCCAAATTTTATATTTTTAAGTAAGTTTCAGTTCATGGTGCTGTTAAATTGCTGCTATCCACACCGTTAATACAGGTTTGGCCTTACTTTGTATAAGGCTTAACACCAAAAAGATATGGATTGAAGCAGAATTTTTAGCGACATAAAACATGTAACAAAATGTTTTTTTTAGTGACACGTTTCATGATTTATAGCTTAATCTGTGTCTGTAACTGTGAAGATTAGACAGCATTCGAACGGCAACGTTATGAGTGAAGCTTCAAACTATTCATCTCTAATCTAACAATCACAACTTTGGCCATTTCCGTCCTCCGATTGTGTCCGTTGACAAACAGCAGGTCACATGATTCTGAGATTTCAGGAAAATATCATTTATAATCAACAGTGAATACATGCGTTTTTGAAACTGATAAAATTGTATTTCTTTGCATCAAACAAAAATTGTATTTTTAGATTCTGACCAGCCTTATTTTTCATATCTCATCATATCATCGTGTGTCTGTTTGGGACACATCTTTGTTGTTGTTGTTATGATGTGTAACATGTATGTTGTTGTCGTAGTGACGAGGAGATGGAGGAGGCCGCTCCCATTGAAGCCCACGACAGCGACTACGACCCAAACAAGGAAACCAAGAAAGAGGTATGTGGACACACCTGAGCTGCTGAAACTACAAAGACATCCGAACATTTTCAAGCCGGTTATTGTTTGATATTTTTACTTTTTTGAGCTATGGAGCCCTGGAACTGACAACATGTATTTAAAGATTATCAGAGTAAAAAATATAACTATCCAAGTGTAATATTATAAATGATAAAAAAAAAAATCAGTTAAAAAATAATCATGAAGCTTTACACTTTAGTCAAGCACATTTCATTTTATGTGCAAAAAAAGTATGTGGAAATGTAGTGAGAGGAAAATAGGAAAATAATTGTGCCAAGAAATAAAATGTAACATTAAAGAGTTTTAAATAAAATTGCAAGTTGAACAGTGAGGAGGATAATAATTGTTATTTATTTATTTTCCAAACTGTTTGATGTAAAGGTAAATAAATAAAAACCTTTTTGACTTAAAAAATAAATAAATAAAAATGTTTTTAAGCCACACACTACATTTTAAATCAGTATCAGTATTTTTACTTTTCTGATAATCTTTTACAACATTTTGTCTGTTTCAGTTTAAATTCAGCAGTAAGCAGCCCTTTGTTTCCTCCCCGCAGAACCAGGTGGAGCCGGTGGTGCCGGGCTCAAAGGTGGCTTTGGGTCGGCGGGAGCACCAGACCCTGCAGCACCGACACCACCAGCGCTCTCGCTGCCGCCCCCCCAAAGGCATGTACCTGACCCAGGAGGACGTGGTGGCCGTGTCCTGCAGCGCCTCCGCCGCCAACACCCTCCTCCGTCAGCTGGACATGGAGCTGGTGTCCCTCAAGAGACAGGTAGGAGGATCTACAATACTCCTGCTCCTGATGTCCATCCAGAATAAATGTCAATAAATCCACTTAGAAATCACAGAAAAAAAGGCTGCAGAACTTTTCCTCAGCATCAAAGTTATACAGTAATAGTTCTGTCCTGTTGGGTACACTGCAAACAGGGACAGCTAATACCTCATTCAGCATACATTTAATCATACTTTTAATGGAGACAGTTAAACTAAATGTAAACAAATATAGACAAAAAAAACTTGCTTGCTAACATTAGCATGTTGCTGTTAGAATGTTAGCATGTTGCTGTTAGGACATTAGCGTGTTGCTGTTAGCATGTTGCTGTTAGGACTTTAGCATGTTGCTGTTAGGACTTTAGCATGTTGCTGTTAGAACATTAGCGTGTTGCTGTTAGAACATTAGCGTGTTGCTGTTAGAACATTGGCGTGTTGCTGTTAGGACATTAGCGTGTTGCTGTTAGGACATTAGCGTGTTGCTGTTAGGACATTAGCGTGTTGCTGTTAGGAGCCTGTTGCTGTTAGGACATTAGCGTGTTGCTGTTAGGACATTAGCGTGTTGCTGTTAGGACATTAGCGTGTTGCTGTTAGGACATTAGCGTGTTGCTGTTAGGACATTAGCGTGTTGCTGTTAGAACATTAGCGTGTTGCTGTTAGGACATTAGCATGTTGCTGTTAGGACATTAGCATGTTGCTGTTAGGACATTAGCATGTTGCTGTTAGGACATTAGCGTAAAGACAGTTGTTTTGTGACATTATCGACAGACAGAGTAACTCACCAAACATTCAGAGGTCGTCACAGGAAACAAGTCTGCTGCTCATTCATTAAGTAAAATGGAGCAGTGGACTGGTTAGCTAGATCTGTTTGAGCACAGGTGAAAGACCCCAGGTGTGTCCCTGAGTCGTCCTGTGCAGTGCCTGTCTAGGTTACTGCTCTGCCTGGGCTGTACCGCCCCCTACTGGTGATACCTGCAGGTATCAGTACACTGTGTGAAACAGGTCTGCTGCTGAAGACAGACGGTGGTCATTCAGAGATTAAAGGACATTACAGCTACATTTAAAGGACATAACAGCTACATTTAAAGGACATTACAGCTACATTTAAAGGACATAACAGCTACATTTAAAGGAGATTACAGCTACATTTAAAGGAGATTACAGCTACATTTAATGGAGATTACAGCTACATTTTAAAGCAGAGAAACGCTGAGAGTCAGACTTGTGAGTTTTGTTCTGCCTCGTTCTTCAGGTGCAGAACGCCAAACAGATGAACAGCGGCCTGAAACACATGTTGGAGGCTGGGATTGAAGAGTTCCGACTGGCTGAGGTACGTCACTGATGCAAATATACCGAGGTTCACCTTTTACACCACCACACACCACCAAAACATAAAACACGTCTTAAAGACGCCCAAAAAAACCATCAGTTTATTACTTTTCACAATATAAAACTTCTAGGCATTTTGTCAACAGTTAATCGCATATGTGCTGGTAGATAAGGTAGGTAAATAATAGCTGATAAGTAAGAGCTGAACAGAGGCAGCGTCTGAAGGGTTCATGATGGTTGATGCTGCTTTTCTCTTTCGAAGAACTTAAAGGAATACTTCACCCCCAACATGATCATCCGTACATCAATTACTCCGCCTGTGTTTCCTTAAATTCTTGAAGAAAACTTCAATCCGGAGAATCCAGAAATGGAGAAAAGTCTCGATGAATCGGAATAATTGAGGGCAGCATTTGAGCGTTACTACTCAACTAACACATGCATTTTCGCAAAAAACCCTACTATATAAAAACACTTTAACACTTTTAACTTTAACCGCATTAACAATCTCAACAACAGCAATCGAGTGCTGTACATGCAAAAGTGTTTTACAGCAAGATTTTAGTCAAAATGAATGTGTTGCGAAGTATTGAGCATATGACTTATGACTATATATATATATGAGTTTGTAAACTGATGTTTTTTATGTAACAACACACACACACACACACACACACACACACACACACACACACACAGTAGTTAACTGTCAGTCATTGTTGTTGCAGTGTAACCAGAAGGTGAACGCCCGCTGGACCACAGACGAGCAGCTCCTGGCTGTTCAAGGTGAGCTTCATCACACATGACTTCTCTGGCTTCATGAAAATGAACACGTCAGCAGCTTGAGCGTCTTTATCTTCCGTAATGTGATGTGAACATTTAACACAGGGACAGGATTAGGGATCGTAATAAAGAAAGGAAACCAATTAGAAAACATACTTTTACTTGACTGTGTCTTTTAAAGCTGCCGCAAGTTCCTCTGCAGCTCTACGGATATTTCAAGCCTCTTTTAGCTTGTAGTTTTGGTTTTGTGGTGCATTTCCTGTCTGTTTTGTGATAAAGCCACTGTGCGCTTCCTGTTTAGCAGATTATCTGGTGAACATAGCGGAGCATTTAACAGCCAAAGAGACAGATATGTCCCTCAGGAGTTGGAGACCAAAGACAGAGCTAAAAGAGAGTGAATATTCGACGTAATGACAACTTCCCTCAGTCCTAAACATCTCCCCAGAAACACATCTGCACCAGATAAAATCTCTCTCTCAAAAGCGTATTTTTGTCCGCTTGGCTTGGTCTCAGCTTAAAGCTCGACTGCATCTTTACAAACAGTCTGTGATGTTCTGCAGGTGTGAGGAAATACGGGAAAGACTTCCAGGCCATCGCTGACGTCATCGGTAACAAGACGGTGGGACAAGTGAAGAACTTCTTTGTCAACTACCGGCGACGGTTCAACCTGGACGAGGTGCTGCAGGAGTGGGAGGCCGAGCAGGGGACGCAAGCTCCCAACGGAGACAGCGCCACCTCTGGAGAGGAGGGGAAGACCAGCTCCACCCCTCCGTCGGGGAAGAGCACCGATGAAGAGGACGAAGAGGTGAGACATTTAGCAGTACAGAGTATTCAGGTGTTGTGTGTTTTTATATCCCAATTTTGTGGCTCTGATGCGTAGACGACGATGCCTGCTTCAGATTCATGCTGATCATTTTCCATCCATATGTTTTTGGATTGATTTCTTTCCTTCCAGGTTTCACTTCATTTGTTTTATAAAAAATTATCCTGCAGAAACGTGAAACTTGCTGCTGAGGGATAATTCCCTTCAGTCAACATTTAGTAGTTGATTTGCTTTGTTACGTTGGCCTGTGATGACTCTTTCATAAACTCTTTGCTGTTTCCTAAAGACTGAACTATCTCAGTCTCCTGCTGAAAAGCAACCGTTTGAATATAAAAAAGCACTAAAATGATCCATTTCATTATGCCCATCTTTGTTTGTTGCTTTTTGGCAGTGGAATCTTGTGTATGACAGATTTATTGGCCGATCCAACCTAAAAACCTTTCAATATGAACTCCTTTGCCCTGCAGTGCTTTGTAAGGCCCAATATGTTGATTTGACAGGAAATAATGCAGATCTCCTGAGGAAAATGACAATCAAGAAGCAAGTATGTTTGTTTTAGCTGAGGAACAATCTCTCTCTCTGTTCCTTCTAAAAATAAATACAAATATGTTTTTCGGGAAAAGGGAGCTTAAAAGTACAACTAATTGGAAAACGAAACATTTGAACCTGGTCTGTATTTCACTGTAGTTACTACAGCAAACTAAACACAAACGACTCTCAGTGACACTCAGTTGGCCACACGGTGGATATATTTAACCACAGTGATCTGAGGATCTGAGATGTAATACAATATTATTCTGAGTGAGGAACAGCAGAGGCAGGTGATGATGAGCGTTGATGATGATGAGCTGTATTCTGTTGCAGCTGAATCATTGTGACTGACTAAAAGATGAGCTGAACCAACAGGTGGCTGTAAGAATGTAAATCATTTGAAATGGTTATTTGGAAAAGGCTCAGTAATTAAAAGTCTAAAATATTTAAAAAAGAATATACCTGTATGATTCTCTTTAGGCAGTGGTTCCCAACCTTTTTGGATTGTGACCCCTTTAAAATGAAAGCAACAACTATTTGTCACAGACTCTAAATGTTTGGAGCAGCTGAACCAGAGAGTGATATTCCCTTCTTGGATTATCTCATTTAAATAGTTCTTATAGGCCTGAAGTGTTAAAACTCTTTAACGTTAGAGAAAAGTCACAAAAATGTACTTTATTTAAGGAACGATGTGACGCCCTCCATGTTGGGAACCAGTGCTTTAAAGGGACAGTTTAAGAAAGTGGACATGTGAATGTGAATGATGCCGACTTGCAGTGAGTTAATTATGGCCCCGCCCTCTCCTCTCTGCAGGGTCAGGTGACCTCCTCAGGTGCCTCTCCTGCTGCCTCCTCTTCCTCTTCGGCTCAGATTCCGGTGACATCCAGCGCCTCTTCCTCCTCCTCCCTCCACCAGCCTCCTCCCCTCCTGCGGCCCTCCCTCCCAGCTACACCCTCCCTGCACCGCCAGCCGCCGCCCCTCCAACAACAGGCCCGCTTCCTGCAGCCCCGCCCCACCCTGCAGCAGCCCCCGCCTCTCATCCGCCCCTCCAACCCTCTGCCTCCTCGCCTTAACCCACGCCCTCCCGCTCCAATGACCCTCGGCAGCAACCCCGGGGGGTCAGGTCCAAGCTCCGCCCAGCAGCCCCCCGGCCTGGCCGTCCACCAATCAGAGGCCTCGTCTTCCTCCCTCCACTGACGAACGTCGGACTGAGATTCTGTTAAAGAGACAGAAGAAAGAAAATGTTCAATCTGAAGCTGCTGTGTTCAGGTCCTGTGGGAATATCTGAGTCTTCAGAACAATGACAGCGATTTTCACGGCTTCTGATCAGCTTTTCTACTCTCACCACACCGGAACGTAAAGGTGACACATTTACTAGGTGTAATGATTCTCCAACCTCGATTTATGAGCCACAGAAGTAGATTAACTTTATAAATGAATTTAACTAAATAAAGAGGACCAGTCTACACATTGCTGACAATTGTTAGTTAAACTTAGTAAACTTAAACATTGAACTGCAGTCTCAGGTTTATTAGCAGCCATCCTGAGAGCTCGTGAATAACCAGAGCTCAACAGGAAAAGTTTGCGTTGGCAGTGAGTTAGGAGACAGAACCGTTACACCCCAAATATTTACACAAAATGCAATCCAAATGTTAATTATTTGGAGAACAGTATTTTCGGGGTTGAAGTTGGTCTTTCCCATAGGACTTACATGCAGCATACCTGCTGGTTGATGGACATTGATTTAAAATCTTTGTTTAGTAAAAGAGCTTTGACTACAAGTCTTACAGTCTTTAGAAATATGTCACAGAAAGTGTGCAGATTATTAAAGAAGAGGCTGTTCATTCACCAGACATGTGGCGTCCCACAGGATTCAATCCTGGGACCCTTCTTTTTCTCCATCATTATGACTCCACTTGAACATAACTACTTTAACCACAAACAAAAATGACAAAGTGAGAAATTGATCATCAGCAGCCTAGTAAATACTAAAAGCTGGATGTTGTAGTATTTTCTACAGCTAAATGAATCTGAAAGTCTAAAATAACTTTAATTTAGGAATTTTATTCAGTGTCATTTCTTATATTAAGAAAGTCAACATTGTTATTGATTTAATTTTTTCTTTATCCTTGTCCAGAGTCTCTGCTGACTTATGTGTTTCTCAACCCGCTCTTAAAATGTACTGATGTTGTTTGTTCATGTTGTGGCTGTAATGAATACTTCAGCTTCTGGGGGACACTAGTGGGAAACAAAATCACACATTTTCCAAAGGGCTTTATGATCTTCACTGCACACGATCTCCAAGCCTAGATTCAAAAAAGGAAAAACTTGAGGCTGATTTTAGTTTTGTCTGGTGTATTTTTTCTTATTGTCAACAAATATCACGTTTAGACTCAAACCGGCAGCGTGTTAGTCCGCCCTCTAAATACTGTCTAACTTCCAGTATGTGGCTCTGAGCTCCAAGCCCATTGGTTCTTACTGAAGATATCAATCTGTAAAAACACAAATATATAGTTTCATGTTTTCAAGTTTCAGTAATTTCCTAAAAAAGTTGGTTGCTGTAGTTTCTATCAAACAAACAGGAGGAAACAGTGCATTTGTTGGGGACTATTTTCAGTGGCGGATTAATCCACATTTGGTGCTCTAGTGAGTATTGGTGGCAGCAGGACTGTGTGTGTGTTCATGGTTATGAAGGAACACTAATGTGTTTTTAATAGTTTTTGTAAAACAATGGAGCTCTATGGCACAGAGAAAGTAGATCAATCAGGCTGTGATACACACACAATACTTGTTAGTGGATACATTCACTGTTGGTTTGAGTCTGCATGAAGAAATATATAAAATATCACCAGAATTATGCTTTAATAATGTGCTACTGAGACAAAAGTGATCGCAGTTATATAATTATATATATATATGATTTGTTGTCACCCAACAACCCTTTGGTTTTGAAAAGTGCTATACAAATAACATTTATTATTATTATTATTATTATCATTTTCATCCATGGTAACTGGTGGTAAATAACCTCTCTGACAGTCATGACGGAGATAGAAATGAAGGCCTCAGTGCTTTGTACATTAGTATTAGACATCTACGTGTACAGTTTGGTATCTATTGGAATAATTTGTAACCTGCCGTCCAGCCAATCATCTGTCAGTGACTCGTAAACTAACTCTGTGACAAGCGTTTGATTTGACCCGGACGTCCTTCAGTGTAGAAATGTCTCCGTCATTAAATGAAAAATGTTCCTCACTGTTCTTCTAATTGTTCTGTTGTTGGGTTTAACTTCCTCAGAGTTGCTGTTGTTTTTCCCACATGTTGAAACTTCATTTTGAAACTAAAAACCTAAATGTCATCTTCGTCTGGACTCGGATGTGCCGTCAGTCTGTCTTTTCATTATTTATTCTTCTTCCTGGTGCTACCAGTTTGGACTTGGTGTAAAAAAAAATCATTGTGAAAGTGCTCTTAATGCTTTTTTGGACAAACATGCATCACGTTGTTAAATGTATCTGGAGTCATAGAGTCATACATAGAGTCCTTTGAGTTTCAGTAGAACTTGTAAAATATTTGCTGTTAAGTTGAAGCTGCTGAGACGTCTCATTAAAAAACAACATTTGTATCATCTGACTGTTTATATTCTTCAGGTCTGTGACACTGTTGTCTTTGTCTTGTTTTTTCTATCATTTGTTTTACTGAAAGATGCTCATATGAGACATGCATAATCATTTCCATTTAAGAATGAAAACATACATTTAAAAAAAAAGGGAAAAGTACGCGTAAGTGTGCAGATACACGCAAAAAAAAATTTTTTATTATAAACATAATATTGATACATCCACTTAAATATAATATTAAATAGAAGTAAAATAGTGATATAATATAATAACCCTAACCTATAATAAAATAAAACATTAAATAAAAAATAAAAATGTTTTACCAGCTGCAAGATTAAAGTGCTAAACACATTGATGCATTAATAATTATGATCCTATAATATAATACATATTATTCTGAAATTCTGCATGAGTTCTATTACTTTGAAGCTTCTACTTGTAAGTGTTTTTATAGAGATATTGCACTTTAGGATTTTCTTTATCCCTATTTGATGTATTTACTCAGCGGTGATAACAGCAGGTTGTTGACGTTAAGTCACTTCCTGCAGTCACAATTTCCTCTTCCGCCGCCGCTGCTGTATCGACCTCAGATAATAGATAATAATCAGTAATATCGATCTGCTGTGACCGACAGACTGCAGTGTGGGGCGGGTTTGGGGACTTCGCAGAGATTTCCCTGCACTGAGGTGAGAAAATGCTCCAAACCTGATTTTGTTTTTACATTTTCTGTGTGAAGAAAGTGAAAGTAAAGCAGCTGCTGCTCAGCGGGAACATCAGGAGTTAAAAACCAATCCGCTCAAAGTCTAAAATGTGTGACACGTACTTACGGTCGTTTTTAGTGACTCGGGTGCAGGAAAATAAAACAGTTTTCATGTCACTTTGAAGTTTAGTTTGAAGGTTTTTGGTTTTTTTCTTTAGTTTAAAGCGGCAGCAGCGGGGATTCCCCTGCAGCCTGAACTCATTCAAACACAAACTAACACTCGCTTTCAGATGTTCTACGGAATATATTGATTTATGTCGCATTGATGATGATGATGCTCGTTATTATAACGTTTATTATTATCTAACCGCGCGCAGGTGTGTGCGCATCATCAGCACGTGTGCACTGGCAGGAGCCATGCTGCTGAGTAGGCTACTTTTACTTTTCATACTTCAAGATGACAAGAGTTGAGGACTCGCTGAAGTCCTGTTTTTTCTTTTAATCGAGTAGTTTTATTATTACTTTCACTTATCCAAAAAAAAAAAAAAGAAGCTGTATTTAGATTTAGTGTGTATGATGAGTGTGTGTGAGGCTCCAGTTAAACGGGATTAAGCACGATGACAATAACAATGACATCATAATTATTTGTGACTGACATCCTGACTGCTACACACACTTCTACACACACATGCACATCCTTTAGGTTTAACTACAGGTTGTTATGCAGACATTTTGCTCTTATTTCATTAAAGCCTGGATGAGTCCAGATTAATCAATCTGTCATAGGTACAGGACAGTAAAAAAAAAAAAACAATTTGAAAACGTTTCATGTAAAGACGCATCATCAGGGCTTTTACAGCACGAGTTTGATCTGTTCAGTCTGGCTTCCTGCAGACTCATGGCGACAGCAGACACAAAGCTGGGAGGATCCAGGGAGTCCAGTTTGCGGTCTGAGGGCTCCGCGGGGGGCTCTGAGGACTCGGTGCTGGGGTCCGGGGAGTCCAGGCTGAGCTCCTGGGAGTCGGAGCTGCCGTCCATCCAGCACTGCCTGAAGTTTGTGTTGACGCTGAAGGAGCAGTTTGTCTGTCCCATCTGCAGAGGAGTCGTGCTCAACCCTCAGCAGAACTCCTGCGGACACATCTACTGCTTCCTCTGCCTCCAAGCGCTGCTGTAGGAGCCACGACACAAAGTTCAAACATGCTGTATTAATCATGTTGAATTGATAACCCTTCAACCCTTTTACTTTATCCCTTGTGCCTCACTTTAAAAAACAAAAAAAAAAGTTTGATGTCCTCAGAGCTGGGGTCTTCAGCGTGTTTCAGGCCAAGGACCCCTCTGGAGAAGAAAGACAGAGAAAAGACCCCCTACAACATCAGTATAAATATATAATATATAAATATATAAATCAAACTGGGCCTGCAAGAGTGTGTAGGGCGGCATAAAGGGCCATGTATAAACACAGCGCTCCCTTTCTGCACCACGGACCGGTTTCATGCAAGAACATTTTTCTACGGACCAGCAGGCATAACAAAACACACAATAAATTGAAAAACATATAATTGAATTATTACATATATAATGTAAATTTAATTATTCCATTTTATTATGCATTTTATCTATATTATTATTACATTATTATATATATATATATATATATATATATAATACATGAAAAATGTTTACAATAAATATTATCAACACAAAAAAAAAAAAAAAAACGTTTTAATCTTTCTGTGCGACCCGGTACCACATGATCCACGGCCCGGTGGTAAATAATAATAAAAAAAAATACCTATGCCAAAATGTATGCTATATGCATTAACCAAAATAAATATAAAAAAATGAATAAAAAGCCAAACTCGTGAGGCACAAGGGTCCCGCTCTCTGGAGGATTTATCTCAGTCTGTGGTGTCTTGGTGTGAACTCGTTCTGCTTTGGGTTTCAGGGAGAGTTCAACCCCGTCCAGCCCAGTTTGTCCCGTGGACGGCGCTGTGATCACACCGGCTGAGGTCAGATCCAAACCCGCAGCTGCACTTTCACACAGTTCACCCCATCACAAGTATTGTGGTCGCAAGTAGTAAACACAACATGAACACATGGTCACGTTTTAAATTGATGTGTCGTGAATTCATTTTCACATCCAGCTGTTACAGAGCAACATGATCATTCATTAGGAGTCGTCGTGTTTGTCCATTATTGTCAATAAAATGTCAGAAATAGTGACAAGTTTCCATCCCAGTTTCTCAAAGTCCAAGGTGAGAACTTTAAATGTCTTGATTTGTCAGTCCGAAACCCATAGATATTGAGTTTAATATAATATAACGCAGGAAATCTCCATATTTGAGAGGCTGAAATCAGCACTGTCGGCCATTTTTGCCCGAGAAATGACCTCACGAGAAATCGATTTTCCAAATAGTTATTTTTCTGTCGATCAACCTATCGATTAGTTGACTAACTTTAAACTTTAATAAAGAATAAAAAAATAAAGTTTTCTCATTAGCTAGCGTTTGCTACAGTAATAATCTAATATGTGTTTCATACATTCAGGTTAATGAAGCTGTGAGTTTCATTCTATTTGGTTTCCTTTTAATGGCGTCAAATATACATTTTTTAACAACATTACATCCATTTGTCCAAAGCCTCTTCCTCCTGAGCAGTTGGTGGGATTTGTTGAGTAGAATCACAGGATGGTAAAAAGGTTCAGTTGATGGTGTTAGAAACACGTGGCCAAATTTAACAAGACGCTAATCAGGAGTTTTCTCTCGGCAGGTTTTCCAGGACAACTGCTGCAAACGAGAAATCTCCGGTTTAGAAGTGTACTGCACCAACTCCCCAGAATGCACCTCTGTCGTCACATTACGCCACCTGCAGGTAGACGTGAAAAACAACAGTTCAGTCTGACAGCTTGTGTTTAATGAATCATTATGTGTGAATATGTACAAAGCGTAGACTGTATAAAGTGGGCATAGTAACCATTTTTGCCATCGCCATCTTGGTTTTTTCACGTGTCACGAGAGGGTGGAGCTAAGAACAAGAACTAAGCTAAGAACAAGAGTTACAATTAGCTTTCATGAATTAAAAACACACTGTGAAAGAGTGAAAGTAGTAAGACGAAAACACGGAGAACAACCTGTCAATCACAAGGTAGCCCCGCCCTAAAGCATCCGCTGCTTCATCCTCTGTTTTACTCTAAATGGGACCATCATTCACAAAATGAGCATCACGCTGTATTGAATTGACTGGAAACTAGATATTGAGACCTTAAACTCGGCAGGAAAATGTTTACTGAGGTAATAAAATAGTGAGAAGTGGGGTCATTTTCTCATAGACTTCTATACAATCTGACTTCTTTTCGCAACCTGCTGGCCATTTGAAAGAATGCAGTTTTAAGACACTTTGGCTTCACTTTTCACCCAGAGGCTTCTGCTTGTTTAGCACATATGAGATCACACCTCCGGTCTCTAGCTCTGTGACGGTTCGTTTTCATCTTCCATCATTTCCTCCTCTGCAGGAGCACCTGAGGTCGTGTCAGTACGAGCAGCTGCGGTGCTGCAATCCAGGCTGCAGGGCGGCGCTACAGAGGAGATACCTGCAGGAACACCTGACCTACACCTGCCCTCACCGCATGGAGCCCTGCCCACACTGCCAGCAACCGCAGACTCTCAGCCTCATCCAGGTAAAGTCATGTCCCGGCGGTGCAGCACCAGGTGGGTTGAACAGATGGAGAGTAACTAACAGTCCTAATACATGTGATGACATGATGTTCCAGTCGTGTCCTGATGCAGCTTTCGGGCCGCTTGTTTGGTGCGAAAGAACAAGTTTGGATTTTTATTCTTACACTTTGAGCCATTCATTTCTCTCAGGAGAGGATATTCTACTGTGAAACCAGAAATGCAGTCATACAGCTTTACCTGAAAGTGAAAAGTGCTCTGGTGACGCGGGTGTGTGTGTTGTGACTCTGTTCTGTAGGATCACGTTGACAGCTCCTGTCCCGAGGTGGAGGTGGACTGTCCCAACAGATGCTCCCAGACGGTTCCCAGACACCAGGTGAGCTCGTGCACCTGCAGACAGTGTGTGGACTATACCACTATACTATGCCCGACCCGCACATCACTCCATGGCACAGTATACTCCGCAGAGTGATGATATTCTGTAGTTTATCGGCATAAAAAACACATGGATGATGTGTGAGGTTGCTGACCTTTCAGTTAAGGCGAGTGAAGTTTGTGATATTGCCCCCCCCCCGCACTTCGATGGTAAAGGCAAGAATAGCAAGCGTGTCTTTCTTTAAGTGAATTGGTGATAAATCCCCCTCATGCATGATAATACATCAATATAGCCTCATTTTACGCAAGATCCATGATGACGAAGATACAGAAAAATAGAAATGCGTTGCAAAACTTGCATATTGTTAATATTTTAGAGTATTGCACATAGCCACCTAATACAAGGAAGACATTACCATCTGAATGTCTCTCGTCTTCCAGCTGACAGAGCACAGAGAGTCGTGTCCCGAGCTTCACGTCGACTGTTCTTATAAGAAGTTCGGCTGCTCTGTGCAGGTGAGTTCATCTCATGAAGCAGTGACGCGCCAAAGTGTGACACGCTGACAACTCCCGCTGTGTCCTGCAGGATAAGAGAGGGAACGTGAAGCTGCACGAAGACGCCGCCGTCAATCATCACATGCTGCTGGTCCTTCGGAGCAACAGCCACCTGGAGCAGCAGGTGCGTCTAACAAACGGACCCGATATTCAGAATAAGAATCTGGTTTATTGCCAAGTAGGTTAACGCGTACGAGGAATTTGCTTTGCCGTATAGAATAGTGCATTCATGAACAGAGTAAGAGAAATTAAAATGGAAAAAGTTAAGCAAATATTGAAAAAAATAAATGTTAGAAAAAAATAAATAAAAATAAATATACATATATATACATATACGCACACACACACATTTTATTACAATAACAATACGACAAAATTACTGTGAGGAAAAAAAAAAGTACAGTATATCTGAATTAAAAGTGGTAGTATTATGCAGGAATGTGAAAAATAGTGCAAAGGTTCAGAGTATGAGGAAGAGTTTGTAGAGAGCAGATATATGATCACAAAGATGTGTGTCTGTATCGTGTCCATGGGAGGAGATAAGAGTAGCAGGTCAAATGGTGAATTATATAACACTTTTCCAATTGACCACTCAAAGTGATCGTGATAAACACTCACACACACACTGCCGCAGAAAGAACGTCCTCTGATGACAGCTGCAGACAGTGAAGTCTTTGATTAATATGTTACGTCATTACTATTATTACAGGATGTGAAGGTCCACACAGGACTGAAATCTCCATCTGGAATATGAATGGACTTTAGAAAATACCCCAAACATGGCCTTTGTTGAGGAGAAATTATAGGAGATACAAAATGAGGACTGAAAATATCAGTTTTTGTAAATCAGAGCTAACGTGACAAAAAGAATACGCTTAGTTTCTCATTAAAATTAGAAAATGTCTCGTTTTAACCAGATCATTTTGATGCAATAACAAGGCATTTTCTCATTGGTACTACATAACAAATATGCAGTTTGTACAAGAAATGTTTCTGGGTGTAACAAAATATCACTTTATCTCGTTATATTACGATAAGTTCTCATTACTTCACCAAATGAAACAATGCATTGTTAAAAAGGAGAAAAAGATGCAACCAGCGCCTGAAAGAGACCAGAGAATCCGTTTGATATGGATCGATGATTGATGGCGTTACAGCTGGAGGCCTCCGCTCAGCACAGATTACATTTTTCGGCAACATTTGTTGATGTTTCTGACTCGGTGTTGTCCCCTCGGTCAGGTGGAGGTCCTCCAGGAGACGGCGCTGCTGAGGCAGCAGGAGGTCCAGACCGACACTTTCCTGCTCGCTGGTCTGCAGAACAAACTCCGGCCGCCGCTGCACCAGAACAGCAGCCATGAACACGTCGTCTCTGCAGCTCAGGTTTATATAAAGGTTTCCTTTACATTGTACCTCAGTGACGTTAAGAGAAGCGACATGGTAACACCGATCCACCTCAGATCAACGGCACATCATGTCGAAAAACCCTGAAGTCTAAAAAAAAAAAATAATAATAAAGTGGAAGAAATCTTTAGCAAATAATTTTCACACACTAACTTGAATCTGCAGTAAAAAAAAATAAAAAAACCTTCTTGAATTGTTCATCACAGCCTCTAAAATCCTAAACATCATAAAAGTTGTGATCCACACGTCAAGAAAATCAGGATTTACTGGAGGATGCTGCAGTGGTCTGTGCCGGAGCAGCGTTATTAAACCTGTCTGTCTGTCTGTCTGTCCAGAGGACGCTGAGCAGGCAGGAGGACGTCCTGTCCACTGTCCAGCTGGACGTCCAGCAGCTGTCTCGGGGACTCGGTCCTGGTCTGCAGGAGCTGGAGGAGCTCAGAAAGTCTCTGGATGCTGTGATCCAGGAAGTGTCGGCAGCCGAGGCCCTCAGAGAACACCTGGGTAACCAAACCTGAAGATCTGCCTCCACAAAGCTGCTCTCGATAGAAGTGCAGGGATCAAATCAAATCAAGTTTATTTATATAGCCCAATATCACAAATTATACATTTGTCTCAGTGGGCTTTACAGACGGGATGACGGGGATGACCCGGAAGTTAGCGTCTCACTGGTTCCCTCCATAAAACGTCAATGGGATTCTTTTCATTTCCATTTAGAAGCTTAAAAACAAGTGTATGATACTTTCACATTCTGTTCAGAAAGATAAGCTTCACAAATGAACGGCACTTTATTCTTTTTAAAGCTGAAATTTAAATCACCAGAAGTAAAAAGCTAACGTTAGGCTACGAACAAACAAGGCTCATTTAGCCACTTTATTAAGACACGTAAAAGCTTCAAAACTCACCGTGGGATGTTTTACGGCCATGTTTCATGACGAGGAACAGGAGCTTGTGTTAACCAACCTTATTTCAGTCATTTAACCAACAGCCCATTCAAAAAACCCACGGACTTTGAGATGAGAACCGGAATTGCTAAATTACCGACTGATTTCTGGGCTTTCAAACTCATTCCTGCACCGCTCTGAGTGACTCGCAGTATGTTTTTAAAGGAGCAGTTTGGTGAAAACAGTGGATTTTATGTCCCAAAAATTAGATGTTTCTTATTGCAAGAAAATGCAATTTACAGTCCTGTAGGCTTCGACATACTTTTGTATTTAGTAAATGTTATTCTCTCCGTCCAGGAACGTTGGAGGAGAATCTGAAGCATCATTCGGGTCTCCTGGATCTCCACGCCGCTCAGCTCAGGAGCAGCAAGCAGCACCTGCAGGAGCTCGAGGCGACTTCCTACAACGGCAAACTGATCTGGAAGATCGATGACTTCAGGAACAAGAGGGAAGCTGAGGTCAAAGGTCACCCGCCCTGCCTGAGCAGCGTGCCGTTTCACACCGGACCCTGCGGCTACAAAATGGCCTCCAAGGTCTATCTGAACGGGGACGGCGAGGGAAGAGCGACCCACCTGTCCCTCTACGTCGTTCTGATGCCGGGAGACTTCGATGCTCTGCTGCCGTGGCCTTTCAGACAGACCGTGTCTCTGTCGGTTCTGGATCAAAGCGGCGCCGGAAACCACCAGAGTCTCAGCTTCCGACCCGACCCCGCGTCCAAAAGCTTCCAGCGACCCGCCGGCGAGTCCGTCAGTAACGTCGCTGTTGGATTTTCATGCTTCGTTCCCCTCGACAAGCTGGAGACTCCTCAAAACGCTGCGTATGTCAAAGACGACACGCTGTTTGTCAAAGTGAAGGTGGACATGGCGGGTTTAGAGCACCTGTAGGCTGCAAACCTCGACGGTTTTAGATTTTAGATTTGGAGTTTAGACTAAGTTTAGGAAAGACGCAACACAGACTGACGCAAAATATACCATCAGAGTTATTATTAGAAGTAAAATCAATCTACACTTTGTAACTTTTAAAGGAATAGTTTTTAGTTTTTTCAGATTGATACCACTCTTTATGCCAAAATTATATTTTCAGGGATAGTTTGGAGGTCCGACTCCAAAGACTCAATAAATTATATATTAAAGAAAATGTATGATTACTTTAATAAATGCCTGTGAGCTTGAAATCATTTTAAATGATCTGCTCAGATGAAGTTATTTACGTACAGTATTTCATCCTGATATCTAATGATCTGCAGATTTTAAACAGTTTAGTATTGATCAGGACTTAACGTGTCTTTATTCTGAGAACCAGAAGATGAAGGCAACACAGACGAGATCATTTTAATCAGCACTGAGTATTATCTCAAGTCAATAATAAAGTCGGTGTCTCTGGGGAAATAAAAACTAGAAATACATTTTGTTATTTCAAGAAACTGAGACGACGACGTTGTGATCTCGAGATAAACAGGCTGCTGTCGGGACACAGAGGAAGATATTTCTACATGTTAATGTGGCAGCTGCTCTACTACTGAACACACGTTTTACGGTTCCATTCATGTTATTGCACTGGAGGTCGACGGAAGCAAACGTCTGCTCGAGCCACAATTACCGGTTTCATCGTGAAGTGTCATTCAAAAGCAGCAGCTCCGGTTGGATCAGGTCAGATGAGGAGGTACGCCATCTTTCTGTGAAGGAGACGCCTCAGGCTTTTATCAGGCAACTGAGCAGGAAGAAATGAAGTCTTCTATTAAATAAAGTGTGATAACGTCTCCGAAGATACACTGCGAAAGCATTCTTGTCTTTTGTCCTTTTTGTCTATTCCACAGGCTCTGACTGTTTAATTGAAGTAATATAAGATACCACGGCGTTACCACCGCTTTGCACCGGGCAACTCTTTACTCTTGTAAATCCT
>CALSCE010010695.1:2175231-2188050 GCA_943593645.1 Bovichtus variegatus | reverse complement strand
ACACACACACACACACACACACTCTCTAACTGTGAAAGCAAGTTATCTTTTTTTCTTTTTAAAGTTACGAGGAATCCTTAAGAGTGAAAATTGTTTCTCACTTCTGACTGCTGCTGTGTTTAACACCAATTAAAGTTTGAATCTCAAACTTCTTACCGTTGCATTTGTTTAACACTCCTGAATAAAATTTCTATTTACATGGCTTTTTTTGCTCCCTGGGTGTATTAGGGCAATTGAAGGTAAAAACAACAAACAATTCTTTTAATATTTTTTATTATTATTTATAAATGTTATTATGTAACTTCAATCCCAGATAATTTTAGTTTTTATAATAACCTAATATAGCAGCCTTATAATAAGAAATAATATAAGAATTTAAATACAAAATTAATATAATCAATATGTAATATAAATAATAAATACTAAGAACAATAATCATAATAATAATACAAACTGAATAATAATCAACATTAAAATTCAGGGGAGATAATTAGCCTACATTTTATTTGATGGGGGGCCTGGATAATGGAGAGGAGGGCCTGGATAATGGAGAGGGGGGCCTGGATAATGTAGAGGGGGGCGCTGGCCCCAGAAAAGGTTGAGAAGCACTGCACTAGAATAACCTTGTGTGTCTACCTTCTGTTAAATCTGCCCACATGTTGATGTTAAACTCCAATAACTGCTGATTTCTTCTCTTCTAACTGAACTGCTGCTCAGACATCTCCATCTCTTTCTGCTGGATTTGCTGCTTCTGATAGAAAATGATCTGAGGTGGTGGCTCCACCCGGCTCACAGCTGTTGTGTGTTTCCACCCTTCATGTCCTTCACGCACTGCAGCCAATCAGCATCCTCCCTCCTCTGCCGCTTGTATTACTTCGCCTGCAGATATGACACAAGAAAAGACAAACAATTAAAAAAGGTCAGTCACCCGTATAGAAATAAGCTTAAAAAAAAATAAAAATAAGTGAAATCCGGTGTGACTTGCAGCCTTGGATGCACTGAAGTGGTGTGAAAACGTGTCAAACTGTCTGTGCTGATGGAGGGCGCGAGGCAGCAGCCGCGTGCGCAGTTATAAAAAGAGGTAACTGGCCTGTAACTGGCCTGTAACTGGACTCCTGCAGGATGAGCTGCTCAGGACCAGCACAACTATTCTTAGAGCTTTTGTTGTGCTGACGGCCGTCACGCTGGAAACATGTGGAAGGTCAAACGTGAGTGTTTTTCACCGCATGCTCTGTGTTTTTCACGCAGTAAATTAACTGTCTGTTACCGAGTCTTCTGTTGTAACGCGGCTCTTTTTCTCCAGGAGTCACCAAAATGATTTCCTTATGTTCAGTTGAGATACAGTCTTGATAATCTGATATGGAGTTTAGTCTCCAGAAAAACATAAATATGGGTCTTCAGAGGTGCAGTACAGGAACACGTGTGTATGATTAGAGAGGCAAGAACATTTTAACCAGGAGGGAGATTACTTTTCCAATTAACTTTATTTTTATAAACTTTTTTTGTTTTTTTACAATTTATTATTTTAAATACATGTAATAAACAAAACTTTAATTTTTTTTTAAAATTTACAATTTATTATTTTAAATATATATAATAAACAAAATTATAATTTTTTTTTTTTTTTTTTTTTTTTTTTTTTGCAGCTCCAGTTGCTTTTCCGATGGAGACGAGGTACCGGACGATTTTGGAGGTACGTAATCACGATCCAGCATCTGATATCTAATATTTTTTCTGCACTATATTTCATATTTAATTTTCTGCACACATCATCTTATCTTAGTTATATTGTATTTTTTATATTTATGTTTGAATCCCAGTACTGGACCAAGCATTTGAGTGCAAAATGTTTAGTGCGTGACAAATAGCCAAAAAACTGAAGATAAACTGTTTTGTAGAAAACTGGATTTTTCCAGAGCGAAGTGAGCTTGTGAGATCTGACTCTGCACGACTAAGTTGATCTGGATCTATTCACACTAAATAAATAAAAAAGCCAGAACAGACGTCAGTTAAACGACGTTGCCGTCATTCCGACTAAAAGCTCTTCCTGTCTGATGTATGACAACTTCCTGTGCGTGCAGAGTTTGGTCCCCCCTGACCCCATGTCCCAGTTCCACCTGAGGAGAGGTTCTCCTGACGACGAGTTCCCTGACCTGTGCAGGAACTCTACCTGGATGGGACGAATCCTCACTCCGGCCATGTACCGCCGGCAGTTCGACCGCTGCACCCCCAGCGGAGTCATCTTCGATGATGTCATCCGCCCGGGCCTCGAGGAACCAGGTGACGTCAGCGTGATGTCAGCGTGATGTCAGCGTTCGAAGAATTTCCGTGAGATTAAAATCAGGGAGAACTGAAAGGACATTTTATTTGTTTATTTATACATAGACGTGTATATGAAAAGCACAGTAAGAATTTAAGAGAACGTTTGAACATTGTGCAGGCGAGGTTAGAAGCAAACCGCCTCGATTAGCTATTAACAGTAAATATAGTAAAGATATTAATAAGAAAAGGGTAAAAACAAAGATATGCATAATTCATCAGAGTTTCGAGACAAAGCATGAATTGATAGAAATGTAAAAGTTAATGTTTAAGTTTAGATGCATTACAATCCATGAAGTGTTCTAAGTCTTTGCTTATTTCAGATGTTTATTGACGGAGGCAGGTTGTTCTAAAGAGATGTTCTTCTGTGTGTCAATGAATATCGAAATGAATAACATTCAAGGATCAATCAGTAATTCGTTTTGTCGATATATTCAAATATGTTAGTGAAGACTTTTGTTCTTGTGTCGCAGCCGATCATCATTGAAAACGTAATCCTGCTCTAATGTCGTATTTGCAAACATTACTGATGTTAACACAAATTACTTTAGTTGTTGAGATTTGTTCTTTGTTTAAAGATGTGCCGTTTTTGTTTGGTAGCAAAGCAACCGTGTGGTTTACATTTGGATATATTTGAATTCAAGTACATCAGTAACTAGTACGATGACACTTATGATGCATGTAAGGAAAATATTTTGTTGAGATTTCAGCTGTTGTGTTTCTGGTGCATTTGCCTGCAGTTCCTCTCACGGCCACTAGATGGCTGTCTGCAAAGTCAATGTATTTTCCCTACATGTGGGAAGAGTGTCAATATAAGTCTGTAAATGTAAATGTATGTTTGTGTATGAAGGTGAATGGTCCAGTCCTGCGTCTGTGGGCTGCGTCGCGGGCGACGCTCAGTCCTACGTCCTGTTCTGTGACTTCTTCGACCGAGTCATCGAGGCGCATCACGAACACAAGATCAGCAGCGAGACGCCAGAGAGCGACTTCAACTACGACAACTTGAAGGTAGCTGGTCAGACCACTGCAGGTCTGCTCATGTTGATTACGTTAATAAAAAATAAAAAAAACGCAAGAAAACGCTCACTGCGGTTAAACCCAAATTTAAGGCTACTTTCCATTTCAGGCGTGAAACGTCTGTCATCTGCCCATGTCTGCAAGGGTCCACGGAGTCCGTCCACGTGACTCCGTGAACTCAACACGCCAACAAACGTGTGAAAACATTCGTGTATCCAGATGCCGAATGTAGTGTGAACAGAACAGTCTGTATTTTGGACTATATATAAAAAATGAGCATTTAAAAAACGATAGAAAAATGACCTGATGCTCACTTCTCCAATGTCACTGTAACTTTTTCACAAACATGTTTTTGTGTGTGTGTGCAGGGGGGTGATGACTTGGACGGGTTATACGCCGTCGGCTGTGAGGCGAGTGTCGTTCGAGGCGTGGAGGACTTCTGCTTCCCGACACACTGCAGCCGAGGCGAGCGCAGAGAGCTCCTCACACTGGCCAGGAAAGGTACAGCATGTCTGTGTTTCACAGGTTCCTGAAGACAAGCAAACCAGCAGGTTCAGGTTCTGGATGCAGAGGATGTCAAGAAATCTGCAACAGAACTTTTTAATTTCTCAACAAAAAGAACAGTTTTGGAGTCCGATTTTTGTCCATTGATAGAACTCCATCCTTCATTTTTATATTCTCATTATGCATCTTATTTTGTATATTTAACTTGCGCTAATATATAAAAAAAAAAAAAAAAAAAGGAAAAGTTTGGGTTCACTGACGGTCGATTCCAAATCTGTTCTTCTAAGAATTTCATCACAATGAAAAAAGTTTAAAATTTGAATCAGACCAGCAGGGGACGATGAACCTAGTGTGAAAATGGCCTTAAAGTAAGCTGGTAACCAGTTGTACTAAACCAGTAGACCAGTGTGTCCTGTTTTCTCTCAGCTCTGCGGCGGCTGGAGGAGGAGAAGCTTCCGGGTCAACTCCTCTTACTGGAGGAGATGAACCAGGAGCAGCAGAGGGAGCTGCACATGTACCCTCCCTCTTCCTCCCAGCTCCGCGTCGGCGTGGCCCGGGACTGGCCCGACGCCAGGGCGGTCTGGTCAGTCTGGTTTCTTCTAACCTTGCACGATATACACATCAGTGCTGATGAATCATCGGCCGACGATGGGAATTTTATATTATCACAGACTATTCCGATAATGAAATTATAGCCAAATTGCTTTCACTGATTCACCAAGTGCAGCATCTACACATTTCGAAACAGTCGGTGGCAGTAAGCACCCATGAAGCTGGTTTGCAATCCGCCAATAAACACAGAGAAGAAGAAAAGAACGAGCACAGCACGCCGGCCCGAGAGCCAAACGCCGTTGCCAGTGTGGACGACCACGCGATTGCAATTTGCAATACAAGTTTTTTGATGCACGTAATAATTACGGAACATTTGAAGAGTTTTTCTGTTGTGTAAACAATAGTGATGTCTGTTAGATTTATTTAGGTCAGAGCTACGGAATAATAAACGATTCATCTTTGAACACTACATCTTAGCCTTTAATACCACCAGGTGTGCATAAACTACAGATTATTAACTTCTTTTTTTAAATGCAAATCATCGGCTATCTTATCCGTATCAGCCATGACAAGCAGTAACGTATCAGTTATCGGTATCGGCTGAAAATAAATCCATATCGTGCATCCATAGTTTCTTCCCTTGAGTCTTTTTGTCACAGTAACTGGAACCTGAGAGACCAGAGAGTAAAATCCTGCACACTATGAATCCTAAAGCAGTCTGAACAGAACCAGTCGGCCTGTGATGTTTGAGAAGACTTTTTTTTTTTTCACATTTCAGGAACATGTTTGATTAGATTTGTTCTTGTCAAACATGTAATGTCACGTTTGTCCTTGTTGCAGGTTGAGTAAAGATGGCAGCCTAGTGGTCTGGGTCAATATGGAGGACCACCTCAGACTTGTGTCCACACGAGACGATGGCAACATCGCCGAAGCTTTTAAATGCATCTGCGTCAACCTGGAGAAGGTCAGTGACTGGTCGGATTCGGATAAAAATGATATTACTTCTTAAAAAAAAGCCGCTCTGAACTGCGCTCATACGGCAGTCACCGCTGTTAATGCCACTCACGGCATTGAGAGCCATGTGGAGACAATCCCTAAATCATAGACGTGCTCTGAATTTCTGGGCACCTTCGATGTCGGCTGATTCAATTAGTTATCTTAATTTAATTAATTAATTACAGTGCAGAAATGCCAAAGTATTTCATCACCCAGAGAGCGCTGACAAGTTTATTTTTGCCCTGTAAAATATCCCACTCAGTATATTTCTAAGGGATCTGTATGAACGTTGTTTATGTTAAAAAATAATGATATACTACATATACGCTAAACTTCCAAATATTGATATCCAGTCAGGGTTTAGTGTCCTGGAGTTTGTAAAAGGAACACGTCCGAAGTGTTTGACCAATCAGGAAATTGAAATCTAAAAAAACTGCCTTCAAAAGTGCCGCCACATACCGCTTGTGATGGAGGATTTCTTTTTGTCTGGGGAGAAGGAGTTTTTTTGAGTTGTTGACAAAGTTCCTGCAGTAGAAGAAGAGTGCGTGACCTTTGACCTCCAGGACCTTTGAGACTGTTTGCCCCTCTCTCTGTCTCCAGCTGGAGGAGTTCTACACAGAGCTCAGACACCCGTTCACCTGGAAGCAGCAGCTGGGCTGGGTGACCAGCTCTCCGGCAGATGTGGGGACGGGTCTGAGGATCAGAGTCCACCTCAAACTGCGACACCTCCCCAAACACAAACGCCTGCAGGACGTCCTGAAGAGACTGAGGATCTGCATGGACACGACAGGTACCGAGGGCAGACCCGACACTCATGTTTCACCACATAACCTGATGAGATCTGAAGAGCTGCAGGTCAGTGTTTCACACAGTGTTCGGTTCTCTGTTTAGAGCAAAATGCTCTCCGATAGGCAGGGATGGCGTGTATGTCTCGGACTTTTATTTTAAAAGGGAGAACGCGACCTGCCAGCCAACAGATTTGCATCCTGAAAAGCCGTGAAAGCGGGGCTTATAGGGAACCAATCTAAATAACTTCATAATGATGAAGTTAAAACTAACATGTTCTCTATTAGCACTTTAAGTGGCTTGGATACACAGACAGGATGTATTAGACTTGTTAAACACATCAGTTTAGAGGTTTTTCCTTCAGGACATCTGACCCGTTGACTTTTGTTGAGATCAAACCTGAAGTACTTTTTGCTAAAGATCACAAAAACTTTTTCATTTTTCATTATGCAGAACCCCCAGCGCTGTACTGTGTGAGCAACGTGGCGACCTTTGGCCTGAGCGAGGTGGGACTGACCCAGCTGGTGGTGGACGGGGTCAAACTGCTCATCGCCATGGAGAAGAGGCTGGAGGGCGACCGAGACATCGATGGGCTCGTTCCTACGCAGAAGTAGATCTGGATGATGATGATGATTGGCTAGAGTGAGGAGGAGAGCGAGTGGACTGACCAATCAGATGGGAGCGGTTGTTGTAGTAAATTTTGAGTTTAAGTGTTTAAAGTAGGTCAACTGTACAAAATCAGACATGCAAGGTATGAAGCATGATGTGACGCTGGCCAATATGATAAAGATCAGACCTACAGTGCATCGAGGCATGTCGAGTCGCTGGATGTGATGAGATCAGACCTACAGTGCATCGAGGCATGTCGAGGCGCTGGATGTGATAAGATCAGACCTACAGTGCATCGAGGCATGTCGAGTCGCTGGATGTGATAAGATCAGACCTACAGTGCATCGAGGCATGTCGAGTCGCTGGATGTGATAAGATCAGACCTACAGTGCATCGAGGCATGACGAGTCGCTGGATGTGATAAGATCAGACCTACAGTGCATCGAGGCATGACGAGTCGCTGGATGTGATAAGATCAGACCTACAGTGCATTGAGGCATGTCGAGTTATTTAGTGTGTGTTACATGTAACAACCTCGGGTTTTGTTCTGCGTGTTATAGAATAAAACTATTGCTTAAAACTCTGCTCTTCTCCAGCGAAGATTTTTTCTTGACTTTGTAATATTTTTTAAACTACATTGACGCCAATAGCTGCTTAATTTGAACAAAGATACGTGTTGGCGAAGAGACCCAGACTCATCCGCTGGCCCTGAGTCAGGTCTTTTTCCCCCCCGAGACGGTCATACAACAAACCCCCCTGCGCCTCAAATGCACTATAATCAGAAACTAACAGAACAATCTTTAATTTACATGCTTACTGCAATCAGTTAAATTATTTTCTATGTGGTTTTGAATACATTTGCTGTATTGTGACATAGGTACGATATTGAAAATTATTGTTACTACACTCCTAAGCTGTTTCACACAGTCCGGTTTGGGTGGGTTTCTACTAGTTTACAGTTTTATTTGAACACTTATTTTAAACAAGGAATAAAAGGGGAACCGATTTCGGAGCATTCACGCATTAACATAGTCTGACCATATTACAGTAGCCTAAATGAGCTATTTTCATTTATTAACAAGTGAAACCTGACACCAGCTCACTCAGTGGAGTGAAAAGTACAATGGTTCTCTCTGAGATGGAGAGCAGTAGAAGTATAAAGTTGCATAAAATGGAAATACTCAAGTAAAGAACAACCATTTCCACAGTGTACTGAAGTACACGACCTACGTTCCACCGTAGCTCATGGGACTTCTTGTTGAAACAATGCTCTGGGTGGCGTTCCATCTCTTGTCAACACTTAAGTTTATTTTTTATATAACATGACTAAAATCTTACCTTAACCAAAAGCTTTTAATTGTGCGTAGTTCTTCTGGAGTCTGGTCCTGGACTCGCCTGCTGCAGGGTGAAAGCTGAATGAAGTTTGAATTTGAACAGGTCACATTATTGACATGCGGTGGAAAGCAGGAACATTGTGAGGGGACATTATTAAAACAGCTAATGTAGGAATAATCACTTCAAGTATGTCGTCAGTGGATGTTTGGAGGATTCATTAAACATCAAACAAACAGCAGTAGTTTCGTCCTCCGGTGGCGATCACAAAATGACTCTGAAAATGTTTAATTTGTGTGGTTTTTATTTAAAATGAATGGCTACACTGGAATTCTGCTACTTTCCTGTTAATGACGTGCCCGACAAATCAGTCACATGGTACGAGTTACTATCTGGAAGCTGAGGCGAAGGCTATTTTCAAGTAAGAGGCTCAGATTTACAGTCTTCCCCTCGAGACGTGAAGGCAGCGTCGTGTTCACGCCTCGTCACCTCTCGCGCCCCTGTCAGACCGGGACGTTTGATTTGCATTGTTTGTTCCCTTCCTGGTTTTAAGTGCTACAACATACAGTACAAAGTGTTCTCCAGTTTCAGTAGTGATGGAGAACCATTGCACGGTGAACCCTCAGGACCTCGACACTGCAGAGACGAGTAGAGCTCGTAAGAGGCTCTGTTGATTAGTGTGTGTGTGTGTGTGTGGGGGGGGTTCAAAATATACAGAAAAACTGAAAACCACAAACTGCTTATTTCCTCTGATACAACTGAATGCATCAGAAATACAAAGCAGTACATTCAGAAGGCATTAAGTGGTGGAATACATACAGAATGATCTACCAGGAATTAGCAAATAATGGGCTTAAAGGGCAATTTCAGAAACTAGGTGGCAAGAAAATCAACTTCCTTTAAAAAGGATAAATCTGGTGATTTTCTACATTTCTCTCCTTGACAACAAGAAAACAAAATACTCAAACTAACAGTAAAGTATCTACTAACAATTATATTGTGTATCAAAGCCTGACATATGTTGCTGCTAATTACCAACTAGAGCATCAAATGTGGATTAATCCACCGCTGAAAATAGTCCCCCCCCCCCCAAAAAAACAAATGTCCTCCTGTTTGATAAAACCTACAGTGACAAGCTGTTTCAGAAAACTACCGAGCTGTTTTTAAACATAAAAACGATGTGTTTTTAAAGATTAACGTCTGCAGTAGCGCCTGGAGCGGAGAGCTTCAGACAGTAAGCACTTGAGATTTGCAGACGATTAAAAAAAATAAAATTTTTAAAAATGAAAATTTGAAAAACACCAGACTTATCCTTTAAGTTTGAACAGGGGACATGTGATCGCTCAAATGGTGTGGTTCTGTTTTAATGCTCCAAGTTTTATCTCACTGCTTTGAAAAGTAAGAATAAAGTTGTATTTTCAGTTGGGGGGGGGCGGGGGGGGGACAAAAAAATGTAGACAGTGTTGACCAAATAAAAACAGACTAATCAATACTGTACCTGCACATATTCACCTGGACAGGTATCGTTTTATACAGCAATAATTACAATAGTAAAATAATAAAAATAATAAAAACACATTCTGTTCTGTCAGCTGTAAATGTGTAAAAAAAAAAAAAAAAGAAAAAGGTTAATGGAGCTTTACAGTTTGTGTTTGAACCACTGACATCATTTACCAAGAGCTCCAGTATTATTGCAATAGTATTAATGAGCCAGCAGGGGTCAGAGGTCACAGGCTTACAACCAGCAGAGAGGATGTTGTCACCTCCCGATTGTTCGTCACACTTCACGACTCATAACCTCGACTGTAAACTGTGCAACTCAACTGTGCGACCGGATACCTGCTGCCACCGTCAGAGGAAAGAAATGTAAAATCATCACGCGACCGTGCAGCCCGGAGAAACGCAGCCTCGTGGAGTTTGTTCGTAGCATCTCGGTGCCGTTGGTGCTAAATTCACCACGAACAACAGTTCTTTCCCTTGTGACCACCACCACCGAGGAGGTTACGTTTTTCTTCTGTTCGTCAGCAGGATTACGGAAAAAATAAAAACTACTGGCCAGATTTTCACGAGACTGGGTGGCAGGGCGCAGAGTGGGCCGAGGAACAATTTTCGGGGCGGATCCGAATCACAGGGCGGACACCCAAATCATATTTAACATTTGTTAACATTTGTTAACATTGCGAGATAGCGCACGGCCTTGGCGGAGGTCTGCGCGCTCTCCCAGTTTCTCTCCTTTTCCTCGTGTGTTCCTGAATTGGAGTCAACTTGCACGGCCGTGTCTTCTCCTCAATCTACCGTCTTCACTTCTTCTTCTCAGGTCTTTTCAGACCAAACGTGAGTAAAACACCAATGCTAAAAACTCAAAGCCCACCTCTCTCTTTTAGCATATCCCCACACAATCTTTTGCATGACACGGCGGCAGTTTTTTTGGCGAAATTTTCGTATGCCGATAGGAATAAGCCAACCAAGGGAATCGTTTATTTTGCTGACGCGATCAATAGATTCTTGGAAGTCGATGATCAATGTCATAATTGAATGTAACCACCGAGTACACAGCAGAGGGTCACTCACGCTTTTCTGGACTGGAAAACAAAATCAAGTGTAAACAGTGTTCTCCCGTCGTGCAGCACTGCGGGGGACATCGACTAAATGGAAGTTTGAGTCAATTATTTCTTCCTCTTTTGGGGCCAAAACTATTTCAAATGTAAATAAATAATACATCTGAATTATACCGTTTAAACATTATTATTTTTTTTTTTAATCTCTGTTAAAATAGTTAGTGAAGGAAAGACGAAAAACGACGAAAATCTTTTAATATGTTTTTATAGCAGTAAACGTTTATGTTGACCTTGTTCAGCTTTGTTGTCCTCGTTTGTTGGTTGTTTTTTTTTTTTTTTTTTATAGCTGCAAGTCTATTTCTCTGCGCGCGTACGCCGAGAACAGCGAACAGCGCAGTCAAACTCCTTGGATGTGCTCACGTATTTGTCCCAACAAAGGATTGTGATTCTGTGACTGCGTACACACAGCTCGCTGTTCTACTCTTGCACCAGGAGAGTTGCACGGACAGAGCAGAGGTCATGTTTCACGCACTGTTTACTTGCACTTCAGAGACCAGACTTAGCAAATCAGGTTAAGGCAAAAAAAAATAAAAATAAAAATAATAATCTGATAATACGATTACATGCACAGCAACATTATTCTGGACTCTAAAACTCCAGATTACATAGAGTTTGGTCCTCACATGTCCCTACGT
This sequence comes from Bovichtus variegatus, assembly GCA_943593645.1. Classification (NCBI taxonomy): domain Eukaryota; kingdom Metazoa; phylum Chordata; class Actinopteri; order Perciformes; family Bovichtidae; genus Bovichtus; species Bovichtus variegatus. The sequence continues at coordinate 2,176,682 of CALSCE010010695.1, read as the reverse complement.
TCTGCTGCGTACAGCTTCTGGTCCGACTCTTTCACATGCAAATCGCAAAAACTAAAAACGTGGAAACGGTTAAAGACTCATCAGGTTTCTCCAACAAAAACTCCCACCTGTGTAATCAGCTTTAGTCCGCTTGACCCGTTTTCCACTTTACACGATGTTTTAAAATGTCAGTTTCCAAGGTTTTGGAAAAATCTGAAGTGCATGTAAACAGTGGTAAACCTGCAACGTCTCGCTCCGGCAGGTAGCGACAGATGGAAACATCCTCGTGGTGTTTGTTCTGGATCTCATCACTGAGGGATGAACCACAACCTGCGGAATATCTGCACCATCAGCTTTAATATTTGGTTTCACTGGCAAACATTTAGTGATAACATTAAATAGTAAGTGAGTATAATAATGTGTATTTTCTCTGAGTCATACAGCAGTTAGCGAGGTGCTGAACACAAGATGGCCGCCGTCACTTGGTGGGGCGTCCCCCCGTGTAGAAGAAGGACCAGAGAGCTATTCTCCTTTGATAACAACTGGAAGTCGTTCACAGCCTGAGCTCGTTGGCCACTTTGGAGGCGATGTTTTTGAAGGCGATGGACGTGCCAGAGATCCTTTTAAAGCGCACGCCGTTGAGCGAGAGGCGGGGCAGCTTGCACACCTCCATCTCCCACTGGACCAGACTGTCCTGCCGGGCGTCGCCGTGCACGCAGAACAGTGAGTAGCGCTCGCGCTGCTCGTAGTCACAGTTGTTGGCGTCCAGGACCCTCCGGATCTCCTTCATCATGTCCCCCGGCTCCATGGAGGACGTGGTCTTCATGCTCCAGGTGAAGCGCAGGGCACGAGGCTTGGAGTCCCGCACCTCCTCTTTGGGCTCACCTGATAAACTCCTGGAGGACGGAGACGCAACAAACCCGCAGCGTTAACAGAGCACAGGAGCTGCAGCAGCTCTCAGCATTCATGCAAATCACGTCCGACACGTTTTAGAACTGTTCACAGACATTACACACAACGGTTTTCTTATTTTCTCTCCAGTCCGATAGTTTTGGTTTAATTGGTCCAGGACTGAGATACAGAGGAAATATTCCACAGAACAACTGCTCACAGTTGGACATAATAATAATAATAATAATAATAATAATAATAATAATAATGTCTCCAGATAAATGTCCTGTTTCTACACTGTGAGCAGCACAAACTTCTGTTCACCTCTGTTGTTTTGAGGTGGAGGCAGAACTTTCAGGTACAAATATCTTCAAACCTGGACAAATAAAACCAAAACTATCCTCAACGGTAGACAACAGACACATCTTCTGTCTTCTCCAAAGAGAAAGAATTACACTAAACTTCTTCTCATGTAGAATATATTGATTGAGAGATAGATCTATATATCTCTAGATATATCTAGATATATATCTAGAGATATATATATCTAGAGATATATATATATATTCTTATTGAGACGA
>CALSCE010010695.1:2106379-2145231 GCA_943593645.1 Bovichtus variegatus | reverse complement strand
ATAATATAATATATATAATATATATATATATAAAAAATAGTAAAACACTGACATTTTACTTTTACTTTCTACTAATACCTTAAGTACATGTTGCTGATAATACTTACATCATTTGACTTAAGTAATGTTCTGAATGCAGGACTTTTACTTGTAGTAGTATTGGTAATTGCTTTTCCAGATTTGATCACAAATGAACAGATATTTTGTTCCCTCTGGTCTGTTTTCTTAAACAGACTTCTGTCTAAATGTGACAAGTTCCTCCTGGTAAAGAACAGAGCAGCCGTTTGAAACAGGAACTTCTTCTTTATTTATGCTTCAGTTTACAGATTACAGCAGCTGCGGAGGTCTGCCTTTCATTTGTTGCTCTGCGGTTACTGACTGGAGGCAGAGAAGACGGTTTGTAATTGGTTCAAATCAAATTTTTGTAAAGGAAAATACAAAATAAAGCAGATAAACTGTTGTTAGAAAATATCCTTTCTTCGCTGTAAACAAACTGATTTAGAGAGTCGAGAGGAGGGAAAAGCATCGACCTCAGAGAGCTGAAGTGAAACCAGAACTTCCTGGTTCTGTTCCACAAGTAAGAATTACTACAATTATTAAAACTCAGACAATTTCTTCAACTTTCTGACTGACACAAGTTTTTTTTTTTTTTTTTTAACCGGGAGCCAAATTATCTGCAGAGGTCTCCTTCTGTACACAACAAACGAACCAGGTGATTGAGAAAACACTAAATAAAGCATATTTTCCTTAAAAAAAAAACAACTTTAAAAATCCACATTTCTCTAACGCTGTTCTATAGACAAGGGTGTTGTGTTACAGCGAAATTGGAGAAAAAGGTGATATTTAAAAAAGATTTGATATTGATATCATGTTAATATGATAATATTGTGTAAATAATCCACCGCATCTTAAATCTCACTATCCATTAGTGTAATAATTCCCTTCGTACACTTTTGTTAAGTTATACGAACTCTCTCTCCCTCCATACAATCGGATTTTGAGTGCAATTCATTTGCTGAAAAAAAATTAATAAAGAAATTTTTTTTTAAAAAATCGCACAATAAACAAAGCTAAAGATGAATTTGACTTTTGACATTAGTCATTTTTTTTCAATTTTTCTATAGATATCACAGCAAAATTGCTATCGTTACACACACACACACACACACGCACGCACAGGCACGCACACGGGTCAGAGGTCAGAGTTCAGGCTGTGGTTGGGACTCTTTAGCAGGGCGGAGGTGGATTTCAGTCCCTATGTGGCTTCATGTCTCATCACCGGGGCGGGGTGGGTAAAGTAGAGGTGGGGGGGGGGGGGGGGGGGGGGTTTCCACTCCTACTCAGGGAATCCCATAGTAAGCCTATCTGTTGCCATGGAGACAAAGAAAGCCTCCAGCAGCTGATTTCACAGTGATTGATCACGGAGGAGAATCTCTCTGTGTGCAGGGAGAAAAGCCTCACGCTCCCAGTGTGATGGACGGCCCGTGACACAGTGACCGGAGTCAAAGGTCACGCCGCCAAGGTAGGGGGGACGGGGGAGGGGCTATTGTCTTGTGGTGCGTTCCGTTTACCTCAGAAGTCGGAAATCGGGAGCTGGGAATGACGCGAAACCCCGAGTTGACCACGTTCCAGTACAAGAAGTCGTTAAACTGTTGTTAGCGATACCGGTTGATAACGGTGCAGACAAACACCGCAGCAGTGTGTGCGACTTATTCAATGGGACACAAATAAGACAGAAGGGCTAGTAAAAGAAAAATAAATAAATAAAAAAATAAAAAGAACATTTAGTCAAGCGCAGACATCTCAGATTTTGAGGTCGGGGTTCTCCGAGTCAGAAATCTAGCATCAGCGTGAGGGTCGGGCGGAGCAAATTCACTCTCTTCCATGTCTGCCCAAAATCACATCTTTCTTTTGGCAGAGTGCATATGTAAATACAGAGCAGGAGGAGGAGGAGGAGGAGCAGGAAGAACCCTGGTTACCAGATTACCACACATTTGTACTGTAGTTTATTTGTACAGTGCATCCTGCAGGAAAAGTCGTTTTCTATTTTTATATTCGGGCTGGAATTTATTTGCACCTGTTAACCTTAAAAACTGTAACACTTGAAATACTTGTTCTCAAGAACCTTAAAGCTTCCATGTTGAAAGAAGTTTAGTTTGACTGTTTTGAGTTTTGAGTCATGCGAGGCAGTCGTTCCAAATAAAAAGAAGAAAAAAAGTGAAATATGATTAAGTACAGTACGGTTATTTTTATACCATTTCTTAATAGAATTTACAAAACAATTACTGTATTGTGATATTTATCGTTAGAAAATGACATATACCTCGATAGAAGATTTTGGGCATATCGCCATAACGCCTTCAGGGGCGTTCCGGCTGAAATTTCCAAAAAATTCCGACTTTCCCAGTACAACTGGAGCACCCTTGGTATCTGTGACTGTAAAGCTGTCCTGTCACACTTCAGGATTTTAAAAGTGACTTCTAGAAGACTAAAAGACTTCACAGAGCTGCTGATATCACATCGTGCAGTGTATTCTGGGAACGATCAATAGTAAACAGACAGCAGGAGCCAGCTGTGTGTCTGACAGAAGTGAAGGGTAACAGATTAGAGAAAACAAAGACGTGACCGGCAGCAGGACACTCAGTCATACAGTGAATAAGAAAGTAAAGACACTGAAGTTGATCAACAGAAAATGTACCTGCAGCTTCTTTGATAATAGATTCATTGTTGTAGTCAATTTTTCAAGCATTTACACTAAAAACTAACTCTTCAATCCAACTGGTGATTAGAAGGTCCGAAGAAAGACGGACAAACTAAATATTTAGAGCCTGAATGCACCGTTGTGGTTCAATAATGGCCACGGGTCACATAAACTCAAAATCTAACAGTATCCTCCCCCGTCTTGCAGCACTGTGGGGACGTCGACTAAATGGAAGTTTAAATAATTCAATTCTTCTTTTGGGAACTAAACTACTTTGAATGTAAATAATACATTTGCTGTCTGAATTATACCCGTTTTTTTTTTACTTTAGCCATTACTGAAGGAAAGAAGAAAAAAAGATCAATAAACAGCTGATTCCAAACTTTTGGTGTAACTGCAACCTCACAATAAACTGAATATATTTGGGTTGAATAAAACAAACGTCAAAAAAGACGTCGGCTTCGGTTTTTAGGAAACAGAGAGTGAAATATTGTGATTTTTTTTTCCCCCGGATGATTTTAAAACCAAAAATCGCTTAAATCAAGAAAAATAATGAGCAGATTAATCAATAAAGAAAGCAATCTCTACTTATCTTAATCCTTTTTATTAGCACTTTTATATGAACGTGTAAGTTCTAAGATGGAAAGACATGAAGACTTGACGGAGTGATGAGGACGAGGAGCCTGAGAACATTCCTGCATTAGCATGACAATAAGGAAGCTGCGTTTCCCAAAATTCCTTCAAGGTCCATCAGCCTCCAGAGACCAAAAGACTGTTCACATGAGGCATTAAACGCATCACAATGTTCTCCATGTTTGACAGATGACACGAGAGAGGAAACGCAGTCCGTCTAATCCACAAACACTAAAGTACAAAAAGACTCTCGCAGCTGCTAGCTTTCTGCTACGTGGCTCCACGGATAAAACCTGGAGCTTTGTACTTCATCGACTCAAGTTATTCCATCTGACGGAAAACACTCAGATCATTTACTTCAGTAAATGCAGTGATACAGTGTAGAAATACTCTATTGCAAGAAAAAGTCCTGCATTTTAACTTAACGTACATTTTTTTTATTCATAAACCTCACCTGTCCTTATCTCTGGTGCAGGCTACATTAGCCGCTACTAGCTTAACACACCTGGAGCTATGACTGAACTGTCAGGGGAAGAGTTGTATTGTGGGTAATGTAGTCAACCGGTTTTGAGGAGGAAGAAGAAGAAGGCGTGGAATAAAAATTTAAAAAAGACGATATCTTTGGTTCTGCTGCATCGATGTTCATCCTTTTTATTTTGAATTGAATATCTTACAATAGTGTGATGACGAATCAGTGGACGACTCTTTTAAGACGACCGTGAAATGTAATCTGATTTTAAAGACATAGTTCAGATTTTTTTGAGGTGGGGTTGGAGGTACTTATCAACAGTCAGAGGGCGGTCGGCACGCCCTGAGTTTGGAGGAACAGACCGGAGAACCAGCACGGGAGCAAAGCAATGTACTGCCGTTTCTGGCAGGACTCTGAAGCCGCTATCTACGCTCTCTTCAAAGCCACCAGACTCCATTCACAAAAAACTGTACTTTTACCTCGTAGAACATGGGAGTTGCTGGTGTACCGCTGCTTCGATCGGTTAGTTTGTTTGTGTTATTGTGTGACTTCGATGACTCCGAACTAACCCTTTAAAACACCAAAGTAGCAATAACACAAACAAACTAACCGATCGAGGCAGCGATAGACCAGCATCTCCCGTGTTCTGCCAGGTAAAATGACTGTTTTTGTCAATGGAGTCTGGTAGCTTTAAAGAGAGCTATAATGGCTTCAGTTCCCCATCGGAAAGGGCAATCTGACAGCAAGGTAAGGCGTTAAAAATATTCTAAATATAGCGTACACTTTAAACTGATAGATATTTTTAGGTGGCTAAAATAAGTTTTGCTGCTGCCCCCGTCCACAGCAGGACATTGCTTAGCTCCCGTGCTGTTACTCCTGTCCGTTTTATCCAAACTGGGCGTGTGACGACCGCCATCTGTAGGTAATACACCGACTATGGATAAGTACCTCATATACTTTAATACAATCTTTAATCCAGACTATCCCTTTAAGGCAATGTGTTGTAAAAGCACCCCAAGTTTAAATGTAGTTCTGAGGCCACAAAGTTTCTCACAAATGGGTGTTATTTGGGTGCACTGAGCCTTTAACTACTTCTCAGACATGAAACATGTCATCGTGGTTGACATCAGTGACCCTGAAGTTAGATATTTAACAGTATGAGGTTGTCACACAGCTGCTGACGAGCTCCCTCTGAGCAAGGCACTAATCTGCTGAGGGACTGTGGATCAATCAAGATGATCAGATTGTATCACGCTGTTTAAACTGTCAGAATAGGAAATAATAAACCTATCAGTGATAATAAAATACAGACAGTCAATCAATAATAAAAGACTCCCATCAATAATCAGGGTTGAACCAGACTTACCTGCTCGGTTTCTCTCTCGCTCACCGGGGTCAGAGGCATCCTGCCGGACATCGTCCTGCTTTCCTCCGCTGCTTTCTGCTCTCTTCAGTCCGGAAGACGCATCTCCTCCGCCGGCTGCTCTACAGCATCTCTCCCCGGGAACCAGGCCACCTCAGCGGGGCTCAGCTGGGAGGCTCCGCCGGCCGGAGGGAGACGGAGGCCGGGGCGGCGGCTACAGGAAGGCCCGCTGTTTGCGTATGTGCGGGAGCGAGACCCGCATGGAGACAAAGAGTGTGAGAAAGAGAAGAAGAGGAGGCGGAAGCAGAAGAGGAGGAAGAAGAAGAATGGAGAAGTGTAAAAGTAAAAAATCCTTCCTGCAGCTTGCAGCGGTTTATCGGCGCACACAGCAGCACTGCGGAGCTACAAAAAAAAACATGGACCTGTGACGTCAGAGCTCCGCCTCCTCGTCATCCTCGTCCTCACCATCGTCATCCTCAAAATATCCCAGCATCCTCAGCTGCTTCCTCCTCAAACCTGAAGCACGCTGCCTCTGGGGATCTCTCAAACGGAAGTCTTTTATTTTGTAACAATTGTATTTGTTTTTAATGGCGAATCAGCTGCGACAGAACAAAGACTTTCCGTCATTTAGCTGTTTTTATTTTTTTAAATTGAAGAACAAAATGTACAATAATATAATGGCAAGTAATACATAATCAGGAGTAGGCTCTGTAGAAAACGGAGCACACAAATGTAAACAGAAGTATAACTAACTTGTAATAAAATACTAAATAATATAAATAGCTTAGGGGTTTCTTCTAATAAGTCATGCTTTAGATCAATTAAAAGAAACCCCTTTGCGATTAAATTTAATTAAAGAATTAAGTGTATTTCAGAAGTATAACTAATTTGTAATAAAATACTAAATAATATAAATAGCTTAGGGGTTTCTTCTGATAAGTCATGCTTTAGATCAATTAAAAGAAACCCCTTAGCTATTAAATTTAATTAATGAATTAAGAGTATTTCGGAAGTATAACTAACTTCTAATAAAATACAAAAAATATAAATAGCTTAGGAGTTTCTTCTAATAAGTCATGCTTTAGATCAATTAAAAGAAACCCCTTAGCTATTAAATTTAATTAATGAATTAAGTGTATTTTTTTTATTAATAATAAAATAGCTAATAATAAAATAATGCGCTGTAGCTTTTTTTTTGCAGTTTTCTTATTGTTGTGATTTGCATATTATCTCTCATAAAAAACAGGAATAAGGGTCGTTAAATTAATGAATGAAACATTTACCTAAAAGTAATAAAACATTTAACAGAAAATCTTTTTTTTTTTTTTTAATCCTCCACTATTACAAATGTAATATACGTTATGGTAAAATGGGAGAAAGAAAAGATTTTTGATTCTAGCCAATCATACATATCACATTAAGTATTTCTATAAAGACAGACGAAGAATACAAGATTCATAGTTTCTATTTCACAGAATATACAGCTATTGTGATCATGTTGAACCTTTGTCTAAGGAGTATTATCATAAAACATTTGGAAGTGAACCACTTTTTCCTTTATTTTGCTGTTAAAGTGAAGGAAGTCTACATTGTTACAGAAACAGTGATGGAGGAGTGTTATAGAGCAACATTATAAGGTCCAGTGGTGGAAATTAACTATTAAAAGTAGCTTTAAGTACAATGTTAAGGTACTTGCAATTTATTGTTTTTATTATTTACTCCATAGCATGTTTGTTATCCTGTATTTTAACTTTCATACATTGTTCTTTTTATCGTTATCCATTTTGTTTGCATGCATTGTTTTACATCACGACCCCACTGTCAATAGGATACGTCCTCGTGGTCTTTTGAGGTTAAATAATAAATAGAGACTGCTACTTTATACTTCTACTCCAGCAGGAAAATATTAGTTTACTCCACTACATGTATTTGATAACATCCATTACTTTTAGGCCCAGATAAATAATACAAAATGTAATAATCAAATACATTTTGATGTATTATTATAAAGATAAAACTTTTTTGATCCCCAGGTGATCAAGCAGATGATCTATTATCCATTCTGCATAATGAGTACTACTTGAGGCACTTTAGGTGTATTCTGATGCCAATACTTTGTACTTTTACTTCAGTAACATTTTAAATGCAGGACTTCTCAGGGATTCAAGGATCATTTATTGTCATTATGAATCACAAGGTTGCACAAACTAAATACAGTTGTAGTTTAGTCCATTATGCTAAATAAGAAAAAAAGCATGACAAAACACGGGACAAAAAGAAAAAAATAGACTCAAGATATTTTACTTCAGTAAAAGTAGTAATACAGTCGTGTAGAAATACTCTATTACAAGTAAAAGTCCTGCAGCTCAGTAATGCATTCCTGTAATCCTTGTGCATTTGACTTGTAACAGAGTATTTCTACTGTGATATTATTGTGATATATATATATATATATATATTACCACTTTTACTCACAAAGTACTTCCTCCAACTTTGATGTCTGAGGTTAAAGCTGAGCGTATAACTTTATCTTCGAGGACTGAAATCAAACTGAACAAATTCTGTGATTGAAACATGATAAACTCACCTGTGTTGTTTTATAGGCGTTTCCTGATAACGTTTCCTTAATGTCACTGTTCATGTTCATGTTCATGAAGCATGTTTGTAACGACGCTTTTATATTTTTTTATAATCAATATTTTTAGGGTGCGTCTATTGGAAGTGGAATGTAATCAATTAGATTCACTCAGGGACTGTACTTAAGTACACATTCGAGGTAGCCTACTTTTGTTTTATGCTACTATATACTTCTGACGGCTTAAGTTACTTTTCAGATTATTATTGTTCCTCCCTTTCCTGTCCAGTGTGAACCACGTGTCTCCAGATGTGTTGAGTGTTTGTGATAAACTGAAGGATGAAGAGTTTCCTTCATTGTTTTAAGATTCTCCTCCTTCTTAATCTAAATAAAGTCTTTAAAAAGCCTCTTGGATCAGCTGTAAAATGCATCGTCACAAAGCTGAAAACAGGCTGTTTTTCTGAGAAACTGGTGAAAAGTTGTCTTTTTAGAGACACGTGGTTCTCACAGGACAGAGACAAAGATACAAACATGTGATGATCTTATAGAATATGATGCATTGATGTAGATTAAACTACCAACAGGATATAAAGGAGGTCAAACTAGCACCACCTTAAACATCTACAGCAGTAAAACACAACATTAATGCAGCAGAAACATCAGATATAATATTAAAACACTGACAGGGAACATTTTACTTTTCATACTTTAAGTACATTTTGTTGATAATACTCACTTTTACTTGTAGTGGAGTATTTTTGGTATTAGTCCTACTTCAGTAAAAAAGTATACCTCTGCTTATCTGCACATTTATAATAACACAACATTTTGTTATTTCATGAGGATCAGTAAATCTTTATAATAATAAAATATATACATGTTTAGAAATTAATCTTATGTCTGCTTTTACTAACTTTCACTGAATGTTTCTAGAGTATGTTTTATATAGAGTATGTGCAGATAAACACTGCTGTCATTTCTATTATCATAAAGATGATTATAGACTAAATAGTATTATTGTTATGTCTGCTTCAGTTAGTCAATAAATGCCATTTGTATTCTGCTGCCATCTGGTGGTTCAGCACAATACTTTAGATCTTGTTTCTCTCATAAAATATATAAAGGTTAAAGGTGAAATGTCAACAAAATGAATAAACTGAGAAATGCGACGGTGAATATAGACGTGATAAACTCAAGGTGAAAATTTAAATAGAAATTAGTTTACATGAAGCCTATATGTGCACAGATAAAGGACATGATTAAACCTTTTTTTAATCATTTGTTAATTAAAATTGATCAGCTTCCCACTATTTCTATAAATATGTTCAAAGAACCAATCAGTGACTGGATGAAGTTTCACATTTCAACTGAAAACAGAAGAAAGATCAAAAGTCAGAGCTCACTTTAAATCTGTAACTAAATATTTAAATAAAACGTTTAGAAATCTCAAGCTGGTTATTGAAGAGCGTTTAGCTTCTCAACTTCAAGAGGTTTCCAATCGAAAGAAAAATAATTGTTTTCCTAATTACCAGTGGAAAATACTTTAAGAGACTTGATTGTAAACGACACAAAACGGGTGTGAACAAACTATTTTTTGTTGAATGTGTCCTTACTTTTTATACATCTCTGACACTCTAAAATGTTACTGTCCACGTTGTCAAGATAAAAATAAAATAAAAATAAATAAATCTAATAAAATGATTATTAAAATTATTATTAATAACATATATACACATACACAATATGCTTTATGTTTAAATACATCATAATGGTCAGCGCAGCTCAAAAGCTAACGTGATTTAAGTATTTTTACAGTAGTAGCCTTTTCCCCAGAGCTCTGTATGGCTGCATGTATATGTATGTATGTATGGCTGCATGTATATGTATGTATGGCTACATGTATATGTATGTATGGCTGCATGTAATCATATCATCTGGAAAGAGCAGGCGAGGCTGTAGAAAGCTCGGGGAAGAAGGCAGGTAGACATTGCCTGAGCTCTGGTCAAGTATTTTGTCCACTTGCTTTCAGCAGAAACAAGTAATGAACACATCAACAGATCACCACTTAAGTCGATACGTCAGCAAACTTGTTCATTTACACATCCAGCAGTTACAGAGCGACATGATTCATTAGGAGTCTTTGCATTTGTGTCCACTTCATAAATGTAAGACCGATATTCTCTCTTTTAGCTCAGTTTTTTGTTCTCCACCAACTCCGGGAGAACTGACTCTTTAGCGTCTCCGCTATGTTCACCAGCTAGTAACTGTGTCCGTCTGCTGTTCGCTGCCGAGCAGGTTGTGCAGAGTGAGTTTCTTTACAGCTTTTATTTCCCCTCTGAAAACAACAGACGTTGAGTGAACTAGAACAGTAACGTTTTGAATCTGACAGAAACAATGAGCTGAAAGTCACTAAAAAAAAAAGAAAAAAAAAAGCTCTGTAAAGATGAGGTGAGCTAAAGATTTGTCTGTCAGTTATTTCATACATTACTATAAAAATATAAACTATAGCCAATTTAAAAAACACAAGTACAGTTACTGCAGAAGGGCAGGGCCATTGTAGCAGATATATTTGAGACATTTACTTCACAAAGTCAGTTTTAAATTGCTTAATAAGGAACTTCCTCTTCAGCAAATAATTTTTTTTTTAGCCTTTAAACTTTAACAGTGTAACGGATTAACATGTTAGCTTTTATTAGTATGCTACATCTGCCTTAGCGCCATCAATGTTTTACTTAACCAATGGAAACAAGTGACGAACACGAGCGTTACCCAAACAATAACGATGTGGAGAAATGTTAGCATATCAACCTTAGCATGCTCACAAATTAGGAAACACTATCAAAATGAGAGGCACTGCAGTTAGATGCATGCTAAAGTTAGTATGATTTACTTTACATGCTAAAACCTTAACCTGAGAATATTTTACCACCAAAAATACTTCATGTGGGAAACGTTTTAGCATGCAACAAATGTGAACACGCATCATCCTTGATTTACAGAAAATCTGTATGGAAGCTCTTCTTATGACACAAAATAAAATATCAGGAATGACGAGTGAAAAATACTCATTGAAAAGTTAAAACTAGGAGATGGTAGCTTTAATAAATATAATTTAGTATCTTCTTCCTTATTTTCTTTAATTTTGGTAAACATGGGCTTCCGTTGCTAATATATAATCCCAGTTAATCTTCACAATAACAAACATAACATTTAAAAATGGAACGACAATGCTGTGTGTTGTAGGAGTTTGGTTTAATATTGTATTGAAAAATAAATTAACGAAAATAACTTTAAAATGCAACAGAAGACAAAAAAAAAAAAAAAATTAAATGAAAAAAAAAAAATCCAGATTATAAACATTCTTTGCCAGCAGGGGGTGGACTCGCAGTGCTGATGTAAGATTAAATTTACAAATATATATAAAAAAGGAATTTATTAGACATATCCACAAATCACGAAAGCATTCCTTTACATCCAGTGAGCTGAATCTGGTCTACCACCCAAACCGTTGTTCTTACAGCTACAAAAAGGTCTAGAAAATTTATATTTATATATGTATATATATTCATACACATGCCCTATGTGTGGATGAGGCTGTAAAAAACTCAACTGTACAAAAAAAAAAAAAAAGAAAAAAAAAAAAAAAAAAAAGCACACAGTGGTGATGTGGATGGAATGATTAAATTAAGGAAATAGGATTCAGGAAAACAACGTGATGAGGTCGATGTTTGGAATGAACCCTTCATTCATCCAATGCACAGATTTTGGCTTTAAAATCGGAAAACACTGACACCTGACAAAGTGCTCATGTTATGTGAGGGGATGAAATGATTTAGTGTTTTAACTTCTGGTGCTTTAAAAAACAAAAAAAACGGAGGAGGTGGTTCAGTCCTTTAGATATGAAGATGAATAGGAGGAATGACAGAGGGAATAACACTCGAGTTAAATAACAGAATTAAATATCATCTACAAGGTCTCTGCTGAACTGGAGGAACAAATTTAAAAAGCTTTATTCTCTGAAACTCTGGCAGTCAGATCAAGAGGACTGAGGATCATCATCATGAACTACCAGGTGAAATGTTTAAAAACCTGATATCCCAAACGAATAATCCAGAGATCATTCAAGGTTTAAAAAGGAATGGTTCATAGTATTAGAGATTAATATTAATCTCATGTTTGTACGTTAAGTAAAATGGAGCCGTGGTGGAAGGATTACCTGTTGTCGTCAGGAAATAGTTCCTAATCGCCCCCGACACCAGACATGAGATCCATCTGAACACCTCCCTGAACTATGAACCTTTAAAGTAAAACTAGAAAAACACAATAGGTTTAATACTGAAAATCATAATCATGTCATTATTGATAATCTGAAAATAACGATCAATCAAGATAAGATAATCAAGTCAACATTTAGCTGGCTACTTCAAGTGTCAGCTGGTTTTTGGGGGGGACATTTTGCTTCTTTTACTTACAGTTTTACTTTCAGTGTCAGACAAACTCATGGATGTTTACAGCAACCATCTGCAGGAGCGGTTTTCTCAAACATGATTCCGAAAATATTCTTACATTTTAAAACCGTCAAGGACGTTGAAACGACCGCAAACACCGTTCAGCTCGTGGACTCATTTAACTACATGCCGTTATTCCTGTATTTAATTAGTCTTATTTAAAAAAAATACATAAAATGAAATGATACTAGACATCTGAGCCACTTCCTGTCCCACAGCAGCATTAAAACATCTTTTTTTTTTTATTTCTTTTTTTTAAATGAGTTTAAAAAAATCGTACGAGAGAAAACACTTATGAACCACTACTGATGCTAAGATAACTTTACTATGAGTTCATGATCGCATGTCATTAAAAACAGACTTCAATTTACAAAAAAAAAAAAAAAAAAAAAAAAAAAAAAAAAAAAAAAAAAAAAAAATGTAAGTGCCGAGTGAATATTTACCACAGATATGTGGTTGAGAACTAAATCTCCACGCTCAAGTATTTATTGTTCCTCTAATCTCCTGACATTTCACATCCTCACAGCTGGAGCTGCACTTGACTACTTTTGAGTTCATCTTACTTCATGTCCTTCAGACATTACGAAGGTCTAACTGTTCACACAGAAAGCTAGAAACACATCCATGAGTTTGAGATTGAGCAAGTGAGAAAAACTGTAAAAAAAAATAAAAATAAATAAGAATTCCCCAAAACCAAACAGTCCTAAAAAACATTGCGTCAGCAGCAGTTTCCTGCCAGTTTGTCAGTCCACTCAGTCTGAGAACCTCTAGGAGTAAAGCTGTAAACTTTGGTCGTGACTCCTCCTCGTGACGCCGCCCAGCGACAGAAACCAACCTGACGGAGACGACAGGAAGGAGGAGGGGAACCATGAGGAGGGTCTGTGGTCATGCGCGTCATTCATACAGTCACATAAAATGGGAATAAATGTTGAGTCGTCGTCCGACAGGTGAGCACGCACCTGGGATGACACTCCGTAGAATAATGGCCCTTCCCAACAATAAATACCTTAACCCCGCCCACTGACAAATAATAAAATACATCACACTGCTTCGTCCGGGTCTACAGCGAGTCCTTAAAACCTACGGCCAGCACGGCGAGGAGCCTTTATCTACAGTCTGAGAACAAAAACTCATTTACACGTCTCAAACCGTACTAAAAAACATGGTTTCAAAACAGAGCAGAGAGTGAGGGAGAAAGAGGGAGAATAATCGCGACGGGAACAAGATGGCGTGCTGCTAGTTTTTCTTCTTCACGTTGTTGTTTGAGGCGAGCCGGGGCCGCGGCGCCGGGATCAGGCTTCCCAACGGGACTCGACTCCGAGCCACTTCGAAGAGTTTGGAGAAAACCTGGAGGGAGGAGGAAAAGGAGGTCAGGTGGAGACGGTTTAATACTTCTTACATAACTATTTATTCAAAACCATTTCATTTAAAATAGTTATGAAAAAAAAGATTGGTGCCTTTATTTACCACCAACTGCTCTTAATAATCATTTTCAGAGTTTTTGTTTCAAATCCACTTTCAATAAATCAAGAGTTTCATTTGTGGACGTTTCTCACTGTATGCTCATCTTCACTTTTTCACCGTTTAGCAGATGACACAAAATTAAGATTTATATATGAAATGTAATTGTAAGTCTGTTGGTGGGACGTCCATTGACCAGTCCTGTCTGACTCATTCGTAAATTAAGATCCCAATAGAGTTAAAAGATCACGTTAACATCTGGTGTAAAATGGTCCTAAGAGGCAGGATGCAGATCGCTCACATTCAGGGAGTTACAGCTGATGTCATGTGGCAAAGCTAAAAATGGACCAAAATAAGGAATCTATACAGGTCGTTAAAAACATACCTTTCGTGGAGTCCTCTGGAAGCATTGAGAGATAAAATAAAGTGGAAGGATTAGAGGACGTGGAGGCTCAAAAAAAGAGAAGGATGACAGAAACGTGTTGAAGTAAACCAAGAGTTAGTGCTGCAGCTTAATAAGTTAAAAGTTTGTTTCTAAAAAGAAGAGCGGCGACGTCCAGAGCAGAACACACACAAAAAACAGCAGAATTAAAATGTTTGGGAGGAAAACTAAAGAGTCCCTCCACGGGGTTCAGTTTGAAATGTTTCACTGCCGGTGCGAAAGATGTGACTTAAAGTACAGTCACCAAAATTATACATTTTTAAAATCACTTTTTAGTCTGAGGAATGTTACAGAACTGCTCTTTCATTACAAAAACAAAATAAACTAAAACTTCTGGATGAGTCAATGTCGTAAAATAGTATCAAGACTAAGAATTTCAGACATTTGATGCCAACTTTCAGATTCTGATACTCTGCATTATAGACACATTTTAGTTGTGTATTAAGAATGTATTAAAGTTTATTAAACGCCCCCATTTATTCACCATTAGTCTAAGAGCTCGTCTTTAAGCAGGCCTCATTAAGTCAAGCAATAATTTTACTATAAAAACTATAGTTTTACTCAAAGTGCTGCAGATCATAAAAGTCTGCAGAGTTCGTCATCATCACAGCTGGAGCTTCAGTGTAGTTCAAGCGGTGAAGACAGCCGGACAAAGACGAGCGGCGAGCACAGAAAGGTAAAAGCATAATGCAGCCGGCCCGCCCTCTCACCTGTTCCCAGAGGGTCTCTGCCACCTGGTCTATAATTCCTCCGACCTCGCGGAACTCTCCAGAGTATTTGACGTAAGCCCAGACGCAGAGCGCCGTCAGAGTCACGCCCATCACCAGGTTGCACAGCGTGGCCACAGAGTTGATGCCCACAAAGCCCGTGACCAGAGACACCACGTACATGATGAACATGACGGCGAACAGCGTGGCGGGTGTCCGCGCGGCAAAGAAGATGTTCTTGCCGTCGTTGTGCTTGCTGAAGTTGCCGTACGTCGCGTCGAGCTCGGCCTCCAGCTGCTCCTGGTAGCGTCGGCAGAAATCCTCGCCGCCCATCTTTTTAACGGAGCGGAAGTGTTTCACAGACGCCTGCCGCAGCTCCAAGTGCCGGCGCTCCAGCTCCACCGGGGAAATGTAGGGTTTGTCTCCACCGCAGACCTGAGAACAAAACCCACAACAAGATCTTATTTAAAAAATAAAAGAAACTAATGTTTTATTTTTTATTCAACCAAATCCTGGATCTGATATCCAGTGAAAGCGGGTTTGTGACGCGTTACCTGCTCCATGCTTTTGTTGTACAAGTCTTTGGCTCCTGCTACAGCAGCAAGGTTATTAGCTTCAGCTGTTGCCTTGGTAACAAATGAGAAAACAGAGTCAACGTGGATAAGTGGAGTCAACACATTATGACATATCAACAGGGTCCTTTTTCTAAAACTGAGATCTGCTCCAACCTGATGGACATGTTGCACATTTACTGCAAACACAGGATGTTACACTGCTATTATTAAGTAAAGCATTTATGAATGAATCATCAATTCATACATAAACATATGAACCATTCAGAAGGTTTGCCATGATGAAGAATAATATTTATATCCAATAAATAGCTCCTATTTTATAAGATTTGAGAAGTTAATATTAGACTTTAAAAGCTGATTATTCAGCACTTGACAAGGATGTACACAATCTTGGTTTTGGATTAAATATGATGAAAACTTGTCCAGCAGGCGGAGCAGTTTAACAGCAAGATTATCTTCAATATATTGCGTATGAGCTGAGCAGACCTGCAGCATCGACTTGGGGTGAGGAAGCTCCTCTCCCTGGTAGATCTTCATGTAAGCCTGAAAACAGACGGAGAACAGTAGGTGGAGAGAAATGGGAACAAGCAGGAGTTCAACTTTGTAAATGTTTCTATGCCTTCAGAAAGACCATTTTTAAAGAATGATGGAATCTAGAGTTACCCGAGTTTAACCACCATGGCAGCGCCTTTCTCACTAAAGAAAGCTTAGTAAAAGCTGCAAAACTATTCATGGGATTTTGACAAAAACAATCCCAACTCAAGGTCCACTTACTAGCCTTTTGTCCAAGAGCATTGAACCAGGATTTTAAAATGGGAAGAAATTGCTTAACATATTCGTAATTACTCAACAGAAATGAGTAACTATTACTCTCTGTCCTAATAAACTGCAGCCTTCTTCTTTCGCTAGTAGACAGAGACTCACATTTCAGGCATTGCACTGCAGTCTGTAAAGCTTACATTTTAAAGTTAATGACATTTTCCAAAAAAAAAAAATATTTTTTTTTTTTTGAAAATAAAGTTCTGTTTAGGACATTTTAAAGTTCCAGGAAACCATACTGCAAAATGTATGTTTGAACATATTTTGAAATGGAGCTAGAAAACGAACATCACCTTGCTGTTATTTGGTAAAAAGGCATTACTCCTATAAACTAAACCAAATGAAAGGCCACGTTTGGCAGATGGAATATAAACTCACTTTGAAGTAGTGCAGCAGGTCTCTGCAGGTGATTTTGACTCCTCCGATCTCCTTTTCCACCAGGTTTTCTGGAGAGAGCAGCGTCGGGACGAGGTCCACCAGCTCCTTCTTAAACTCTTCGTCGATATCTGAGACACACACCAACCACACATCATGAAAGCTGACTCGTTTAGAGCGGTCGACTAGCCGCATTGACTAATTGATTCTGTGTTAGCGTCTTACCTCGGAGACGTCCGTCAAAGTGAGGGTTGGTGGCCACCTTGAGGCCAGGGTGAGGCAGCAGGAAGCAGCCGATGTTGGAGAAGCAGGAGTGGATGTGTTTCCTCACGTTCTGCAGCTCCTCGTGTTGGTTCTGCTTCACCTGAACACGAGAGAGGAACACGTCAAAATCACTTTATTTATCCACAGTGGGACAATTAGTTATGCAGCATTGGTAAGCATACATTTAGCACACATCGGCAGAAGTTAGCTAAAATTTAGGAGGGAGATGGCAGATTGTAAAATAAATAAATAAATAAATGATCGTTTGAATGAATTGCTTTTAGCTAGCGTAAGTGTGACGAGAGTTCCAGATGCCAGAAACCGTTGGCGTTAAGCATGGCAGCAATCAGACAGGATGTATTCTGCTTTCTTTTAAAACTGCTGTAAAAGATGGTGCAGCGTCCTGTGCGGTGGCAGTTATTTTGCTGCAGACATTGACCACCTTATCAAGTCCATGTCTGTGTTTGACCTTGAGAGATTGATACAAGCAGATAAAGAGAGTTAGCACGGACTCAATAAAACAGTCTTCAGGGTCTTGTCATCCTGGAGTTGAGAGAGAGAGATTCCCCGAGACAAAAGAAACTGACTTATCTTTTACACCAGTATTGCTCTCTAATGTCAGTTTATTGTCTAGTATAGTTCCCAAAGATGTGTAGAACACAATCAGTCTGAAGATGTTCAAACCAGAGACTTGAGCCCGACTAGTGAAACTAACCTGCAGTCGCTTCTCCAGGAAGCTCTGGCCTCCCTCCAGGCCGTACGGATGTTCGTAGGGGTAACTCCAGTCTCTGATCAAGAACATCAGACTCTGAACAGCGGGACACATTCAGGTCCAGGATCCAGAAATGTGATCACAGGCGATTCCACAAGGGACAAGAAAAAACACATTTATTCAAGCGTTAGATTAGTTTGCAACATAAATAATTGCACAAATTAAATAGATGGCGCACCTAAAAAAACCACACCCAAGAACAGGGACATGAGTGGTTTCATAATAAGTTTCATTTATTGATAACCTTGCTCTTTGCACCCAATATAAAAATGAAAACCGGACTATCAGTCGATAACCCAATTTACACATTCACTAGTCTTTCTACTTTTAAGCTGCGTTTATGCACTGGTCGTCATTGCATTTTAAATGCATCTGTCTGCTATGACGTTTTAATTTCTGTCTGGGGATTATTATTAATAATAATAATAATAATTACATCCATCCAATTATGGCAAAGTTTATGCAGATTGTTCAGTTTCTTAAAGCTGAACCGAAGTCCAGTTATTAGGATCGTCTCACTTAGTAATTTGAGAACTGAAGTTCAAATCTTGTGTTTTTTATAATGTCTCAGAAGGTAAAAATAAGCCTCTAAAATCTAACTTTCTGAATATTATGAGGACAGTGAACATTGTTAGCAGATCACACCTGAAAGGGTTTCTCATAGACTTCCTCCATGGCCAGTCGTCCGTACTCGGTGAAGAGCTGAGGAGAGCAAACAACCAGCGGCTTAAGATCCAATTAGACATCACAACACAGTCATAAAGCTCAATTAGTGTAGGAACAAATGTGAGTCCACTTTATCCGGTCCATGAAAGCTTTTCCATTTGCTGCTCTAAACGATCGCGGTCTAAAAAGTAGTTTTGTGCTGCAGCGCGATAGTACATTGGAGAAAAAAAAAAAGGAATTTAAAAAAAAAAAAAAAAAAAAAAAAAAAAAAAAAGACCTGACTGATGTTTGTTGCATCATTGCACCTGAAACTGTTTTTAAATTAAGAAATCAACATTTTTCCAAGGAATCCCACTTAAAATAATGCAACATGTGGGCATCATTCAACTCTTGAGGGAAAAGAAAAAAAAAAAAGAAAAAACACGCAACACTACAACAATATCAAATCAAAAAGACCCCGCCCTTTGATTGACAGCTGATCTCTGAAGAGCAGTGATGAGAAGTTGGGACCAAAGATGGAAGAAAACTTTCCACTATGAGACTGAGTTTTCAGTCAGAGCTGCTCTGCCTCATAAGGCAGCCTGCTGGGTTTAGTTCAGCAGTTAATCCTGACCTGAACACATCATTAAAAAAAGTTTAAAAAACACCTGATATGGCGATTTTCACTCACAAGAAGGAGGAGCTTTAACAGAAATGAGTCCGTTAATCTGTTGGATTAGAAACCAACATACAGCTGCTCCGTCAGGCTGGACAGTACAGCAGTCACACGCTTTGTTATCAGGATGGTAAAAAAATGTTTTAACCATTTCTTTTTTTTCTTTCTTTTTTTTTTTTTTTTTTTAAAAAAAAAAGCAAAAATGACAGAAGTTTCTGCTGATCAACACAAGAGGAAAACTGAACAACAAACACATTTTAGCCAAAATATCTGGCTTATTCTCAATCACTCAGAATAAGAGTTTAAAAATAAAAAAAATAAATAAAAAAAAGGCACTGCAGATCTTTAAATTTAATCTTTTGACTCAAAGCCCCAAAAAAACCCCAAAAAAAACCAGTAAAACCATCAGCAGGCTGATCACTGACCTGGAGGTGCTGGAGGTCGTCTTCCTGGACATTCTGGGACAGGTTGTACACCTGAAACAAACCAACACCTCAACTTGTTAGTCACCTGGTGCCACCACACAAAGACCTTTATCACTTCACAGACACACAGGACTCAGACCCCGATGTTTGACACCCTAAGGCACAGCTGGAATGATGAAATGCAGCGGACCTGAACAGAGCTGGTCATGGTGCTCAGGGCGAACAGTGTGGCACAGTCTTTGATGGTAGACTGGCTGTCAAACGCTCCCTGTGTGTCGATTAGTAGAACTGCAACCTGCAAGAACATCAACACATGTAGTGAGTGGTTGGAATGAAATACGAGATTATTTCACAAATTAATTCGGATTACTGTGAAAACTTTATTTTTTTGTAATTGTCAGAAGGTGACCTGACCTTGCAGCCGTCTGGTTTCTCCACCACGAACACCTCGCTCCAGGCCAGGATGCCCGTGGTCTCCCTCTCACAGCCGCCTCGCCAGGTGAAGCCGGTCAGAGGCTCCTCCTCGCTGCCAACCCACGAATCCGACTGGACGGAGACAAGAGGAAGGTGGAGAGGTCGTCACACTGATGCTGCTCCAGTTTATTACTTACAAATTCTAGCCTCAAACCCATAGTTAAGTGACACGCGGAAAGCATGTTATTTCATTCACGTGATGACCAATATTTACTGTGAAACAGGAGGATGCGGTGGGAGATGAAACAGGAAACAATCAGTTTAAAACCACAGACCATCACAGACGACTAACACTAGCTACAGAATAATGTCGCGCTTCAGTGTGTATAATAACAGCAGCAGATACACGGGGACAACAGGTCTTTACCTGCTTTTAAAGGCTGCGTTACAGTGAAGTCATGTCATTTTCTGGTCTGGTTTTCTATCATTTGTCTTTACACACTTATTCATTATAGCAACATTACTGATATTTACATAATGAGATTTTTGATAATTATTTTGTGAAGGCACAAGTAATCAACCCTACAATATTGATAATGAAGTATTTGGGTCAAAAATATTGTGATATTTGATTCTCCATATAAAAAATAAATAAACAAAATCGCCCAGCCCAAACTACCTAACTTATATAAAAATAAATAAATTAAAAATTAAATAAATTAAAAAAAACTTATAATAATGTTGCCTTCATTCTGTGAAAGAAAGCCTCTATAGTATAAGCAGAATAGAAATATCAGCTAAAAACATGAAAAAGCTTCTGAATGGTCCAAACCCAATTTTCCAAACTGATTCTTTAAGACCCGAGCAGGAGGCATGTGAAAAAGCAGCCTTACCATGACCTGACCTGTGTGTGCAGGGCTTATTCTATGCATAAAGATGGCTTTTATGTTGTGGAATAAGCAGCAGCAGTGAGCTCTGCAGAGGCCCAGCCACAGAGCTGGCATTGTGATGGTGTAAAATCCCCTTTACAGCATCAGGAAACCCTCCAGAATGTTCCTCAGTGCTTACCGTAGATTAACTCGGCCAAAGGTAGAGTCACAGATCACATACACTCAGTTTCCTCTAAACCCGGTCACAGTTTCAAACAAACATCTTAACTGGAGTGAATTCTTGCTGCAGGGTCCAATACAGCTGACAGGAAGTTCACTGGATATAATATTTGTTTCTTAGCCAAAAGAGTTCCAATGAAAAGATGAATACAGTCATACAGTGTTTTATGTGGTGAAAAAGAGCGACAACTTTTACCACAGCTGTACCTATGAATACCAATCAAAACCTCACTGGGAAAATAACTAAACATTAACCCTGAAAACACAGTTGTCAAGATAAACAACAACAACGTACGAGTCTGATATCAGCCTCTGATCCATTTATCAGATGAGTGAGGCTCATTTGAACTGCAATCATTTAGAACTTGATGTTCAGTTTATAGAAAGCACTGAAGAAACATGACTGAAATGTTGAAGAAAACAATCCCAACTTTAGGTGCACTTAAGGTTCCACAGACAGACGTCAAACCTCCACCTGGCAGTCTTTGGATGCTCTGCAGAGACTTGAGCTGCTGTACGACGCGCAGATCGCTCTGCGCTCAGACCTCCAGTCTGACTTGGAAATCCATCGCGTCACCTTGCTCTTGCATTCTTACCATTATGACAATATTTTTAGAAGACTATTTAAAAACCGTATGGCAGCCTATTTATTTACCGTAATTTTCGGACTATAAGCCGCGCCTTTTTCCCCATTTTTCGACCCTGAGGCTTATATAACGGTGCGGCTAATCTATGGATTTTTACAGCTAACGGCCACTAGGGGATTTTACAGGTTACAGTCCACCGGAAGGCGGAAGTCCTCCGGAGACCGGAAAAGAGCGCGCAAAAGTAAAAGTGGAACCGCGAGTGGTATGAGAGACAGAACGACAGCGAGACAGACGGACATTACGAGAGCGAGACAGTTTGTCTTTTTCATGCCAAGGACCACTGCTGTAGATCACTGCCGGTACGTGCGCTGGGAGCGCACCGTTTAAGTTTGAAAATTGAAAAGTTTGTGTGTCTGAAACGCTATGTGATACAGTACAGTTTACACAGCATAGTACATGTTCTGTAGCTACTATTGCACTAAATGGTAACACTTGAAAACGTTACGCAAATATGCAACTTGTTTGTTGAAACGTTAATAAATGAGAGCTTCCTCAAACAGCCGCCTCTTTCCCGACAATCCCCTCTGTGCACGAACCCTTACATATGGTAATTAAACATTAAAAAACCGCGGCTTATAGTCCAGTGCGGCTTATATATGTACACATCATTCAATTTGGCTTCTGCGGCTTATAGTCAGGTGCGTCTTATAGTCCGAAAATTACGGTAGTTCCCTTTGCGTTTAATTTTCTCTGTATTGTCTAGCATGCCATTTAATATTTTTTGTCATAGTAAAATAAAAACTGTAATTATAGTATATTTAAAACGTTTTAACTGTATCACGTCATCAGCAGAGGAGTTTGCTCAGTTGGCATGGAGATAGATCTGTTGCCACGCCAGCCCAATGACCGTTAGCATTTCATCCATAGTACTTATGACTTTGTCAAACTACCATTTCTCAAGAATGAACTTTGATGAATGAAATTGACACATAACTCAGGGGTCACGCGTCTCAACTGTGACATTTTAGTTTACATTCAACTTTATGGTCACTACATAAAATGCAGTTAAGTATCTAACCAGGCAAAATGTATAATATTCTTTTGAGTTGAAAACCAGGAGTGGATGTTTATTAAAAACACTTTCCATTTATACATTAATTCAGACGGCTGGAGAACCTTGGCAGAGACATGTTGAGCATGACTTCAGTCGACAGTGTACCTGTTTGTACATGAAGCGCAGCATGAAGTCCAGCAAGAAGGACTTGCCCTTGCGGAAAGCTCCGGCCACGGAGACGACTACCACGTTGAGGTCCTGCACCTCCTCCTGCAGCAGCAGCCGCTCCAGCGCCTCCTCCTGCAGCGAGAACGAGTGCTCCTCCTCATCCGCCACCACGATCTGCACCGGCCTGGCCACGCCCAGCTCTTCCAGCTCTAGCAGGTTGTCTTCCTCCTGCCTCATCGGGGATGTGTCCGATTTATACCCATGGCCACCTGAGGAGTGAGAAAGTTTGACTGACCTGAAGCTTGACTTCCTACAGCAGAGTACAGAACGCGTTGGGCATTTACGGTTAGTTTCTGGTTTTCAGTGGAAAAACAAGACATCTGTTCTAGAAATTTCTCCTCAACTTCTACTATAAATCTAAATAAAATTGTGATAACAGAAACGCAAAGATATGGCCTTAACGGCTGGATTGTGTGATGAGCTCTTCTGAAACACAAGAGAAAGTGGTCTGCGTCAGAGTGGACGCGGCCTTCTTTCTTATCCACTTTCTGACTGCAGTCATGACGGCAGAGTTTCTCCAGAGATCGATAAGCTCTGATGTTCAAAAGAGACAGCTGGACTGAAAAAAATATATAAAAATAAAGTTTCCTGACCTCTGAAGTTAGTGAAGCGTCACAAGAGCTCAGCCAAGAGGAGGGCTGAAGGGAATCACTGCCATTATAGGATGGCAGAGCTGGATGGAGGTTTATAGTCAACAGACAGAGCCAGTTAGTCAGTGTTGTTCTACAGAGTCAGTTTTAATCTGTGAACTAGTAAAGCCTTCAGCTCTCCTTGTATGGCAGCATTTACGCTTCAGTGATCTACAGCGATCTGGGTGTTTCAGGGAGACATATTTGACTCTTTTTGGATGCTTTCGCAGTCAACTGATCTAGGTTTTATCATCTCTAGCTCACGGGTCTGAAATCAGAGGAAACGAGCAGCAAATAGTTGTGCGAATACTGCAACTAGGTATGCAAAATATTGGATTTTTGCCGAGATAATTTCCTACTCATTTTTGCCCATTTGTGCACAAATGTTTTTCCACCTAAAATTGCAGAGAAAATAAAGTCTCTCGTGTGGTGGAATTAACATTATTATACCTACCATCATCATGAAACACAGCCCACTGGCAGATGCAGACATAAAATACAATGCTTTTCAAAATGTAGACATTCACTGGGCAAATAAGAAAACTACTTCCAACTAGCTACATGCAAGACATGCCATATTTTTATTTTATTCAATGTGTTCAAACTAAACTGAAAATTCCCCCTACTTAAAATGGGCAAAACCAGGGCAAATTTGACCTATTACACAAAGTTGCAAAACAATGCAAGTTGTTTACTCGCAGGCTGTAGTTTAATTTGTAGCGTTGAAGGAATGCGATTTGGCGCCCGACATGACGAACGCTGGGAAATCATTGCAAACAAAAACTTTGCCATTCGTTTCGGACACACACGCACACTTGTTTTTGCACCAGCTTTGTAAATCGTTTCCAGTCGCGTGTGCATACGTCATTATCGGTCTGTCATATCGGAGGAAATGTTCATTTCTGGCCGATATTTCATTTTAAAGCCTTTATCTGCCGATGCCGATATTACCGTGAATCCCTAACTGCAACGTCTTCAAAGCTGGAGAACGACAAAGTGGTTGTTTGTCAGTTTCGGGGGATTGGACCTGTGATTTTAGGATTACGTGACGGCGCTTACTCAGACTCAGTCTTGTGATTACACAGCTAACCGAGCAGGCCTGAGCAGCCTGCGGCCTCATGGGAAGACGAGTCCTCATACAGGTCAGTGTTGAGCCGGCTGGCCCATGCGAGAGCTCTGCAGGCAGCAACACAACAACAAGGATCTGCCGTCGCCACATCAAGCAGACAGCTCACTGGTTAAAATATAAAAGTCATATCATCCTGGGGAAGACGCAAATAGTGTACAGGTCCACATAAAAACGGTTTTGGGACGCCTTTCTGACAATGATGTGTGCTTTAACTCAGGCTTTTAAGAAGCCCAGTGATCCGATAAATTCAGTGTCCTACTGTTCTCTCTGCACAGCACATGAGATGCCCGAGGCAAAATACTTCTACAGTGTAGAGCTGACACAAGAAACATTAAAAGTTATCCAGAAGGAAAACATAATCTTGTTTAAGCTTCTCCAATGTGAGGATTGGCTGATTTGTTTCCGTTATACATCATTGTAAACTGAATTTGAGTTTGGACTGTAGGAAAACATTTTTTGAAGAAGTCACCTAGAACTGTGCTCTTTCAGACAATTAATTGATAACTCGATAATGAAATAATTAGTTGTGGCCTTAATGAAACCATTTAAAAAAAGAAAATAAATACTCAACAGTTAATGTGTAAGTTTTATCCATCAGATAGTAATTTTACAAGAAAAAGAAAAAAAGGTGCAGGACTCTTGGATTTAAGAGACTGAAATTAGTACAAATGGAAACATTTTGTATCCACTGATGTGTCAACTGTCCTAAACTTTTAACAACCAACCTGCTCATGTTCATGGTGCATTTCATACAGATGCTTTTGCAGAGTTAGGTTTTTGTAATCCAAAAGTGTGGACAAAGACCTTCAGCTAAAACAATTTTAAAACTTTATTGTGAACTAGGGCTGCAACTAACAATTTTATTTTTAATCTTTAATCAGTGGATCATCTGGTTGCATTTGTCGTCTTATATTCCTGTTTGTTACAGAGACGTCTCAGTAAGTTTTAAACGTCATGTCATTAATACAACACACTACAGAAGTGAATAGGCACATTTTCTTGCTTATCAAAAACTGGTCAAACTGGCCAGTGGATTCTGTATAGTCATTTCATACTAGTGAACTTCTGCATAACAGACGATCTAGCCTCTGATCAAGTCATTCCTTTCCCTCAGTCACTGCAACATTACACCCGTCAGCAGAGCAGAGGAATCTGGTACGAGTTCTGCTCAAATGTCTGTTATTAAAAGTGTCAGTCAGTCTGGTCTGGCTGCATTCACAAAAAAGACAAAATACTCTCCCAGCACTGCTGACTTACTGGGGATGTTTGCTAGACCTCAAGAGACACTCACAAGTAGTGTGTGGGGGTATAAATGACAAAATTAATACATAAACACACAAATTTAGATTTTTTAAGTTGTACAATAAAGGAACATTTATTTTTAAAGAGGCAAAACTACAGTTCCTCCATGTTCTGCAGCAGCGATTCAGTACAAGCCGTGAAATGTGAATCTGGAATAGGAAAATAACTACCCAAGTACAGTTCTTACTTAAGTTCTTCTTACAGAGGAAAAGCCTACATGTCCCTTCTAACATTGTATCTGACAGCCTGTCCTTTTGCTACATATCCTTGTGTAAGAAAAGAAGACATCTGCTGCTAGTTTAGGGTTAAGGTGCGCCTTTGAATAGCACTTGCCTCGTCAGAGATCTACAATAACAATTCTTAAGCCTCAAGAATTTCCATTCAGCATACAAAAACAGATCCGCAGGCATCATTGCATATCTGTAGCTAGTTGCAATTCTTCATCTGCACTGGCATTGTGCAGTTTTGGAAGCTGAAGACTTCAAAATGTGAACCCGGCATAAGAGGATAACCACCCCAGTACAATTATGTATACACATCACATGACAGGTGGCTCAGTTTTTGCCCCACTTTAGTCTTAGCACACAGTGTGGATTTCTTCACACACGAGGTCAATAGGAGCTCTCTGCAGTTGCAGCAACACAAGCAGCACATGATTCTTGCAGCCCAAAAAACTAAAAATCATGAACATATCCATAAGGTAAACTTCATTAACCTGTGTTAAAACAACTTTAAAATGGAGCAACAGTACTGCCCGAGACCTGGTGAAACATACATTTCAACACTGACCGTAATAATACAGCTCAATCTGACAGTTGATAATATTTCCAGCAGTTGTCATGTTGACATAGCGCTGATAATAAAAACAGAAAGAGTAGGGGGTTTCATCATCAGCCAGCTTGTAGGCAAACTTCACAGCAGTTGTCTTGTCAGCAGCTGAGAGAAACTAACCCAGTAAACTAGCAGGCTTGGGATAATACCAGTTGGTTGTGATACAGATTTGCCAGTAGCTGCAGGTTGTGCAGTAGCAGTGCCACAGTGAAACAATAAGGTAGTTAGTTAGTAGCTTACTAAGAGTCTACATGTCCCAAATTCTGCCCCTGACAGTGCACCGTATCCTCCCGTAAGGAGATATATTACACACCAGATTCAAAATTGAAAATGTTTTTAAAATAAAATGCATATTTAATGCCGCTTGCTTCTTCAAAAACAAATCATGCTAGATAATAGTATATAGCAAGAATTCATAATTGAACAACGTTGCGAGGACACTGAGATTTTAAATGTGGAGACTAATAATTCAGAAATGCGTTATTAATCCTTGCCAACAGGACAGGAAAGTATCTTAACTGGTGGATTTATAAACGGAATTAGGTTAACTGTATGAGTCTACTGTCTTAACCATGAACATACATTTGTCAAATCTAATTATTTTTCTAAACCGGTTGTTATTCCACCCTATTATCCACTTGCAAGGTGTGCTAGCCCATCTTACATTACACACCAACTGAAGTTAGCCCTCTCGCGATGTTAACTACAGTAGGTAACAGGAGCTAACTAGCATTAGCCGCAAACTGACAGCTTTGGACAGAGCCGTTTATCAGCCGTTATTTCAAACAACAGAACAATGAAGAACTGGCTCGAATCGGCTAGCAGCTATGTTAGCTGGTCGGCTAACAACAAACACATTCAGCTGAAGGTGAGGACAAGCAGGACGGTTTAACAAAACTGGCTGCTTCATGACAAGACAGTGCACAGCGGGAATAAGTCGATGTCGCGTCAAACAACCCCCCTCCCACGGCCACTGTCACTAGTGATAGAGTGCCATGTTTTCAGTGATATTTTACCGCTCGGGACGCGCGTATTCGCAACGGGGAGCGAAGCGACATGGGATGCGATTATTCGACGAAGCGGAGCGCGGGCAGCCTGCAGTGTCATTTCATTGCGGTCTACAGAAACACACGGCGGTGGAGACCACGTATGTAGAAAAAACCCCGCTGTCATCTGTCGCGTCGCTAACATCATGTTTAACTTCTCGGTATAAGTTGAATTACCCTCTGAGAAGATGCTGTTTTTGTGATTCCGCTGCTTCAACCTGCTCTCCTCCGCCGCCATCTTTCTTGACCCGCTGATAGCAGCAGACTGCGCTGACGTCACAGAACTCGAAGCCGTGGTGGGGTCCTCGCGGTCCTAAATACAGAGCCGACGCCCCGCCCCCTGTTAGTACATTTACTCAAGTATTTAAGTAAGCATTCAAGTTACTGGTGCTTTACTTGAGTATTTCTATTGTATGCAGCTTTATACTTCTACTACTGCATCTCAGAGGGAATTATTGTAGTTCTCCACTACATTTTTAATACATACATAGTTACTTTTCAGATTACAGTTTTGCATCCAGTGTAAACCCGTGTATCTTCAAATGTGTTGATTTTGAGTGTTTGTGATAAACTGAAGGATGAAGTGTTTCCTTTATGTGTTGAGAAAATTCTCCTACTTCTTAAGCTAAATGGACAATTTAAAAAGCTTCTTGGATCAGCTGGAAAATGCATCATCACAAAGCTGAAAACAGGCTGTTTTTCTGAGAAACTCAACGAAAGCTTTTAGAGACACGTGGTTCTCACAGGACAGAGACGCTACAAACATGTGATGATCTTATAGAATATGATGCATTGCTGTAGATTACACTACTCATGAGAATATAAAGGAGTTCAAATGAGCACAACCTGAAAAACCTACAGCAGTAAAATGCAAAGTACACATTAATGTAGCCGTAATATAAATCCGAAAAACACCATATACTGTATAATAGTAAAACACTGACAAGGAAAACGTTACTGCACAATGAGCAATTTAACTACATGTTGCTGATAATACTTACATCATTTCACTTATGTAGGGTTTTGAATGCAGGACTTTTAGCTTGTAGTGGGGTATTTTCACAGTGTGGTATTAGTAGCCCTCTTTTACTTAAGTTTTACTAAAGGATCTGAATAGTGCTTCTGATCCTAATGAAAAAGTAAACATAATAATGTTTTTTTCTGACCATTCTTAAAACACCCTGCCACTTTAACAAAGATACATCTGTTAAAAAAAGGCTTAAACAATCTCTGTAGAGTTAGTGCATCTTTAAATAATAGATATTTCAGTACAGTGAAATCAATTCTGTTGGGATTGGAAAATGACTTACATTGTCAAGTAAGCTACAACACTTTATGTCATCCGGAAACTGGAGCAATAGAATGATTTTAATACAGTTGTTTTTTTAAAGTCATGTGCAATAATAGTTCACCACCCAACTCTTATTTGAATCGTTCTAGAGATTTTTACAAGTTCTGCTGAAACTGGGAACTAAATTAATGCAAAATCCAAACCTGACCTAATTTGGCCTGAATGTCAGAAATAGTTTTTGAAATCTTGTGACTTTTCACTAGAAAATGGATTTGAGTGAAGACAGTCAGCTGACTCCTGTGGGAAAATGTCCTGTTTCAGTCAATCCATCCTCACCCAGTGCATGCTGGGATTTCTGCACATTTCCCTACTTTTATAAATAAGCAGTCGTCCACTGCAGTTGTTTTGATCAGACTACACTCTGTCTTCAAACCTTTATGTTGGTGTGGTTGAGTTTTATCCGAGGCCGTGCCGCTCGTTCTGCCCGCTGTCTGTACTCAGCAGTTAAAAAGAGCAGGCTGATATCATGCGCTGCGAGTATTAGACACGCAGACATCTGTAGCTGAAACACACTGGGAAGCCTTCATCTGCTCTACACAGGCTGTGATCACCACAACACAACAGAAAAAGAAAAAATAAACCGTGTTTTGTAGCGCCATAGTGGCAATGTTGGCCCGTCGGCTGGTCCGCCACTTCCAAACTGAAATATCTCAATAATAGTTAGATGGACTGCCATGAAATGTAGGAGGCTACGTATATTCACGGTGCCCAGAGGATGAATCCGACAGACTGTGGTGATCCACTGTGAGCTGAAAAGCACCCCTGTGAAAAGTTAATTTTTTTGCCGTAAACTAAATTTAGCAGTTTGACACTTACCGTAAACCAAATTTGTGACATAGAGTTACAAAGGGTTTATGGCAGATCCAGGGTCTGTTCTCTGTATTCAATTATTGAGTTATCGTAGTTAAATGGGAGATATCACTCAGAGTGTGTGTACGTACAGTACATCTGGGTATCTGGAGTGCCTATCAACCCACAAACTGTGAAATAAGACTACACAGTCAGTTTCTTTGTGGGAAAGCAGTGGATGTTGCCGTATGACAGGTTGAGTCTCTACACAGAGACGGGGAGGACAAACAAAATGGCTGTCCGCCCAGCTGATGCCAGGACTGTGATTTCATAGAGTCAAAGTGGTGTTTAATCAAAAAGTTCACACTCCGCTGTCGTTTATACCTTCACATGTGATGCGTCATGTTTTATTTTTCAATACAATCTAACAGCACATACTGACACAACTTGTATTACCATCAACATCAATGGACACGGACAACCGGTTTGTGATTGGCTGTCGGGTGTCTGTGCTTTAAGATATTTTAACGGGGAGGTTCACCCAAAATGTACACACAAACAAAGTTACTTCTCCCTTCCCTCCAGTGGTATCAGCCCACGCACATAGTTTTGGTTCCATCCGTTCAGTTTCGTATGTGCTGATCACAGCGTTGACAATGACATTTAAAGGATTTAATAGCTACTCGTCTTCCCAGCAACTCAGGATAGTTGAAGAAATAGAAGTTTTGTGACGATCCAAGTGTTTTATCCTAACACGCTAACATGGTAATATTAGCATCCTAGCACAAACTGTAGCATGCTAACATGTTTAGCACGTCATTATTTTGTTATGCAGTGACCTCACAGTCTTATATGCATGGAATTTATTGTTATTCTGAAAGTCTGTTGATGTTTTTAGCAGTTATTCGCTTTTTTTTTCTTGCGTTTTGTGTGTAATGCTAGCTGTTTAGTCACGTGAGGCTAAAACCTTCACCATCACACCACAGTTACACTGATTGCTTTCATGGCGAACCCCTGCACTGTGTTTTTTTTTTTTTTTTTTTTAAAGCAGTATGCATTTCTCTTTTGGGAAACTTGCTTGCAGCATAGCTGAAAATACAACCTTATAAAGTGTCTACTTATATTGTGGCTACACAGAGCAACACATTGGAGGAGTGTTTGTGTGGAAGTAACTTCACCACATCGACTTTAAGGTTGATAATATGTCAAACGGTGGGTTTGCTGCTTGTTTATGCTGCAAAAAAAAAAAATGGACCCAAAAGATGGTTTAACTCCATGTCCATCATATACAGTTTTGCAATAACACTTCAGTTTTCCAATTTCTGCATCCACAAGAGAATCAAATGAATAAGTACACAAACACAAAGTGTTCCTACTTAAAAAGTCAGTTTGAACAACCAAAAATAAAAAAGGATTTTATCCTCAAAATTTCTGTAAACATAGATTCAATTAATAATGTTGTGCTTTAATGTCTATTCACGCCTCCACTGATAATTATAGAGGAAACTAAAAGCAATGATAATATTCATCAGTTCCTCAGTAAAACCACAATCAACCCCCTCTTCTTAAAAAGTCCTTCAGAAGAAGCAGAGGAAAGACAGAAAGTCTGAAACACACCGATCTGAACAAATGTTTTTGGCCTTCTTTCCTTTAGCCATTACTAATAAATAAAAAATATATTTACAAAAAGTTATAAGTTTGATTTTTAAAGTTAAAATCAATCAATCTAACAAATAAAACTACTAATCTTTGAGCTCTCTGTGTCATAACAAACACTGATTTACCATGACCTGAAAAACGAAGTTGATAAAGTAAAATAACTTTAAATTCAATGAAAAAAAAAAAAAACAACCAAATTACGCCAAACCAAAATAACGTTCTCAAAATATTTTAGGATTGTCACATATCTCTCTGATATCTGATTGACTTACACTTGCAAAACTGCAAAAATGAGTTAGTGAAATAACATTCAATTCAATGAAATAAACACACACAATATAAAACCCAAACAATGTCAAACCAAAATGACATGTAAAAAATATTAAATATAATAAATAACGATTGTCACGTCTCTCTTATATCTGATTGATTTACACTTTTTAGAGATTCCTCCCTGAGTTTCGTTCAACATCCTGCTACAACAAATACATCACTTTCCAAAAAGCTGTTTCACTGTGACTAAGTCTTTACAGAGTGTCAGCTGATACCTTTATCGCTATCTTCAGGATATGAAAAGGGCTTTTTGTGGAGGACGCAGTAATTTATTGATTTGATCGAGGCTTAATGAAACTCTTCAGCCCGAGCAGAAGATTTCCTCTCAGGCGCCTGACATCATTCACATTTTCAAAAGGAGGCTCATTACACCGTCACTCATTTACTTGTTTAGTCATTAAGGTGCTGTCTTCTTCAAATTGCCTCGTCACGACTCCGTCACTTCTTGCTCAAAATAAACAAGAAACAAACAAAAATCTTCCATTCAATCTTCTGTCCATTGTTTTTCTCTTTTTGTGAAGAATAAAACTTCCTCTCTGGTTCGACTGTGGCGGCCATCTTGTTTCTGGCTCACAGATGGGAGGAGGTGGAGAAGCAGAGTTTCAGGGTGAAGGGGTTGGAGCTGTCTGCAGGTCAGAGAGGGAGAACAGGTACATAAGTATCAATAAACCCTGTTAAAGGCACAATGAGTAGGATGTGTCGGTGGCGGATTGTAACCACAACATTCGAATTGGCCCCTCCTCCCCGGCTCAACGAGGGCTACGGTGCTCGCCAGCAGGTGAAAGCCAACCCCAGATTCAATCTCGTTTTGGAACGGGCTTTGTCTGCTTGGCACATTGCTATATTGTCTTTTTCTTTTTAAATTTCATTTTCTTAGCTTCCTCTTGGATGTGTGCTTCCGTTCCGCCACCCGGTTGCTACGTTTTTATACTGGTTGATGTCCATAAAACGTCCAGAACACAGCAAAATGTAAAGGAAAGAGAACAACCAGTCAGGGGGCTGGAGGGCAGATACACAATCCACACACTTCTAGTGGCTCATAAGTGAGAGGGATTCTTTTTTTGCACAAATCTATGCAGGAAAATCCTATTTATTGTTCCTTTAACAGTCTGTGAGAAGGGTGTCAGTCAGATTTGATTAACACAATGAGTCTATTTTACAGGCAAACATCATGTAGAGTGCTGCATGTCGATCACAGCAGAGATTTTGTCTCTGTTTGTTGTTGTTGTTGTTTTTCATCAGATGTGTGAGGAGCCTGACATCTAGTGGTGGACGCAGGTAGTGACCTGCTGTCGGTGCTAGATGACGTCACCACTGAGTCCAGCCGCAGCAGAAGTTCATTACTTGTTGTTGTTGTTATTTTTTCAACCAGTATCAGAGATACGTTCTGATCACATAGGAGCTCTCACTGTTGCTGCATTCATGGACACTCAGAGAGTTCGGAGATTTGAGGGTCAGCTGGTGAACAGCAACTTTATGACCTACGAGGATGTTACGTTGTTGGTTCGTTTATTTGTCTGTTTGCAGGAAACACTACAAGCCTGAATTTCACGAACCTTGGTAGAAGGGTGAAGCATGGGCCAAGGAAGAACAAATTACATTTTGGAGCCGATCCTAATCACAGAGCAGATACACTAAATATTTTTCCTTCTTTTCAGTTTCATTTAACATTGAGAGAAATGGCCGAGCTCTCTGAGCGCCCTTCTAGTAAACAACTAATTTCACATTATCCTTTAAACAACAGCCAACTGTGCAGGCTACTATGCTAAAATTATAGTATAGCATGCTAACGCATGGTAGCACGCAAAGACTGGGATCCTAACATGCTAACATACTATTATTTGACGGATTATCAACATATTAAAGTTCAACATTGCAGTGCTGACTCTAAAATCAAAGAAGATAATGGAGATTCTTTGAATGCATCATCCCACCCACAGTTGATATTTTGAGACATCTGCATCTTCAGATGGCTTTAACTGTAACCTCATGTCTGTGTGTCTTTAGCTTAGCATAAAGACTGGAAGCATGGGGAAAACAGCTAGCCTGTAAGTAAAAAAATACACCTACCAGCACCTCTATAGCTCAGTGCTCAACACGCTGAATTGTGTTTGTTTAATCTGTACTGTGAGAATAATCAATATATAAACTGCTACAATGAGCCTTATTGGTCCTTATTTAGATGTAATATGTGATATGTAAGATGTTATTGAATTAAGTAACTTAGTGGCCAATCTACTGTGAAATAAGAAGCAATATTTGTAAACTGTGAAGCGGAAGAGTACACCACCTAAAAGGTGACAGAAGATCTGATTGGAGCAGAGAAGCGCTGAGAGGCGTGGCCTAAGTGTCAACAAGGGGCCAATAGGAGCTGGCCCCAGCCAACCAATGAGAGAAGACTATACCTGAAAGGCAGCAGGTATAAAATATGTTGTAAACTAGAGATCTGTGAGACAGAGTCACTACTTAAATGTGTCTGTGGACAGTGACATGATCCTCAGCTGAGGACTTTTATAATGCTACCATATCATCATGGAATAAATACAGTTAATATGAAGGGAAGTTTCCTGAAATTGATTTCTATGCGTCTCTATTTCAAATTAAAAGAACACAACAGTACACAAACAGAAATATAAAAACTACAGTTTGTGGTTTTCAGAAGAAGTTACAGGTTGGAACTATTTCTTGAAGCACAGCAGTGACTGCAGAGCTTTCCTGTTGGCAGTGAGGTTGTAAAAGAAGTGCTGAGCAGATGGATAAACTGTTTGTTGTTTTTCAAGGTGAGGCAGGAAGAAAAAGTACTTGGTAAACTTGGTTTTTTTCGCCCACCCGCCACCTTCTTGCCTCTAAAGAGTCCCTACTGTATTACCAGGGTGTCCGTTGAGCACTTACTTGGTATTCTGATCTGGTGGTGGTTGAGGACGGTCAGAGCTTCCACAGCTTCAGTTTTACTTTCAAATTCCAGCAGACCAGAAAGTGTCTTAGAGCTGGCTGCTAGGATAAAGAAGAGGAGGAGGAGGAAGAGGTACACGATGAGGAAGCAGGAGAAGAGAGGAAAATATGTCTGAGTTGAAAGCTACATATTTATTGTATAGTTATAATTGTATTTATCTGTTGAGCATTGCTCATATTTACTCTATGACGAGTTGTCTGTTGAACTCACGTTTGGCATCGAAGATCTTGAACTTGGTGAAGGCGGGAACGTTGTGTTCAGTACAGAGCTGCAGATGAGAAAAGGAGGAGAAAGGTCAGAGGGTTTTTCATGAAGAAAATAGTTCCTGGTTTCTGTACTCGACTTTTAAAGGATAATTCCGGTTTATTGTGGCTCTACGGGTCGTGCTAGTGTTGCACTGTCCACATCTGGTGTAGAATATTGGTGAAACGAAGACTTGGGGAAAGAAAACGACTTGATTTTTACATGAATTATTCCATACGCTTGTCTCTGGGTCTAATCGAAAGTAAAGACAGAAAGTGTCTGTCCGGATCGGTCAAAATGGCCGACTACATAGAGATTTACATCTGGGCCAACTTGCACATCGACGATTTATACAGAGTAGTAACAAACAAGATAAAATGGTTTGTGCTTTCAAGTTTCCGAACTGCAAGAAATAAATGACACGAAAGTCAGCCACACACATGTAAACAAAGCTGCATGTTTGGATGAATATGCAGGGGATCAGGTCAGACAGCAAGTTGACCTGGAGACTTTCTGTGTTTACTCTCGTTCAGACTGAGGGACAAATGTCTCACAGCTCGCCCCGATATATACCTTGTCCTTTCCCCAAATCTGTTTCACTTCAGGTGGTGAGAGCATAGTCAGCACGACCCATAGAGCCACGATGGCCACATTTATGGGACATACTCCAGGTTGAAGTTTCCTTTGAACTAATTTGAGCTTTTAGAATTGGAGAGAATAAGTCCTGCTTACCAAGTTGTTATTGCTAAAGGTATGTTTACAAGGCAAGGCAAAGAGTGGTCTTCAAGAGTACAACCAGAGACAAGAAATGAACGTAGAGATAAATATTCCATCTTATATGGTCTGTTAAGTTTGATGATATCTTTAAGTGCTGCTTATTCCCCTGAGAAGAATAAAATAAAAGAATTGGCGAGGACTTGATTTGAAGCTGCTCTCTAAAAGTGTAATAAATGGTTGAAATCACATTGAGCTATTTGACATGAAGAAGTTCAAAAGAAGTTAAGAGACTGAAAAAAAAGCTGAACTTCAAACTGAATGTAGGGCGTCCCACAGAGCTCCACACTGGGCCCCATTGTCCTCTCAGTTTGCACCTATTGAAGTCATCCAACACTTCCAACAATAAAACTTCTCATGCAGCTGTGAATTCACCTTGTGCAGTTGATGCTGAGTCAGGGTGGGCGGGGCGTTGTAGAAGTGCAGGACGGTGGCAGGCGGCTGGATGATGTTCCTGCTGCTCTGTGAGCTGCTGAAGCGGTTGTTTCTGGTCAGACTGAAGTCCTGGTAGCTGCTGCTGCCGTCGGTCAGCTCAAACACCTGACTGGGAATCACCGCCTGCTGCTTGGACACACTGAGAGGTGAAGAAGGGAGGGGGGAGGATAGATTGATGGATGGATGATAAACAAAGCCCTGTAAACACAGAAGGCTGGGAGGAAGAAGGCGGCTCAAGCTCTGCTCAGCTCAAGGACATGTGTATGTGTTTGTGTTGCATGAACTGTGACGCTGCAGCATGTCATGAAAGAAATGTACAGTTCAGACTTGATCAATGTCCCCATAAGAAGAGTCAAAACTTTAACTTATTAGTTGAGTGGCCTGATGCCCTTTCTTCAACGTTTTTTAGTTTGAGAGCATTGATTTTCAAAGCAGAAATGATGGAAAAACCATGTGGAAAACATGGAAATATAAGGTTTCTGTTTGTTTCAAGTATTAATGTGAGGAAGGTTACGGCTCCTCATCGCTGCACACAGATCTGATGTTCTCAGCTCTTCACTTTAAGTCACATGCTTCATGTACGTCATCATTTATTCATTCTGTTTTGCTTTTAGTCCATTTATTCTGATGTTTCCATTCAGGGTTCTTTATGCATAAATTAGAAATGTGCATAAAAAACAGATGAATGGAAACAGACTTATTCCCAACTGTGAGCAGTTCAACCAAAGTATGATATATGAAGCTTTATTTTATTCCCCCCTCCCCAATAACAGAGGTTTTATTCAAAATCGCACATGGCATTCTTAATTACATGTTACACAGAAGAATAGAAAAGGTTATTTTCCCAGAAGAATAGTTGTATTGGATGTACTTAACTCCATGAAAATACTGCTAATATTAAGTGAACCAGGGAAAAAATTACCCCATCTCTCGTAGGTCATTATCACCTGTACTGTAGTGCCGTGTTGCCAATTAATTGATATGATAACTCAAGTTGTGCAAGAGGAAGTGAGAAAATCAGCAGGGAGCTGTGAAATAAAAACAAAGAAGCTCTGCTGCTTACTATTCCGCTGACTGCCGATTAGACTCATAACATCATAGTTTTAATGACAGTTATTCAAAGTTAACATCAGCACATTCACACAAAACACAAGGCGATGAACAAACTGCTCAGTTCAAATCTGCCACATTAGTGTGTACAGCTGTGGCTCAGGAGGTGGAGCGGTCGGAGGGTCGGTGGTTCGATCCCCGGCCTCTACAGTCAGCATGTCAAAGTGTCCTGGGGCAAGAGACCAAACCCCACAGTGTCTGTGAATGGTTTTCACTGATGAGCATGTGGCACCTCTGACTCTGTGTGTGTGTGTGTGGGTGAATGATGTGTCGTAAAGCACTTTGAGTGATCACAAGGATTGTAAAACCGCTCTATAAATGCCATCCGTTCACCATTACCAGAAAATGTTTTGTGATTTTTTTGTAATTATTTCCTCCCTCGTTAATAATCTCGCAGCCAATCTCTGTTCTGTGGCATTCATTAACAATATTGACAAAATCAAATACTGCAATTTTGAAAAGTTGATATTAATATGCATCTATGTCAGTGTTGTGTGCACAAAGGAAGCTCAGGGGGTTGTTAGAATCAGACCTCTTTTCGTTGAGATCAGGACTCACCAGACGTTGAGTTTTTTGCCAAACACCTTGATGCTGTTGAGGTGAGTCACGGCTCGGTCCACAGCGTACTCGTCCCCCATCTCCACCAACGCCGTGCCGGGAACGCTCTTCATGAACTTCACCTGCAAAACACAATCAGGTCAGGTTTTTAGGGGGATTGTTTCTTCCATTGACAGGCGGCAGACTAGGACACAATGAGACCTTCTCTTGTTTGACGTATGTCCCCGTCTCTCTGAGGGTCTGGAGAGACAGCACACACCTTCTCCACGTTGCCGTAGAGACAGAAGAGGTTGAAGATGCGGCTGCAGTTCATCTTAGCGGGATGGAGGCCGCTCACCATGGCGACTGAGCTGGAGGCGGCGTGGCCCAGGTAGGAGGAGGAGGAGGAGGAAGAGGAGGTCTTATGGTGGAACAGCGGGTAGGAGATCATGTCCTGCACCTCCTCACTGCTCCTCCTGTACCTGCTGTTGGCAGGCAGAGGCAGCAGGGGACAGTGTGGGCCTGCAGAGACACACAACAGTCTGGGATTAGACACACTGGAGGTCTGGTAGGGATCAGGATCAGGGTGAGACAGCTGGAAGAGAGAGGAGAGGGGAGAGAGGAGAGAGGAGAGGAGAGAGGAGAGAGGAGAGAGGAGAGAGATATACAGAGAGAGAGACAGAGAGACGGTACCGTAGCCGTTGGATGGATGCTCTCCTAGGATGGCCTGACGCTGCCTCCCCTTTCCCCGCTCTGCAACACAAAAAAAGCGCAGAGGTGTTAAATAGGAGCTGACAGGAAGGTTGTTGCTAAAAGCTCCTGTCTGTCTGTCTGTCTGTCTCTCTCTCAGTCTGTCTGTCTCTCTCTCAGTCTGTCTGTCTGTCTCTCTGTCTGTCTCTGTCTCTCTCCCTGTCTGTCTGTCTGTCTCT
>CALSCE010010695.1:2040655-2061379 GCA_943593645.1 Bovichtus variegatus | reverse complement strand
CAGTCAGTCAGCAGGGCGTAGTATGTGAACGCTGTCGTGTGTCTCGGAGGTAGCACATGTGAGACGTGTTGCCCCTCGCAAGCGTCGTCTGACACAGACGGACACACACACACACACACACACACACACATTGCCCTGACTCGCTGTGACTTGAACAAGCAGCGGGGGTGACGTAGTCTCGCTCTCTCTTTCTTTGCCAGCGCCGAACATGCTCAGCTGCGGCTTACACTCTTTTACCCAGATACGCTTTAAGGTGCCAAAATTTGGCACTGATTGATTTAACGTGCGTCTGTAGCGGCGATTAAATTTAATTGGTACGCCGTTCGATACCCAACCCCACAGCTCGGGTTCCACTTTCTACTTTACTCCCAGACTGGGGGTCAGACAAAAAAAAACAAATTAAAAAAAGTCTGTATCGTACACAGCTTCAGATTAGTGTTTTTGAGACTAAATAACTTCTACGTACACACACACACACACACACACCACTGTCATCTGTGAGTTTCTTCATCAGGCTCATATGCATGTGGGCCAGAGGCTTAAATTCACACACAGGGTTTGCGGAGTGATTAGTGATGCTATGCAAAATAGGCTCAACCATCTCAGACAGGAAATGTCCTGTAGAAGCAAATGTCATTAAAAAAAAAAAAAAAAAAAAAAAAATAGAACAAAAACCACAGCACCAGACACACAGACAAAAAAAAAAAGGTAATGAGGAAATCTAATAAAATGAGAGGAAGGAAAGAAAAGGATATGGAGAAAAATACAAATACAATCTATGGGGAAAAAAAGTTGTCATGTCATGTTTTATTAGTCGCTGACATCAATATCTTAATAAAAGGGAATGGATGAAGCTTGTTTCTGCATGGTTCTGTCTTCTGTATAGCTTTTCTCATAAATTTGAGATCTCCATTTTGTAATCACACTATATCTTAATATCTCATAATTAGATGCACTTGCAGATAGTTTTGGCTTAACATATCCATCTTTGAGAGAGTGTTGGTCGGCAGTTTAACCTGCGTATAAATAACATTTTTGTGTCCTCTTCCCCCTGCAGAGGTGTCGGTATGAAGCCCCAGAGCTGGCTCAGGAGGAACTGGCTGTGGGCGGCCGGCGGGGCGTTCCTCACCATCCACCTGGCCACCTGGATGATGCAGACAGCCATGAGGAGCGCCGTGCGCTCCGAGGCCGCACTCAAACAGAAAACTGTCGAGGACGGACTGGACTGACGTTTAGTCACTTTCTCACACAAAATTCAAGGAAGCACAGACAGCGGCTTGTGTTTGCCTCCGTGGAGGACTGTGGCCAACACGAGAGATCAACTCTCGCAGATCAACGATCCACTGCGTCCCCTTGGCTCTGACATAGAATATTAAATTGGGAATCGCATAACTGCGGTGAAAAAGCTGCTTTGTTGGACAGTTTCCGTGTTTTTTTTTTCTTTGTCTAAAAGGGCAAGTGTGTAGTATTTTCAGGTGGATCTATTGACAGAAATTTAATATAATATTCATAGCTATGTTTTCATTAGTGTATAATCACCTGGGACTAAGAATTGTTGCGTGTTGTGCTGCTTCCTTCATATTTAGACCGTGAGCGGGTCTTCTTCTACAGAGTCCCACATGTTGCACCACCATGTTTCTACAGTAGCTCAGAATGCGTTCCAGTACCCATACTACTGTACTATTTTTAGTATGCCATAAAAAGATTTAGTATGTCCCAATACTTAGTATGTCAAACGCAGTATGAAAAAAATAACAGGCTGCATTTTGCAGAGTGCTTTTCACTGTTCTGACCCACAATCCTTTGCGCAGCAGATATATGAGCAAGAGGGTCAAAGTTCAAGGTGCGACGTTAGGACGAAGTAGTGTGTGCATTGCATGCATACCGCGTAACACGGTATGTACTTTGTAAGGGCAGCTGCAGTACACACTAAAAGTAAAAATGAAAAAGTAAGTGATTTGTAACCCAGCGAGGGGTCAGGGCATTCAGCCACTTAATCCGACACACTGCCCCTTTTTAATTTAATGGTTGGTTGGTTGATGAGTCTCTTGTGATTTTACTGTGAATCGATTTTAAAAAGAAAAAAAAAAAACAACAATAAAATGATCAATCCAATCATGAAACCAGTTTTACACTAATTACATATGAACAGTATCTTAGTTTGTGTCCAGCTTTATCTTTTGTGTTTACCAGCTGGCAGGAAATGCTTCCAGCAACAGTTTTAATGAATGATGTGCATTTATACATTTCATTAAAACAAAAATATATTGAAGCTGGGAAATGTACAGCCAAAAATATTCACTCGCATTCATGTGTGTCTCAATTATACTGTTTAAAGTCTGGTGATATTTTATATTTCTCTTCATGTTGAAACAGTGTGTCAAAGCCTGCTGCGTTATCTTCCATACATTTTTTACAGCTGCCTGTACAATCATACCTCAGATGGTGTTAGTCCGTCTCTAAATACTGTCTGACTTCCTGTCTGTGGCTCTGACCTCCAAGCCCAGTGATTCTTACTTAAAAAGTCTCAGTAATTTCCTAAAACAGCTGGTCACTGTAGTTTTTAATGAGAGAGACAGAGACAGAGACAGAGAGACAGACAGAGAGAGACCGAGAGAGACCGAGAGAGACAGAGAGAGAGAGAGAGAGAGACAGAGAGAGAGAGACAGAGACAAAGAGAGACAGAGACAGAGAGACAGACAGTGTGTGTGTTCATAATGAAGGAACATGCACTGAGCAGTGAGGCTCACAAAATTAATCACTACTTTAACTTTTTTACTACTTAGGTAAAATTATTTTTTGAAAGGTATTCTGGCAAATTGTAATAAGTACATTTTGAGAAAATTAAAGATTTCTCAAAAATACTAGAATACCTTAGTTTTCTGTAACTGAAGAAGGAAAAGGATGTGTGGAAAAAACCTTTAGTCACCTTTTGAACTTTTCCACAGCCTCTCCCATTTTAAAGGAGGTCTTACATAAGCGAAAGCCTCTTAAGATTACATTTTTCCTTTTCAGGAAATTAAACTATACAGGTTTGTTTTAATCCTGAAGATGCCAGTAGACTTGTCTGAGAGGAATAGCTGAAACAACTGGGCTGTGGGAAGACAGAGGAATGGAAAACATTTTTCCATCACTAAATACTCAGAAATCCCCCATGAAATTCAGCGTGTAACTTTGTTTTCTACATATCAGGTTGCAGCGAGGGAAGCTGTTTTTTTTTTTTTTTTTGTTGAAGATCTGTAAACGAACTTTAAGACGAAAAAAACAACAAAAAACCTGCTGAAACCTTCAATCTGAGGAAGTCTCTTTGGGCAAAACTCTCCCTGTTCAGGGTCTGGATCCTCTGAAGCTTTTTAGCTCTACTACTCGTTAAACTCTACGAATAAATAAAGCGTCAGGTTGTGAACTTTAAAGAACTTTCACATTGTGAGGAGTAATGAACGTTGCCGCCTATCGAGGGCGCTAGCATCGCTTTGAGAGCGGAGGTTTTCAAAGTGTGAGGCGGCCGAATAGTTTCAGGGGAGGCAGATTAAATGGACGTGAAAAGATATTACATGAGTTATCAAAATAAAAGAATAGCCTACATGTGTGTGGTTTGTTTAAAGAGATCAGAGATACAAGTAGTTTGGGGGAATTTTACTCTTTCTACTGTCAGAAACTATAAAATATACTGATGGCGTGAGGAAAAGTCCCCGAAGGTTTACGAAGATGATGCTTATTAATCCATCTAACAGTCCTAAAAAAACAACTAAACGTCGACCTCATGGT
Source organism: Bovichtus variegatus (assembly GCA_943593645.1). NCBI lineage: Eukaryota > Metazoa > Chordata > Actinopteri > Perciformes > Bovichtidae > Bovichtus > Bovichtus variegatus. Next base: position 2,057,611 of record CALSCE010010695.1, on the reverse strand, counting down.
TCTCTGTCACCAAAGTTATTTTTGAATTCATCCATGAATTTCTGAACCAAATTGGAGAAATAAATGTTGAGATATTTCACAAGAATAATTGAACATTTTTACCTGATGATGGCGCTGGATGACAAAAGTCATTTCAATGAATCATCTGGAGGGCATTAACGCCTGAACTGAATTTCATGGCAATCCATCCCATAATTGTTGAGCTATTTTTAGTCTGGATCGACCAACGCTACCATCCCTAGAGCCACACTGCTAGCATGGCTAGCAGTTTGAAGTTAAAACTTTTCTGCATTTGATTTAGTTTCCAAATCAATAACCCAACAAGGTTCCGTAATTACACTGCAGGTTGTGTTTTTGCTGAATCAGAATTCAATTACTCATTATCATTTACGGGCATCTAGAGAGATAATTACAGCCATTGATCATCCTCGACACCTGCAGACGTCTGCTAACCACCAACTGAAGCTGTTCTCCACCCGAACGTGTTCAGGCCACATGAGAAACATCCAGCGCAGATTGCTGTTATTGGCCCTCTCTGCCTGCTCCCGCCTCTGCTCCGTCAGCTCTGAACGTCGTGGATTTAGATAACGTTCACAAACATCCATCACTCCACAGCGCTGATATCTCAGCCTGCAGGAGGTCGAAAGGTCAAGGACACTAAGATACTGCAAATCAATTCAACTCGGGACTCAAAACCAGACGTTGTTTTTCTTCTTGTGACCGACTGGTTTGACCGACTGTTCTTTAACCGGAAAGGTTCAGTCAGTTCGCTTCTTTCCTCTCACACTCTGAGGCGTTTTTAAAGAGTAAGTTCACCAAAACTACAATTACTTTTATTTTATTTTCTCTCTTCCTTCTGGTGACATCACTCCATGCAGATAGTTTGGGTTTATTTGTCCACATTTTGAGATATTAGTCACTGAAACTTCTGCCCCTTAACTCCAATACATAGTAAGTGAATGTGATTTAACGCTGAACATTTATGAAGAACTCACCAGCAACATCCTTTGGATTGTCTTAAAGAAGAACACGATGCACCTTTTTGTGTCCAATTATCATCTCATTGAGTCTAAAAGATTTAAAGGATGGTTGAAATGTGTTCAAGTCTATCTAAAGACAATACCCACATGGCAATATGAACATTGATATACTTTTTGTTGGCTTTTTGTTGGCTTGTTGGCCATTAAAGGTGCTTTCGGCAAAATCAAAAAACGTTCTTTTTTTTTTTGTTGCGTTGTTGACATCCATGTTTGCCTTTTTGGGAATACAAGACACAGAAAATGGTGACTTCTCCTGTAAAAAAGAAAAAAAAAAGGTCCTAAACTCCACAGGGAACCTTTAAGTGACCCCTTCCTACAACATGCTTGCAATGTAAGTGATGGGGGATCAAATACAACGTCCCTGTTTTGAGCAAAAATAAATAAAATCTGAAGATAACATGAGGCTTCAGCAGTCTGAGCTAGACAAGTCAAAGTCTTTCAAAGTTTCAGACAGACAGTGTTTCTGTGCTGAGCTGCAGTAACACAAAGACGTCACCGTGGCTGAGAAGCACCTGAATGCACCACAGGGAGGAGGAGCAGGCCTGTATTTTATCTACAGACTACAGTTGTACTTCCACACCTGTCCACCAGGAGCCCTCCGTGAGCGTCAGGCCTCTCGAAATCAACATTAAATTAGCAAAAGTGTTGAGAAAGGTAAATCGGTAGTGGCAACAGAGTTAGGATGTTAAGAAGTTGGGGAAAAGAACTGAAAGAAAAACATATTAATGTGGCAGTAATGCAACATCGTGGATGCAAACTGCTGTAGGACATCGAAGTAGAAGAAGAAGAAGAAGAAGAAGAAGAAGTGCTGTTCACTATTCCGCCATACAAAGGCAAAATACAGTATTTCAGTTATATCAGTTTTACTATATGAAAAATATGCCATAGAAATGTGCAATTTCTGTGAAAACAGCATTTTTTTTTTAATTTGCATTTGCAGTAGCTAACACACAGTATCTGCATATCTTACTGATTTTAAGTATTTAAAGTACTAAGTGACGATAGAAACTTTGCCAAACAGAAACACTTCTTTCCTGAAAACTGTGGACCGCAAATATTAATCAAACTAAAGTACATTTTCTTTAACAAAGACGAAAGCTGAGGAAAAACTTTGACCGAATTATTCATCGCCTCTTTGATTTGAAACGAGCGTTCCTCTCGGAGCAAATGCCTGATCCACTTCACGTCGGCGCTCTGAGAGAGCAAACAGGCAGGAAAGATCGCAGCATGTTTGCCAGTTTAATTTGATATTGATCTGCTGGTTTAGTCTCTCGGAGAGGAGGAGGAGGAGGAGGAGGGAGCGCTTGTTTTATTCTGTTTATTCAATAATGAGCAGTTAATATGCCATTTAAGAGCAGCATTAAATCCTTTTAGGTCCATGTTCCCTCTTTTCTTTCATCAAGCTTTTGTGGCTGGAGATTACAAACTTTTCAACGCGCACCTGTACTGGAAACGTTTTGTCGATCTGCTGACTTGTCGATGATGGACGGATTGAACAGACTGACTCGCCGACTTTTTGCAAAACCTCAAACCGCCAGACCACCCTGCTGACTGCCTGCCCTCGTGTTGAGCTTGCAATGCTGATTTCCATTTTCTGACTTTGATCCTGACTTTGCCGTAACCATTTCACTTCCCTTTTTCAACCACAGCTAATTCATAAAACCCCGGTTCGTTCCCCCCGAAACGCTGCTAATGCACTTGGTGTCAAACTCATTTACATTTCTGCACAGGGGACGTCGGCGTGTTGTGCATACCGTGGCTTGGCGGCCCCCGCAGTCCGCTCTCCCCACGTGGCTTTCTTCCAAGTTTGCGATCCCTGAGGCTGGAGAGCAACACCGCAGATGTTTACCCCAAAACCAAAGCAGAGAAACTGCATCCTAAGCAGTACTTTTCCTGTCAACACTATCTACTGGTCCGTTTGGGAACGGTGAACCAGGCTGAACTCGGAGCAGTGGATTCACATCTTTGTCAGAAACAACAGACCACCCAAACGTGGCTGAGTCGAGTCAAGAGAGCGAGAGCTGGTCGGTACAGAAATGCCACCAACTCCACCGGCAGCAGACCGTTTAACAATGAGTCATTTTAGCTGCTGAAGTTTGAATTGTGTTGTTGTTCATCGTGTGGCTTTGGAGACGCACACACTTCAAAATTCAGCCATTATCCCGTGAGTCAGACTCAAAGACAAACACTCAGGTCGACACACAGCAGCATGTGGTACTCATTACACTCCCCGAACTATCATTGCACACACTTTTACACACACTCTGGGATGAGAATTCATGGTATGTACACGCCAGTCTCTGCTGCGGGTTCAGATGATCTGGCTTCAGCTTTCAGAGTTTAGATTTTTAGGAATTTTAATAAATCTCAAAGGAGAAAGTCTTTGTCTTTGTCCAGTAGACATCAATAGAATCAGCTAAAACAGTGCCGGACACGACACTAAAGATTAAACAGCATATCAATTATAATAAGACTTAGAGTCTAAAGTGTTCATTACAGCTGTAATAGAAAAAGTTGAGGAGCAAAGTAATGTCCAAAGTTTTGGAACCGAAGTGAAACTACCCCCTTCGAATCCGAAATGTCAATTCATTCTCCAAAAAGAGAGCCAACCTGATGGAGCCGGTCTGCAGAGAACAATCAGAAAAAGAGACCCAAACGGGGCGAGAACAGCAAAACTGGCGGCAGCTTGATGCTCCACCGGTTAATTATTTTAGCATTTTTCGTTGATTATTTGTACTTTCTTTCCTCTGCTATGCCCGCTGCCCACCTGGAAATTGTTGCAACTCTTACTTTTTAAAAAGAATGTATTTATTCAGTTTATTTCTGAGGGGACAGCGCGTTTCAATGAACATTACTGTAAATACGGCAGAATACGGTAATCACGATGTAAGGCATATCGGTAACATGAACGTACAGTAAAAGTAATGGATGGGATAATGCAGTCTCCTATTTTAATCTGATTTAGTTTTTACTCATTGCCTAGCTAAGCGACTGTTAGCATAACAGTTTATAAGCTCCACCTCCACCCCAGCATCCACCTGAGCTTGACCAAATGTCGGCAGACATTTAAGGACGGGCTCCGTGAGGATAATACAGGAAGTTTTGTTTTAATTGTTTCAGTCTGACAAACTAATCGGGTGAGTTAAAAACAAACGGGTCCTGCAGTCTGTGCGGATTGTAACAAGTCCCTTCCAGGTGAAGTTAGTACTTCAGTCTGAGTCTGGCGTATCCTTCCTTTTAGGGAGTGGTTAGGTCAGAGCCTCGAGGCCAAACATGAACTCTTATGACATGTTTTGTCTTCACGTAATAATCCGCTCAATGTGGGTTGGCTGACTGAAATAAAATTCCTCAATGTATTTGGGGGTGAAGGCAGAAGTCTCGGCTGCCGAGATCTCTGCAAAACCAAAAGTGAGTTTTCGTGATTTTTTAATTTTTTTGGTTGGTGAACTGACCCTGTTAAGCTTGTGTTTGTGTGTCTGCAGCTGGAAGACCACGAGGAGGCGTGTGTGGGGGGGGGGGGCAACTCGGCATTCTTGTGTGTGCGATCAATGCCTTTAGTTGACAGTTTAATTCTCGCTGCTGAGGACACGTTTCAGTCGTTACCAAAAAGTATTGAGATTTGACAAAACTAATGCTGCGTATAGAAACGAATAAGTGTTTTTAGGAGGAGTTTCGTCTGTTTATTCGCTGTGGGAGGTTTTTCTCAGAGAACAAACTCCTTTGTGCTTCCTCTGCTGATTTGATTGTGAGAAATTGAGTCAAGATGTTGGACCTTTTTTTTCGGACCTTTTTTTTTTTTTTTTTTTTTTTTTTTAGAAAACACACAGTGGAAAGAAAACGGAGCAAAGAGAAGAAGAGAGCGACAATAAAACATGTCAGGAATCATGACGGGATCCTGAATCACTGTTGTTTCATTTACTCCTCTGTGTCCAGCCTGAGGGAGTTGACGTCAGTCCCTTTCTCCTCGCTGTCTCCAGACTCCTGCAGTTCCCACAACTGTTTCTGCACAGCTGAGTCTCTCTCTCACACACACACACACACACACACACACACACCACACCCCTTACAGAGCAATTTGTGAAAACACTGAGTTCTTAAATTACAACATCCATAACAACCAGCCTGCAGTTGAACTTTCGAATCGATCCTCTCGGGGTTGAAACCTTAAAGCTCCACATCTGTTCACATTATTAGTGCAGTTGGTCGCAGCGGGCATTGAACCCCCAACCCCTTGGCAGCGCTAGTGCCTTGCTCCACAGAGGCTTGTAGCATCAACTCTGCCCTTCAAACTTTAATGTCTCCTCCACCTTTCCCCCTCCGCGTTTGACATAAAGGCGGACTCGGGTTTCTCGGGTGGATTAGTGGAAACGTTGTGGAGGCGGGCAGGCGTTGGTGATCCTAACGATCACGTTCGCTCTGCTCTGCCAACAGCTTTGAAGCAGAGGTTCAGATTTCATGACTCGGACCATTAAAAACACAGAAAAAAAACTAAGTGTGAGTGTGTGTGTGTGTGTGTGTTGATGATTTCAGGTGTCTTGCAATTTTTCCATTTTTTATTACATTACATTACATTACAGTTCATTTAGCTGACGCTTTTGTCCAAAGCGACTTACAATAAATCAAACAATCATGAGGATTCGACTCCGAACTGCAAGAATCTTGCAGGTACATCAGCTTCATACAGGTGAAATCATACAAGTGCAGAACAACAGCTTCAAATAAGCCAAACCGAAGTGCAACATACAGAAACAATAGAATAAAAATTCAGCCATTAGCTACAAATATGTACCAATTTAAGTGCAATATACAAAGAACACATTTTATTTTTTGGTGCTGTCGAAACAGGTGGGTTTTCAGTCTGCGACGGAAGGTGTGAAGACTTCCTGCTGACCGGACATCAACAGGGAGCTCGTTCCACCGTTTTGGAGCCAGGATAGCGAACAGACGGGTTTTATTCGAGGGGTCTCTGGGTCCCACTCGCAGGGAGGGAGCAGCGAGCCGATCGCCCGGGGTGCAGGAAGGGCCTGATCCATCCTTCTACATCCTATTTACTTTAGTACAACATCAGCTTGCAGATACTTTAAACTTGCAGCAGAAAACTCATTTATTCATTTTTCACCTCAGCTAGATGTCGGTTCCAGGTCAAAACGTGTCTGATTTCCATGAAACCTACTGTGGACGTTGATCTGCGGAGGACGGATGCTGAGAAGTTGATGATTTTGGTGACCTCTGACCTTTCCTCTACTACTATACAAAGACAATTTGAACTTAATTGGCTAAACATGCAAAAAAAAAAGAAGGTATATTCAGTAGCGTAAATATGTCAACAAAGTTTTAAAAAAAGAAGAAGAAAGTAGAAAAAGAGACAAGTCAGAGTCTGAGAGTGGAAGTTGTGGTCTGGACCATAATGGCAGAGCGAGAGGAGGGGATTTTACAGACGGGGAGGGGGGGGATTGGCATCACGTAGAAACTCGGAGCATGAAAACACAAAGCGATCCAAATGATCGGCCAAATAAAACCCGGCTCTTATCCACTGACTCAGACTTTCTTTGCTTATCAGCATCTGATTTGGATTCCCCCTCGGCCTCCGTTTAAAAAAAAAAAGAAGAAAAATCACAAAGTTTGCATAACTTTCAAAGAATGCACATAAACACAGCCTTCCCCTCTGACTCCACCACACTGGAGCAGTGTGGAGGAGCGGGGCTGTGGTTCCCCTCGCTCAGTTTTGTTATGATGAAAGTTTGAGTATCGGGGCAGAGATTCCTGCAGGAAAAAGCCTTTATTCCAAATTCCCCATGTTGTTTAATCTGTGAGGGGACAGTCGGTTGTGCTGCGTATAAACGCTCTCACATGTCTGCAGAGGCCAGTGTGTGATGGAGATAAAGACCAGAGGATAGCTGGGAGAAACGGAGACAAAGGGACTTCTGTTCTCCGCCTCCGTTAAACGCCTTTATGAGGCAAGAAGTCTGTCTGCGTCAAAAGAGCGACGAACTTCAACCAAACGGCATGTACGAGGTTGCGGATAAGAATCTTTTCTTTTCAGTAGGGGGTCCACATGTCTCCGAGGACATCAGTGAGTCCTTCACAGAATGAGCTCAGGACCGTCTCCAGCTCAGTGTCCTGACGTGAGCACGTGTTGCTACAGTGCTACAGTAAAATTGTGTTTTTGTGCATTAATATCAGGCAGATTTGAATAAGAGGAGTATAAAGTTTTGGGCAGATACCCTTTTAGTAACGTGTGTGGAATGATGAAACATAACCATGGCAACAAACAAGCGTGTCCCAGTCGTGTGCGTCACTTTTTAGTGTCCCCTGGAAACATTTTCTATTGTATTGTGTGCCGCTAGCTACGCGTCGTGAAATTGGAGAAGGTGTTTTCTTAATTTGCAGTGTGTTAAGCAGCACTAAAGGGTTCAACGTCCTGTAATTAAGAGTGGACTTCAGCGTTAGGAATGAAGTGAGCATTGATTCTATCCTGTTACTATTTATTATTATTGTGTAATACAATCACGTGTAATACGCATGTGCAATACATCCTTTTTATATATGTATTATTGTTATTACTGGCTGCTAGTGTATTACTCTCACATGTTCACGTACTGTACAGTTTGTTAAACTGATACTTATTTTACCACGGTTGATATTTTTTATTCTAACTTGTACTTATTTTATATTGCCCTTTTATCTGCACTGTCCCTTTGCTGTAAATGTCCCCGCTGGGGGACGAATAAAGGTTTTCTGATTCTGATTAACTGGATCTCAGAAATTAATTCTTTACCAAGATATTTTTTTAATACCCCATATTTATGAATAACTTCCCTTAAAAAAAAAAAAAAAAAAAAAAAAAACAATTGCTGCAAAAAAAAAAAAAAAAAAAAATTTTTTTTTCAAAAAAACAAAAAAAAAAAAAAAAAAAAAACACTTAAGTGAAATGTACGAGAAAACGCGTTTTATTTATTCCTCCATCATAAACTAAAAGGGGCTGACGACTGAAATCAAAGTTGGTTTCACAGCCTCACTCCAATCACCAACAGGCATCATGTCACGGGGGTCTTTGTAAACTCTCCCTTCAAGTACTTCGTTACAAAAAGGTTCCCGTGGAGTTTCAGAACTTTTTTTTTTTTTTTTTTAGACCTCCAGTTTTCACACAATGTTAACACTGAACGTGAACTTTACAAGATCCTCCACAGGTTTCCTTTTTAAGTACACAGGTTTGATCACTCAGATTGTTCCAGGATTCCAAAGCCTGTGATCAACTTTTCCTTTTTTTTTATTTTTTATTTAATTTTTACACTGTACAAAATGTACAAATTACAAAAAAAAAAAAAAAAGTTGTCCCTTGAAGAATTTATTTTCAGTAGCAAACGCAATATGTCTGCCACCATGTTGGTTTGTATAAAAAAGCAGCTAAATCTGTCTCTAACCCCCCCCCCCCTCCATTACATCTAGTACACACAACAGAACACCCCCTGGCAAACAGACCAACAAAACGGCATCAAACAGACAATGTACAAAACATTTAAGTTGAGGCACAAAAATGCCCAAATCCAAGAGGCTAAAATAAACTATTCTTTCAAGAACACTTTTGGCGTTAAAAATGTATCAAAAAAAAAAAAAGTCGTGAGCTTACAAAGCTGTCGAACCTTCAACTCAAAACAAAACTCATAAATTAAGAAAAAGAATATCTTAAAGGCTCTCGACGATTAAGTTAATAAATCAAAAATATACACAATGATTAATTAAAAAAATATTTATACATCTATACAGAAACATTCTACATGGACGATTCTTCATGTTGACTCAAAACGTCCGCCCCCCCCCCCCCCCCCCCCCCCCCCCCCAAAAAAAAAAAAAAAAAACAAAATAAATATTTTCCAAATTGGTCAGGTGCTGTGGTGCAACAAGGCAGCAGCACATTCAAACAAATTCAAAATTCATTCTTGAATCAAAAGATGCTTTTAGGAACGCTCCTGCACGTCCACATTCTGTCCTTAAACGAAAGGCGTCCACAAAATTGGAGATCCAGCCAACCGCCGTGGACCGTTCAGACCAGTGTCATAAATTAAAACAGCAAAAAAAAAATCCATCTTGAACAAAAGAAGAACATAAACATAAAAAAAAAAAAAAAGACTAATAACCAAAAGTCTTCCACCGCTTGGGCGGGGTTATACAATATACTCCATCCTGTTTACACTCTGACACTGCAGCTGCCTGTTGTCCTGTTTGCTTGTCCAGTGTGGGGCTTTGCCTGTCATGTGGTGAGGGGGTCGTTCCTCCCAATCTACCAGCGAGTACGCCGGCGGCGCCCGGGGGAACCTCGCCTTCTGCAGCCTCTTGTCCATCTCTTCCTCGTCCGATTGGCTCCCAGTGTCCGACTTCCTGATCTTTGCGTTGACGGCGTTCTTGTCGTCGCAGAGGAGGTGGTGGTGGTGGAGGAGGTGGTGGTGGTGGTTCGGTGCGTTTTTCTCGATGGGGTTCTTGATGTGGTTGAGCTGCTCGCGGGCGGTGCTGACGCTGTTGTGCAGGGCGTTGTTGTCCTCGGCTGCCGGCGCCAAGGACGATGCCGGCGCCGCCGCCGCCGCCTGCGCGCTGACCCCCGCGTGGGTGCTCAGCTTCCTCCGCCTCCTCAGGCACCACAGCAACGTCGAGGCGACAGCCAACACCCAGACAACAATCACCGCGGAGATCAGCAGGGGCACGAAGTGGTCTGCTGGAAGAACGGGACGTCAGTGAACTAGAACTGTAAACATCGTTTACACATCTGTACGTGGCTTCGTAAAAAAAGTGCAAATGTAAAAAGGAACAGTCTGACATTTGGGAATTGGTTTGCCGCTTCAGCCAACGGTTTCAGTTTCATCTCTGTGCGTCCTGTACAGAGACGCCCAGCTGGGGCTCGACTAAAGGAATTCTCAGTCGACTTAGAAATTAGTTCATTTAAATCGACAGATTCCTAAAGTTGAATTTCATGCAAAAGCACCACTTTAAATCTTGTGTTTACTGGAGATGTGCTGAAACGTTTCTTGGAATGAAGTCATTCAGCATGAAAGAAAAAAAGTGTAAAAAAACTGACAAATTGACTAATGACATCTTAGTCGACTAAGACTTGAAACGGCCCGACTGATGGGCTAAGGGGGGGGGGGCAGCGCTACGTCTCGACACAAAGACTGGAACCAGGGGCAAACTGCTCGTCTGGCTCCGACCATATTTACACTTTAAAAAACATAGGAATCGGACCTTTAGTCATCAACCTGGTCTGAGCGGATTGAGTTCACAAGGCTTTGGGTGTTAAACTTTGTTCGAAACCGTTAAGAAAACTCCTAAATCAAAGGCTGGATTGAGGCGCTCACCATTGGGGATGTGGCTCTGTCGTCTCTGGATCCGAACCTCGGCGATGGCGCCGATGATGCTGCTGTTGGTGCTCCTCTTGCTGACCAGCTCCATGATCCGGTCCGTGATTTCCTTGACGAAGGTTAGACCTCTCCTCTGGTCCTCCGTCGACTGCAATATAAAAAAAAAAAACAAAAAAAAAAAACTCCATTATGGTCCGTTTATCTGCGACACTTCCGTCTAAATATTCCACAGATTCCTGGGGCACAATAAGTGAAAGCTTTTCCATCCTCCAATAAAAAAATTAATTAAAAAAAATCACCTGGCACATTGGATGCATTTTTTTTGTCGGCGCTCTTATCTCCAAATTCGTGCCCCCCTCCCCCCCCATTTTATAATTCCAGACTTTTGGGAAATGTTAAAGTGATGTACTGAAAATGAGAGGAAATCATAACCACATCATATCATCTATTACATATCATATCAAGTATTGCACCACTGTGGTGTATCTTCTGCATTCTTTGTTAACAATTGTTAAACATAATGAGTAACTGCCCAAAACAAGGTGTGGGAAGACGGGCACGTGTGTGTATGAGCTGCCGATCATTAACGTTTTTAACCTTGACGACAGACATAAATACACAACGGTGTAAAAGCTGGAAGAAAAGCTCATGAGAAGCAAAGTCAGCAATCAGAAGAGAACATCTCCCTAAGTCACCATTAGTTAGAAATTCCAAACCAAAATATCAGTGAAGTGGAGAAAGCAGGAGTTACTGGTTGATAAGACACAGTTGTTTGCCAGGCAGGCGGGAAAATTGGGAAGGAAGCAGTAAGAGAAAGAAAAAGTGAAGGAGGGAGGGAGGATCTGAGACTCTCCCACACAGAAGGATAAAGAAAATGTATAAAGGAAGAAGTTTCGAGCGTCGTAAAGTCTCTCCGTGGACGGACTCATGTTTGCTGTATTGTGTCAACTCTTCAGTGAGATCCTGAGGACATTTCTGCTAAAACAGATCGACGTTCGGACCAAACGGGACTCACGATGGCGACGTGGATCTCATCGCTGGTGCTGAGCGACGGCTCGCAGCTCATGGAGACGGAGGATTCGGAGGACAAGTTCCTGACGACGTAGAGGCTCCGGAGCTCGTGGCAAACCTGCTCCACTGTCACACCCTGTAACCACACACACACACACACACACACACAAGAGGAACAACATCAGCAACTACAACAGTGTGTGGTGGTGACTACCAGTGGTGGAGGGAAGTTTTCAGATCCTTTATGCAAGTAAAAGTGCGAATATCCCACTGTGACACCGAAAAGTACGTTATTTATTAAAATGATAAAAATGTCCCCTGCGGCTGATGTGACTGACAGTAAGATGAATTATTACTCGTGCATTCATGTAAAAGCAGGATTTTACTGTTGTAGGTGGTGTAGTTCATTTTGAAATATTAACTAATATTTTCTATTTTCTTTTTCCATTAAATCGATCGATAGTTTGTAAAAAAAAAATGGTGTTTGTTTTGTCCAACCCACTGTCCAAACGTCAACATTATTTAAAGAAAAATTCACCTTTTGTGATGCTGGAAGCTTTAAACTTTTATATGTTATTCAAACCATCAAAACAGTTTGGCAATGAACTTTCTGTCCAGCGACTAATTGTCTCATCGTTTCTTGTATAAACTGCTTGATTTATGACAAAACATCCGACTGGATTAAGTCTTTGTACGTCTGGAATGCAGAAAATCTTCATTTGTAAAGACAGATGTGCAGTGTGAAGCTGCATGAAATGAAAATAGCGACACTAAAGTGACGCACAAGCTCCTCAAAAAGCACGACAAATGGTATTTTAGATTTCTACGACTGGAAAAAATTCTTTTGTGTGTTTTGCTCTGTCAGTAAATAATAAGTGGGGGTGGGGGGGGGAAGCAGGAAACCGAACTGACCGTTGCCATGACGTCCTTGTTGAAGGTGAAGGTGACGTTGGTGCAGCTGCTCTCTGAGTGACACCTGGCAGAGGGCGGGGCTCGGGGGGCGGGGCTCCAGCACTCGCCCTGGCCGGGGCAGGGCTTCACGAAGCAGCCCTCGTCCCGCACGGCGGCGCAGGTCTGACCGGCCGGACACTCGGAGCCGCGAGTCTCACCGTGGAGGCTGCAGGGTTTAGGTCCACACCACAGCTGTGGGGGAGGAGAGTCGGCGAAGGAGGTTCATCATCAACTGCTTGGCAAGTATTTCTTTTTCATTTAGTTTCTGTTATGACTTTGTAATTTTCCTTTTGTGTGAAGAAACGGAATGAAGTTCATCTACTCGGCTCAAAAGGAAATGTTGTACTTTTGACTGCTTTTCTACAACAGTTTCAGTGACACCAACAAAATGCGATCGACTTTTTAAACATACAATGCATCTACAGAAAAGTGCGTAAAATGGGGATGTGATAAAAAAGTATTAAAAAAAAAAAGTCAGTTTAGTATGCCATTCAAATTCATAAAAAAAGTCATAACAATATATATTATACTGCCATTAATCTCAACAATTGAAGTTAATGTACAATTTATATTAAAATCTCAATTTCTATAAAATCAGGGGTAAAGAAAAAACACATTTTTCTAATAAAAATGTCGATGATTCTTCAAATTCTCATGCAGACTTTCCTAGACACTGAACGACGGTGGAGTGGAGCTCCGTGACCCCGTTAGTGAATCATCTGCACTAAGAGAAGCCTTGAAAGCCACACGTGTGACGACGAAAACAAGAACTGCGTTCCTTTACAGTGCGAACGGTAATCCCAAACATGACATCTGCACACCACAGCCTCCGCTCTACCTCCGTGCAGGCGATCCTCCCGTTGTGACAGCGGCAGCTATTGCAGTCGTCGTCCCATCTGCTTCCATCCTGAGCCGCCAGCCCTCCGACCACGCAGGGCCGCCCCGACGCTGCAGCACAAAAGCACCAGCAGCACCGTCAGCTGTCGTTTATTGCAAATATATCACGTTACACTTGTTTTACATTTATCACACGACCCGTATTTATATTTGTACTACTATTGCAACACATGTTTTGTAGACGTTTTTGGATCTTGTCGCTCAAGTTCATTCTTTTGTTTTGCAAAACGGACGAAGGGAACCAAACGCCGTTCCTTTTTGCACGGCACGGCACGGCACGGCACTGCACAGGGATGGATGACGATGAAGTCCATAAAGTTGTGTAATTTTCCATCTCGATTTTCTTTCTCAATTCAATTTTGTAAATCTGCATTTGATTCCGTGAATAACACGTAGGGCTGCAACTAACAAACTATTTTTTTTTACTATCGATTCATCTGCCAATTTCAATTTGGTTTATAAAATCTCAGAAAATGGTAAAAAAAAAAATGATAATTAAATGTTTTGTCAGTCCAAACGCCAAAGATATTCAGTTTAATATGATATAAAACAGAGAAAAAGCAGAAAATCTCCATATTTCAGGCTGAAAACGGCATTTTCTGCCATTTTTGCATGAAAAATGACTTTTAACGATTAATCGATTATCAAAATAGTCGGCAATTATTTTTCTGATGATCGATTAGTCGCCTAATCGTTGCCGCTCTACCAACCGGTAAATCCATCAAATGTGCACTAATGTGACTGACCTTGTCTGCTGTGTGATATGAAGCGTTGGTGACACTTTTATTTATTTATTAAATCTGTTAAATTAGTCAGAACTAACTGTCAGATAGTTCGATTTTGTTAAATGGACACAGAGTTTTGTCTCATGGTGACTCTGCAGGTGAAGGTGAAGACCAGGCCTCAGAACTCGTGTTGCAGGATACACAGTGTATAAAGTACACAAAGTGTATAAAGTACACAAAGTGTATAAAGTACACAAAGCGTCAGCAGGTTTTACCTTCGTGGCAGCGGGGGCCGGTTCTTCCAGGCGGACAGATGCAGCGGAAAGTGTTGATTTCATCCACACAGGTGGAGCCGAAGGAGCAGGGTGACGACTGGCACTCGTTGATATCTGAAAGAGACGAGTGACAGTTATTGTTTTTGTCCACTAAAATTAATTAATTACATTTCTCGGTTTTCAGTGACGCGGGGATGCTGAGAACTTTTTCTCCCCCCACAGGAGGTGTCGCAGAGAAAAGTCTCTGCGGTAGAAAAGATCCAACAAAACAGCAGCAGAGAGAAATCCCAAATGGATTATTATTTTTGGATTATTTATTATATTTAGTATTGATTAAGCTGGACTATAAAATGTCAGAAAATGGTTAAAAAGACAACAAAAGGAGATTCAGTTTAAAATGATATAAAACTGAAAAGCTTTAATTCCTGACATTGAAGAAGCTGAAATCAGATAATCGTCTGAATTTTGCATGTAATACGTCTTTAATAATTTATTATCAAAACGGTTTATTTTTCTGTTAAAAAAAAAAAAAAAAAAAAAAAAAAAAAGAAATAGTAATATTATTGGTACCAGAAGCATTGGTATTGGTAGAAGCAAACAATTCTCAGCTCCAGAAAACGACATGAAAATCAGACTTTGGGTATTTTTCTTTTTGACGGAGCACGGCTAGCAGTTTCCCCCCGCTTCCAGTCTTTGTGCTAAGCTAGGCTAAACGTGCCGCTGGACCTACGACACTCGTATCCATCCGAAAACATCGGACTCTGCTGGAGATGTGATCAACTCTCTGAGCAGGTTTATCAAAAGATCAATAAAGTTACTTTCACCGTGTACAACCAAATCAGAGACGCACTGAGACGGGACGAGAGAAGAAGAGCGAGGCAGAGAGTGAGATAGAGGTGCAGACGAGGAGACACATTGGGAATAATAAAAAAAATAAAAGGGCAGCAGATGAGCGGAGATGGAAGCGAGGTCAACACTCACTGATCCTGCAGTCTGGCCCGGCGAACCCCGGCGCACATTCACACCGATACCAGTTGTCTCCGTCGACACAGGTCCCGCTGTTGTAACTGCGGGACAGAGACGACTGTTGACATCTACTGTGTGCAATAACAAGGCTTTTATCCTCGGAAAAACGTCCGAGTCAGACGGGAAATAAAAAAAACAAAACATCGTAATTTTTACATCTGGAAAGAAACGAAACCTTAGCTATAAATCATATAAATCACTCACTGAGCTCGGGCCCTCACACCAGGCACAGAGAGGAGAATTTAATGTCGGATATGACAGTTAATCACTTAAAACATAAATCTTTATGTTTTGACTTGAGTGGAGACGAATGTCATTTTCTTTAATGCTTTTTAAAACATTTTTTTTTTTTTTTTACAAAACAGCAGCAGGCATAAATGAGACTTAAGTGATTTAACAGTGAGTATAGTTTGCATCTATACTATATGTACATCGGTGTGTGTGTGTGTGTGTGTGTGTGTGTGTGTGTGTTTTGAACTAACCAGGGATGAGGACTGCAGTCGTTGGCATCTGGAAAATAAAAAAAAAAAGAAAATGTCGCATTAGATTTCTCTCACTGGGTTTGTCGCATCACGCAGGTTTGACTCTCTGCAGTCGGACTCTGGACTATAATATCAAACATATTTAGTCACACCAGCGTGTCGGACATGGCAACACTTTTGCATTAGCCTCAGATCCATTTAGAGATTTAAGCCGATATGCTAGTGCTTTTTTTTTTACTATTATATTGCACCCTCATTCGTACTTTGCAATTCCCTTTATTTTCATTTTCTTCTGTTTCTATTGTATTTCATTTAAATTGTATTATCTTCCATTTCATTCTGTGTAAAGTATATTAATACAATGTATGAATAATGATTTCAGCATGTATATCAGGCATCTTGGGCACAATAATTGTCTTTGGACGTATAAAGTTTGTATTGTATTCAAACATGCAAAGATGTTAGCAAAATGACCACACGTTAACATACTAAAAGTTACACACTTAATTAAAGCCTATTATCAAACATGCGGTCAAATAATAAATAATAAATAAATAAAGTTCTTTCTTATCTTAACACGTAAAGAAATGTCGCTTTCTATGTATTCATTTAGTTTTTTTTTTTTTTTAATGTGCGTCTTTGACCACATTCTGCATTTAAAAATGTATAAAATCAACAGATGAACGAACTAACATTTGTTACACGCTAAATGTATTTAACATGCATACAGTTAGCATTTTAACATGAATGTTAGCACATTAGCATGTAGTTTTTATAAACAAAATGTCTTCCATTTCAATACGAAATGCATCACATTTAGCGTCTAATGCAGTAACAATGCATTTTATTTATTAATTTTTTTATTTAATTACATTTTTTTATTTATTTATTTTATTTAATTTTTTAATTTTTTTTAATTTAATTAAATTTTTTTATTTATTATTTTTTAATTTTTTAAATCAGGCAGTCTGGACTCGTTGATGTGTGAGGTGGAGGCGAGTGCTGTGCAGTGACTCACTGTGGCTGCAGGTGGCGCCCTCCCAGCCCTCCTTACAGACGCAGCTGAAAGAGTCTCCGGCGACCACACAGGTTCCCCCGTTCTCACAGGGACTCTGCATACAGCTGCTGTTCTTCGCTGGAGACACGAACACGACCGTCAGCCATTTTCACACAAGACACGAGACACTTTAAAAAAAAAA
>CALSCE010010695.1:2007253-2028805 GCA_943593645.1 Bovichtus variegatus | reverse complement strand
CTCTCTCTAGTGACTTTCTCGCTCCAACCTTCACACCATCCAAACTCAGAGCTCGACGTCAACAAGACTCCAAACACACGAGCAGGGAAGTGCAGAGACAGAAGAGTGTGTTTTTGTGGCTCTCTGAGGAGACTCATTTCACTTTTAAACCTGGAGACTGAGGTCTTTTCGTCTGGTCCTCACCTCTTCAATGAGTCGTTAGGGGCTCAATGTTTTAAAGGTTAGACTTGAGGTTAAGGGAAATGGAAGTGACGGTCCTCACAAGTATAGAAGTACAATCCTGAATGTGTGTGTTTTGTAGGTTGCAGACTCTCTGCAGCTCCGCAATTAAGAATTCATGAATAAACATTTCTGCATTCACATATTGCAGCTTCAGCTAAATGCATTAGTTAAAAGGACCATAGCACTTTTGTACATGCTACATATACTGAGGATGAGCCGTGTTCTGCTTCTGCTGTTGTCACAGTTCGGCTGTGTGTGACGACAACAAATATTCCATAGGAAGAATTTCCAACGAAATTATTCTGTTTTAGCGTCAATAAAAATGGATTTCAGTGCTTTCATTTTATTGGGACGTTACTCTAAAAATAAAACCTGACAATTAATCAGCCAAGTATTGGCCAATGTTAGCTTGTTGCATAGATATTGTACTTTATGGTAAGAGGTTACAGCGCAGAAATGCTAAAGTCACATGTAAAGTCCCAAGACATGTCCCAAGTTAAGATTAATAAAAAAAAAAAAAATTTCTTTTTTTTTATCCCATCTGCCCCAAATTCCAGTTCTGGTCTGGCTCAATTCTTAAAAAAAAAAAATAATAATTAATACAAATTTATTTATTTTTTTTAAAGTTACTTTATCTGAAAAGCTTTAACAGTCGCTACAAATCCGTGAAGCTAACATCAGTCCTGTGTGAAGAGAGCTCAGCACTAAACACCCGACCACTGTACAAAAACCGCTGCGGGAAAACTTCCAGAGCAAGTCAGAGTGGAAACACGCCAAACCCGGTGACTTGACGGGTTCCTGGTTTGTTGCGGCGCTGATGTGAAAAATCAGACTCTTTGATAAATAAATAAAACATTTTTAAAAAAAGACGCTTTAAATGTGCCTGAACTTCAACCTCGGTGGTCTCGCGTCATCCTGTCCACATTTATCAAACCCTGCTGATGTTGGCGTAGATCCACAGCAGCTAGATAAACTCTCTCCCACCAACACTCAGCTCTGCAGGAAACCACAGTCGGTCCATGTAGCTTTCGGATTAGTGGTTAGCCCGGGCTGTGATGTCAGGTTATCGAGCGCTCAGAGCAGCTGACAGGATTATTGGACCATAATGAGCCATAACAAACATCACACAGGGGATTCACTCGCGTCTTATACGTTTCCTGTGTTCTCCGACTCCTCTGAAGATGGAAATATGCGGTGGATTTACACACCAACACATAAAGAGAAAAGGCCTTATATTTGGCCCCGATCTTTGTAGTGTTTGCAGCCATGCGGCCGGACTCGACAAGATGTGCACACACACACACACACACTTCACTGCGAGGCAGAGATTTTCATTTGTTTTAAGTCGTGTTTCTGTTTTTACTTCCACTTCCAGTGTCTCTCTCAATTTCCTTTGTTGCAGACTTTGTTAAAAGGATCGTTCCAGTTTATCACAATTCGGGTGATATTTTGGTAGTTTTGTCTGTTAGTGATGACAATATTGACTCATCAAGTTCATATCGGAGACCCGGGAACACATCTCTGAAAAGCAGAAACAGGGTAACTACAGCAGGTCAAAGCTGAAGCAGGAAGTAAGTCTGTAAACTGCGATTTTAAGTTTACAACGGAGAATTTGGCTCATCATTTTAGCAGTTCGCCTTCTTTTTGTCCAACTTGTATTTCTGTTTCCAAGCCGTCTGATCATGTCACTGCGCTTTGTTCTCGACCCGTATGGCTCCTCCTCAGTTATAGCATTGCACATATTAGATAACAACATGTACACTTCTTTAACAAATGGCTTTTCAATGCGGCTGAGGCATTACAGAAAACAGTATGTGGCGAAGATCGGACCTGCGAAGCTGTCCCTCTGCTTCGATTGTTACGAAGTCGAGAAGTTAGCGGAGCAAAATGTAATAACTGCGAGGAGGAGGAGGAGGAGGAGGAGGAGGATGAAGATGAGGATGAGGATGAGGATGAGGAGGAGGAGGAGGAGGTCTACACGGACAACGAGCTCAGAGTCCAGAATCAAAAGACGCAAGTATGTCAAACTCAACGGGACATATTCGATGTGTGCATGTCAAGGTTTTTTTTTCTTTCACCAAAAAAGGATGACAACATGTCATCACATATGATGACTTCCTGTTCCTGGCAGCTTACAGTTTTATTTTTATTTTTTTTACAAGCCAGTTAGTGCTTTCAACACATTTTATTTTCTTACTGACTGAAGAATTTGAGCCAGAAACTCAAAAAAAAAAAAAAAAAAATGTAATTATAATAATTTCATTCTCAGTCCTACGAAGCTGTATAAAAAGTATTATTTTCCCCGATTCGTCCTCAGCGTCACGTCTCCAGTGTACCACAGAGCTGTTTACCCCGACGCCACATAGCTGTCACTAATGCAGAACCCGAGCGGGGCCTGAAAAGCCTTTAACAACTCTTGCAACATCCTTGCGTCACCTCGCTGGCTGAAACAGGATCTGGGCGTCGGGCTGATGCCTCCTCACCCCGCAGGAAAAATAAACGTGTTGCCCACCAAACACAGTGGGTGGCACCTCAAAACATTTAAGAAGATAATTAGATTTTTAAGACGGGAGAACGGGAACCTGACAGCTGGTTACCCGCCAACGGGTTCCACGCACTTATGCCAAAACATCCACCAGCGTTCGACTGCGGGCCGTTGGTGATTTCCCATCCCTCCCCGTCCCTTTGATTGTTTGATTGAGGAGGTGGAACTGCTTTCTCTGGCTGCAGGCTCAGTGTGGGAAAATACTTTGTGAGCAGGCAGAGCCAGGCGACATGTGGAGGCAGGTCCAGGCAGGGAGGAGGAGGAGGAGGAGGAGGAGGAGGAGGAGGGAGTGCTCCCAACTCAAATTGCAGCCGAAAGAAAGAAAAAAAAAGGGAATACTTCCTCCGTTTATGTTCGCTTTGGTGGTTTATCTGATGCCTCGTCCAGGCCGACTGACAACATGATGAGAAGAAGATGCAATTCAGACAGAAGTAATTATCGGATCTGGAACATTCAGGACTCTTTGACGAGAGAAAAAACAAAAGCACTTAAGATTTCACTCAAAGGACTGAAGCTGCAACTTAACAGTTCATTTCACGTTTCAGTATCGGAAACATCTCTGTTATTCAGTTTATTATGATAATATAATATGATATAAAATGCAGGAAATCCTCACAGTGGAAAAGTGGATTTTATTTTGCTTAATAAATCTGAATCTAAATCTTTTTTTCCTCGAGAGAGTCTGAATAAATTCTTTGAACTTTATTTGCATTAAAAAAAAATAAAATAATGAAATATATGGACGTGGACAAGTTATCTCTGGATCACATTCAAGAGCTCCCCGGCTAATATCTCTTAATATCAATAAATTGCGAGAACGTCGGATGGAAAATTAAGAAAAATAAGTTCTGAATGACACCTCTATCTTTTTACACCGTAGCCGATCAATACACAATGTATATTTATTACTTTAAATTAGGTTTATGACTCTATCCTAATGATAAGATTATTATTCATTCCTAAATTTAGGATCAATTTCAGACACTGACTGTTCGGCAACCGGCCATCCATCCAGCTCAACCCTGCGCACGTGTGTGTGTGTGTGTGTGTGTGTGTGTGTGTGGTCACCACATCATTCTTTGCAACACAAACCTCATCAGTAACCAGGATTTTTCTGACTACCTACGGGTCAGATTATCCTTAAAAAAATTTTTAAAAAAAATTGGCTGTGGACATTTATTGTCCCCCAGAGCATGAAACCTGGGCATTTTAGTGACCTGCTGACCTTTCACGTGACGCAAGGCCCCCCCCCGTTGTACACAGGAAACGTGTCATCCTCTGAACAAGATTGTGCACAGAATTTAAGAATCAAAAAGAATCAGGACTGAATCCTACATTGTAATGACATTGAAATGAAGAAGTGAAAGCGTGTGTGTGGTGGAGTTAAGAGGAGCGGCTTCAACTCCCTGTGGGTCAACAAAGACACAGCGGTGGTGACGCTGGTGAGTTCCCTAACTTTGCACTGGTTGCCGTTTTTTCCTGTTACTAAACCACCTCCACTACCCTCTCACTCCCGGTGGATACATTGTTCCACCATCCACCCCCAAATCCCATCCCTCCGCCCCCAGCATTGTCCCATAAGCCCCGGCTGCAGCCCAGCCACGGCCCTGGCCATTGTTTCCATCGTACTCTGCTGGTATAAACCGAAGGAAAAAAAAAAAAAAAAAGCACAGAAAGAAAGAAAAAGGGATGAAATTCGAAAAAAAACGGCATCAGAGAGGATCCAAACAAAAGATTGAAAAACAAAAAAAAAATAAAAAATACAAAACAGCAGCAGGGAAAGGATTTAAAAAAACACGGGCACTGTGAAACATATAAAAGCTACTGGAGGAAAAAAAAAAAGAGCAGGAGGAGGAGGAGGGTGGACGAGCCAACGGTGGAGTCTCGGGTGAAATGCTGCAGGTTTGGCACGACTTTACACACCCGAAGCCGCCATCAGGGCACCAATAAACACGACTGACGCACACAGAGAGGCTGTTTGGGTCGTACCAGTTTAAACTGAGGACACACAAAAAAAAAAAAAGAAAAAAGGGACAACAACAACAACAGAAGAGGTTTCTGTTGTTGTTGTTGTCCCCCTTTTTTTTTTTTCCCCTGCCCGACGACCACGACGGCTTCATTTAACATGTCAGTTACCAGGGTCAACAGCAGGAATGTCCTACAGCCGGCCAAGCAGAGCCGCCAACAACGGCCCTTTATCCCCCGCCACGCTGAGAGGTCAGGGGAGATAACTGCCACAACAACGCAGGACAGAAAGAAGAAGAAGAAGAAACTAAAAAATCGGCCCGCCGGTGTCCTTTCCTGACGGCAGCGGCTCAG
Source organism: Bovichtus variegatus (assembly GCA_943593645.1). Taxonomy (NCBI): domain Eukaryota; kingdom Metazoa; phylum Chordata; class Actinopteri; order Perciformes; family Bovichtidae; genus Bovichtus; species Bovichtus variegatus. The sequence goes on along the minus strand of CALSCE010010695.1, from coordinate 2,023,719 downwards.
TTTGACCTCATTTGTAGTTCCAGGCAGGAAACCACGGCAGCCACTGACGAGCACATGAAACCTCAGCCAGTGTCTGCTGAGGGAGCACCACAGGGACCTGGACTCAAACCAGATCAAGCCTGAAAACGATCAGAGCGAGAAAACCCACCAGCTCCAAATGTGCTGCTCGGCTCCCACCGGGAAAATAAACAGGAGACAGAAGAAAGAAAAGAAACTCTCCGAGGAGCTCAGAATTAATTTAAAAAAAACAAAAACCAACCCGGCAGATTTATGACTCAATCAAGCAAATACGACTTTATGACTCAGCATCCTTAATTAAAAATGACAAACTGAAATGGGATCAAAAAAAAAAAAAGGTAGAATAATTGTGTAGGTTTTATATACGTAGCTTTTATAAATAGTAATGTTTTAGGTGCACTGTGGCTGCTTTTCACTCAAGTTCAATCAAAGGTTTGATGGTAAAAAAAACAAAAAAACATTTATTAGTCTTCAGAAGAAGAAGTCTTCACTTCTTCTCCTGCTGACTTGCCTCAGTCCAAAACAACTGGTTTATTCGACAGCCTTGTTATCACAACGGAGTCAAAGATTTTCATGAAAACCATCATGAAGCTTTATTTCGTGCAGTTTCTAAGAGGCCGTCCTTCCCTCCCTCAGCGTCTGCAGCAGTCGGCATTGTACAAGTTAGTTAGTGAGCAACGTGTCTCTATCGGCCAGCGAGCGTTGGGACTCCCTCTCTTAAAGTCCGTCAGCTGCTGAACCTTCTCTTCTGACCCAGACTTCATGTGATGGATGCTGCTCGGCCTCAGCGACAACAAAATATTACCGAAGCAAAACTGCATCCATCGTGTGCAGACGTCATTCAGACGAGTCCAAACTCAAAGGAATACGAGAGCACTTCAAATAAATAAAAAATCCTCCAAGGATAAAAGGCCTTCACATAATATGCACTGTGCAAAAATCTATATTCTGTGCAATATCATATGTTCAACAGTCTGTCTACTATATTTTGTTGTTTCCTTTAGAATTATATTTTTCTAGCGTTAACTTATTTATCATATCTTGCATTTTCTTTTTTCTCCTTCGCTGCTGTAACACTGCACGTTTCCCCACTGTGGGACGAATAAAGCATTATCTTATAAAAAAAAAAAAAAAAGGTTTAATATCAGAGAGACACTGCTGCATCTGCGTCTGTCTATGCTGCAGATCTGATAAAGAATAAAGAAAGAAATCAAGAAAAATCTTAATAAAAAGAACTTGAACTTTATAAAACACGTTTTCCTGATTCCTCCTGAATCCACAGGTCAACTTCAAATTGCCTCTTAAGTTAAATCTAGTTGACGGTAATTTCTCAGATCACCTGCGCTGGTCTTACTGTTTTACTGATGACGGGAACAGCACATCCGTCAGACAGCGAGAGACGGAATGAACAGCGGAAGCAGACAACGTCCGTCGGAGAACACCGGACCCGGGTCACAAAAACACAACACCAGTGGGAGACAAACTTTTCAACTCACCGGCCACGCGAAGCTGAACGGCAACACGATCCTGGCTTTGTCGCTCTTGCCGTTGCGTAAAGAGAAGGTGTTCCCGCCGAGCACGGGCGTGGAGGCGGTGCCGAAGCTGCAGGGCCCGGCGGAGGACACCTTCAGCTGGTACTCCTTGAGACACGCCCGGAAGTAGGTGTCACATTCGTCCGCCGTGCACCGCCGATCCGCCGCGTCCCGGGCTCCGTCGCAGCAGGCGCCCGTCTGCAGCTGACCGTTGACGTTCTGCATCGACAAAACCTGAAGCTCAAAGTGTCCTGAAGCTGAAGAAACCTGCAGGGAGGGTTTGACAGGTGAGTTCACAGCAGGGAGAGGAACAAAGGAATGGAAACGAGACTCGAGAGCCGACCCAGGATCAACACGGGGCAGACGATCAGACTATAGCTGCAGGTCTCACTGTCTGTTTGTCCAACACCCAACATGTTGCGTTCACTGTCAACTCCCTTTTTGGGTCAAACTATCCTCAGAAGCAGATCCGACTGTTGTTGGATTGAGTCTCTTGTATTGAGAATGTACCCAAAGCCCAGGTTTCTCTGTATCGGGACTGAAAAAGTCAGATCGCAACGTCCCTAATGTGGAAATATCAAATGACTAAGTAAGTTATTTGCACAGGAAACAAATGAATGAAGGCAAAAAGTAACATTTGATAGTGGAATCCTAAAGATGCTTTAACCTCTTGAACTGTGATTTTCCCCTAAAATCCCTCCTGAAGCAACGTTAAATAGGCAACGCTACGTTCTAGAGACACATTAGCAAAAAAAATGGTGAAAGATGAAGCAGCACAGGTCGACAAATCCTGACTTTTAGTCTCTAGCATAGGTCAAAATGCTCGATCCTACATTTCCCACGATGCAACTCAATAGAATCCATCGTTAGACTTCTCATCCATGTTGAACGCGCACGTCTTTCAAGCTCCAGCACAGTTTGAAACGCGGCCTTTCAATGTGTCGCTTTAAAAGTCCAAGCTCACTGCGACATCATCGGGGGACATGTCCTCGGACCTCCAGAGACACAGCGGACATCACACACTTTCTTCCCCACGGGCTGAGTGGTACTCTGCATGACAAGTAAACTGAACCTGTGTGAAATCAGTGGATTTGTCCCTTTAAAAGTTATGTATTACAATCTCATATGTTCACATCGTTGCAGCTTAAGATACTTTGCTGTTTTACGTCTCGTTTTAGACACAATGATCCAAAAGTTACGCCTGAAATACGTGGCATCTTTGGGATCTCCGCTAGAATTTAAAACCAAGTTGTGCAAAACAACATGAATCTGTAAAGAAAGCATGAAGACAAAGCTGCAACTATCAACTTGATGTATCCGTTAGTTTAAATCGATGAGAAATAAATCAACGTTCAATCCTCAAGCAAAAGCATCGAGTATTTTCTGACTCCATCTTCTTCAATGTGAAGATTTGCTGCTTTTCTCCGTTTTATATAAATTGTTTTAATTGCAGATTTCAACCTGAATGCTTTTTTTCCCCCTCGACAAGCTTCAAAAAAAAAGGACAGCTACGCGTTCTGTCCTGGAAACTTTTAAAGATCAAATAGAAGCAACGAGAAGTCTGCTTAACTTAAGAATACCAGGTGAAAGTGGGAGCACATGCAGTTGTTGAAGGAGTGTGGTGTCACAGAGTTCAACTGCTGCAGGAAACTCTGCGTTCTGGATACTTTTACTTTACGACTTCAGCGTTCCCTGCAGGACCTCATTCACTCACAGCTCACATTGGAAACTGATTACCATAAAAAGCAAAAGAATGATTGTGATTAACAAAAAACCTTGTCAAAGTAAGACCAATGATTGCTTTCAACAACAGTTTGTGGCCGTGGCAATGCATGAGCCCAAAACACAGTCCATGTGTGACCCAAAATCTAATGGAATTTAGATCCTTATGGAGCAAGAGTCCCATAAAAGTGACTTATTTAAGCATACAACTGTGACTATGAACTAATGGTCCTTTAAATTGCCCAGTTAAAGTCCAAACTTAAAGTTAAAACTCCTGAATCACTAATATTAGAGAAGAGGAGCGAAAGCAACATTTTGGTTTGCAAATCTTGTTTTTTTTTTACCACCTTAAAAGTCAATTACTGTAGCACGACTCACCTTTATGTGAAGAATGTTTTAAGGTCAATTCATTTTTAAATGTAAGTATCATCTTTGCTTGTGCTAAATGACAGAGCTACACCTCAACTTTCATTTACTTTGAAATCCAAAGCAAGGTTAATAACATCATATCACATCATTCAATATCATTTTATTCCTGTTGGTTCAATGTAAGAGCAGAATGAGGAGCATTTAGGACATTTACACTTCTTAATTCAGCTGTTAAAAGTGACTTTCTCCACATTTCATCATAATAAATATATACATATATATATATATATATATATACACACACATATATATACACAAGTGAACGCTTTGATAAAGTATTAAAAGTAGAAAAATGTGAAAGGTTTCAGCTCACGTTTACGTGACACAACAACTTTTCTCAAACTTTGCAGAAAGTAACTGCTGATTTATAAAGAAGGTGAAATCAACATCATTTCATCCAGAGCACGAGAGAACGATGTTTTCCATGTTTCGGTCTTTTTTGCCCGCATCACAGCTGGTTAAATATGAAGTTAAATAGCACAAATATCAGCGGGAGTCTGGTGTACCTGGATGCGGGCGGAGAGCAGCAGGAGCTGGAGGAGGAGGACCGAGCTCCGTGTCGCGGTCATGCCGGCGGCGGGTTGCTGCCTCGCGGCTGTCGGTGCTCAGAGATAGTCGGTGCGTCCCGCTCCGGGTTTATTCCCCTCCGGATGGGACATGCACAGCTGCAGCTTTTCGTCCCAGAAAGATCTCCACAAAGTCCGGACAGAAAAGATCCGTCCCTTCGTCCTTCCTGCACGGAACCTTTTGTCTGCTATTGTCCTGTTTTTTTTTTTTTTTTTGGTTTTTTTTTTTTTATGTTACTGCTTCCACTAAACGCAGCTTGCAAAACCGACTGACTGCAGCTGAAGCGCGGACAGCACTTTGATCGGCCTCAGAGGAGGCTGGGTAATATCCACCGACACGGGGCGGGGCTTACTGCAGACCCCGCCCACTGCTGAATATTAATGAGCAGCGGTTTGTTTACAGTCAGTTCACACGGAGGTGCAGAAGTGCCTTTACACTTAGAGTCCAAAAAACCCCCAAAACTGGCATGAGATGAGTTTAACGTCTGAATGATAATTATAGAAACAGAAGAAGAAGAAAGTAAAGTCCTGCTGAAGATGGCTGTTTAAGTTATTACTCAAATACTGGGCTTATTTCTCACATTTTCTGTAACTTTCTTAGTCATTTTGCAGTCGTGCTGCAGGTTGTACGGTGGCTCAGAAATGTCAAACACAAACCAAATGATATTTTTACCTTAATGCACAGAATCCATAATGTACTGATTCTTAAAAGCCTGAACAATGCTACATTTCTATTTCTACAAAATTAATTGTATGCAAAATATAAAGAATAGCTTCTTTTTTTTTTTTAATACATCTTAAGTTTTTGTTGTTTTTTGTGTTGGTTGCAGGTTTGTTGATAAGATTTAGCATCTTTTGTTTTGTTTATATGTTATACATTAAGAACATTGAAATGGTGTCTTTAAAAACCTCTTTCAGTGGCTCCTTAATAATAACTCGCAAAAAAAACAACAATACATTTATTAAACAAATGAATGAAGGTCCTTATTTCATCGCTCTGTGTAAAAGGAACAACTTTCAAAATAAAAGCCCTGGAACAAGTCATCCACAAATTCCTACTTTCAAAAAAACACCTGATGATGTCACATCAGCACCACCTTCATTACTACCAATCATCATCATCATCATCATCTAGGTTTAACGTCACTTCCCTAAACACACTTATACAAACTTTGTTTTTATTATATTTACCACATTTAATCTTTATTTGCTGTCTTTTCACTTTTTATGTTTCTCATTCTGTTCTTGAACATTCTGTTTTGTTGTTGTTGTTTTTTTATCCCTATAACAAATAACCGTTTATTTATTGTAATTATGTGGCTGAGAAAAAGCAGAATAATATTCAGGTATTTAAAAAACAAAAATATAAAAATGACCCAAACATTATTCGGTGAAAACGTCACGACACTCAGAGTATTTCTGTTCCAGCATAGCGATCAAGTTTTAAAGCAAAGAATGAAACATACACCAAACATTGATATTTTAAAAATATTTTACTTTATATTCATTATATTTAAATTGTATTAATTTAAAGAGCCATGGAGACAGCAGAAATCAATAAATGTGTGGATGAACATACTCAAAAAAATAATGAAAAATACATTCAAATACAAATATATTCATCATCGACAAAAATGCCCTACTGTATAATACAAAACATGAGATAACGACAAAAGATTATGTAAATCTCGAGCGACGTACCTAAATGTGCCAAACGTGGGGAGTGGAGGAATGAAAGGAGGCTGTGGGGGGGTGATGGGAGGAGAGGGGGGGGGGGGGGGGGGGGGGGAGGCGGTTGAGGTGGTTGATGTTTCATGAAATAGAGCCTGAGCGACAGAACAAAGGTGGCCTCCTCTTTATTCTCAAATTAGAGCAGCTGGGCTCTTTTCCCTTGAGGAGCCCCATGAATAGATTATTGGACTGCTGTCACTGAAAGAGAGACAAAACACTCCCCCCTCCTCCCTCACCCTCACCCGCCCCCCACCCCCCCCTACCGCGCGCCCCCCCCCCCCCCCCCCCCCCCCCCCCCCCAAAAAAAATCCCCAGGACCTGATCCGGACGGGCTTGAGGTTTGAGACGTCCTCTGGTCATGCAGACATTTTGGACGAAGCTTTCTGTGCAATGATCCATTTTCCTGCTCCAGCTTGTAGCTTCTCCTCGTCTGCCGGCGGTTGCACAACAAATAAATGAAGTAAAATCAAAAATATCATAAAACTAAATCTCATTGACCACATGTTTCCTCTCTGACTGTGCTTCTGCCCTGTCGGCACAAAGCAAAAAAAATAAAATAATGATCCCACAAACTGCACTGGCTGATTTTTTTAAAACCAGTAAATCCACCCGCAACAAATGAAAGGACCGGCTTGAAGCACAGCGGTGGAACTTCTCTGCATTTCTCTCAATGACGCACACACTGATGAAGGCAGAGCTCTAAACGTCCATGTGTGTCACATGAAGACCACCGGACACCAGCGACTCGTCCCGCAAAGCATTGTGGGAAAGCAGGGAACGCAAGAAAAAGGGAGGGGTTTCTATTGTTGAAAACTTTATGCAAATACTATGCAAAATTCACCTGGAACGACTTTATTTATCAGGAAAACTTACAGTTGAAGAGGAAGTTAAGTTTTCACCTGCAGTGGAGGAGAAGTTTATTATTACAGACTGCGGGATCTTTTTTTATTTTTTTTATTTAGTCCTGTGTCAAATTACCTTGTTAGTTTTTTATAATATTACGTCAACCTCTAGTTTAAGTTGACTAAAAATCTGGGGAATTTAGCCTAATCTTAGTTAAAGAAAATGTAACAATACCAGTTGGTTTTCAATGAAAACTGTTGAAATTTTTGTCTTTTTTAGTCATCAGATGACATTGAACTCTTCGGTCAAGCTTGTTGTGTTTGTTGACTTTAACTTAAGTCAGGAAGTTACTCCGAGTTCTCCTGGTTGTGGGAAACGGAACCAAATAAAATAAAATAATATTTAAACTTTTTTTTGTCAAGGAAAAAAATAGAGAGATTTTCTGTATAATTTTTATTTTTTAAACTACATTTAAGTCTTGTATTTTGCATTTTCATATTTCTCATGTTGATATCATCACAGTCGGTGTTTAAAGACAGTATTTTTACAGTGTAGGTATTTAGTACTTAACTCAAGAAAAAGATCTGAATATCTATCTCCTATATCTAAATACATTTATTGGCTTTAATCGCTGATGAAATAAATAATTGGCCTCCCAAATAGGGTTTGATTTGATGAAAATCTAAAGGATTTTACCTGCAATGATGTAAAAAATGTCAAATGTATTGTTTTTGTGAGCGATGCTACTCTTAAAATCTATCTTTTACGTCTTCTGTAAGATTTTCTCTCTCATCTTTTCGACTCAGTGGATTTAGGTATTTATTCAACACTGAGCCTGTGTTGTGACCTTTGACCCTGGACCTTTTTTCTACTTGTCGTTTGTGAAGTTAATGAGGCAAATGTCATCCATCTGTCTCCCTCCCTCTATGCTTCTGCGGACAGGACAGTAGTTGCAGTATAAAAGTAAACCCGCGCTACGAGGACGGCGGTGCATCCAGTGAATGAATAACCAGCTCTGCTCCGTGAGGTCAGCTCCTCCTTCTGTGTGAAAACGTCCCACTCCCTCTGTCCTCCTCTGTCTCCGACCCCGAGGTCGACGGCGTGGGGAGGAACCGAGTGTTTCGAAACAAACTCCTCGAAAACCGCAAAGGTTCACGAGCGGCCAGCAGCTGCGCTCTGCTGCTTCACCACAGTGACTCGTCTGGTTTAACCGCAGCAAGTCGAGACTCAAGCCTCCTCCTTTCTTTACGTGTATCGTTGTTTATTTTTTACTTGATACGTCTGGTGATACGCTCCATTTTTCTTATTGTCAACAAATCATACTATTACATCCTACTGACGAGTATGGTGTGTGTAGCCTGATGCGTCTTCTTCCTCTGTGCCGTAGAGCTCCATCGTTGTCCAAAAACTATTAAAAACACATCAGTGAGTCTCACTGCTGCACTGACATGTTCCTTCACGATGAACACACACACTGTAGTTTATTTTGACTCGATCACACACACACACACACACCGTCCTGCTGCCACGAATACTCACTAGGGCATTAAATGTGGATTAATCCGCCGCTGAAAATAGTCCCCGACAAATGCACTGTTTCCTCCTTAAAAATAAAGCAGCTGTTTTAGGAAATTACTGGGACTTTTAAAAAGTTTTTATGTTACTATATATTTGTGTTTTTAAAGATTTATGTCTCTTTAGTGGGAGCCAGTGGCCTTGGAGCTGAGAGCCACAGACTCAGCCTGGTTTCCTTAAAATTACGTTCCCATACAACTAAACTTATTCGTCAATTATGTCTCGAGGGAAACATATTTTGTCCCGAATTTTTGTTTGTTTTTGACACATCACAGATGCGATACGTACAGACATACTTATTTTAAGCCAAACCATTATATATTTTTTCGAAAACCAACTAGTTTTCTTTCATTTTGGTTTTGTTTTGTTTCAATTTACGTGTGTTTGAAACTGCGACCGTAATCCGGGGCAGAAAACTTGTTTCCCTCAGAATGGGAACGTCATTGTGTAGGATAAAGGTTTGCTTTGGGCCCGGACGAGAGATTTGTTGATAATAAGGAGAAAAGTTTGAAAAAGAAATCAACAATAAAACTTCACCTCCTGCGAATCATTAAACCCTAACGACAGAAGAAGAAAAAAAACACGACTTCATGTCCTCCATATGCAGAAACTAAATCAGGAAATCGGGAACCTTTGCTAAATTTTTATCTCAGAAAAGTCTTCTTCGTTAACTAAAAATGCGTCTGTGTTCCTCAAACTAAAACACTTTAAAAAAGTATGTTTTTGTCTTCGGTGCTGACGCTCAGGTATCGTATTGACACTCTTATTGAGAAATGAGCAGTTCTGACCTGAGCATCATAAACCGTGTGCAGACTGAAGCATCTCTTCCTCTGCCTCTGTTTACTGACAGATGCCTCACTGTCCTCAGTTGTGTTTGAAGGAAACGTAATTAGATGAAGCTGCTCTTTGCTTTGTGAAATGAAGCAGCTCTGTAAACAGCAGCGGCCCTCACTTGATTTACTGTGACGTCAGTTCAAAACCCAGTATGAGCTTTAAAATAAAAGAGTAGTTAGAGTTTAGATTCCTGTGAATAGAGGCTGTAAACGTGTGAATAAAGAGCCCCTTTATTCTCTCACATACATAAACACGGATGTGTCTATGCGCTGGAGAGAGATTCACTAACATTTTAACAGACACACAGTTTGTTTGTCACAAAGAATTACTTTGATATAATTTGAAATAATGTTGCGCTTTGGCAAATACATGTGTACTATTTCATCACTAATGGGTGAAAACAGAAGATCCCCAATGTGAGATTTAAAAAAACATTCAAATATTCAATCATAACATCATTCAAATATTTTTAATTGTTCATTACAACAATAAAATACCAGAAGTTTGGTACTAATACTGAAACAATACTTTTTTAAATTTTTTTAAATCATTCAAATATTTTTAATTGTTCATTACAACAATAAAATACCTGAAGTTTGGTACTAATACTGAAACAATACTTTTTTAAATTTTTTGAAATCATTCAAATATTTTTAATTGTTCATTACAACAATAAAATACCTGAAGTTTGGTACTAATACTGAAACAATACTTTTTAAAAATTTTTTAAATCATTCAAATATTTTTAATTGTTCATTACAACAATAAAATACCTGACGTTTGGTACTGAAACAATACTTTTTTTTCTTTTTTTTATTCCATTTGGAAAAATTACAAAAATGTCCTTCTACAAAACCTTCATTAGCTAATAACAAAATAAAATACAGTCTAAAACTAGGAAAGGTTTTAACGAGGAACTATGTTATATATATATATACATATATATATATATATATATATATATATATATGTATATATATGTAACAATACTGTGAATTGGACCAAACATTCAATGTCATCTTTCAGTATTTAGCAGTTTTAAGATACTTGATGCTTCAGACATATTTTAGTCGGTTATTGACGTTTGACGTCGTGAACTCCACCGATACTTCACAGTTATAGTTTTTGGGAGAATCAACAAATACAAACATTCAGAAATTGAACTTTCCAAACAAATGTTGCAGCAGCTGATCAGCTTGTTTGTTTTGGTGAAAGCTGTGAAATACGCTGAAACTTTGAGACGAATCCGCCGGCTGATTAATGTGATTTCTCTCTAATAAAACCTCCATTATTGTGTTTCCTCACACTCTCACACTGACAGTGAAAACAGAGATGTTATATTGTTGATTACAGACACCACAAATATGTTTTTGTTAAATTATTTTTTTAAACATTTTTCTTTCATAGCCCAATTTCTTACAGAGCTCACAATCCATTATTTCTAATCAAATTCAATACATTTACCTGAATCTGAAACATACAAGGAAATAGAAAAAGTAGAATTCTTCTTTGTGGCAGGAAAACGTATATCGCTCACTAAGAAAAGAGTCGTATTTTACATGACGCGTGAAGGTTTGGTGACGAGTTTACAAATCAGGAATGATTTCATTCGTAGTATTCGGTTGAATAAACAGACTTGTTGTCAGATTAATGTTTGCACATGTTGGATTACTGACAGTGGGGTGTTTTTTTTTCTTCTTCAGGTTTTATGATATTTTGACATGTAATTCTTACAGCATGTAAATAACCATAACTGGAGTTTAACAGTCGAAGGACCGCACTTATTTGTTTCCAAGTCTCTTCCCTCAGTGGAAACTCGCTGCAGGACTGAAGACAGACGAACTTCTTCCCGACTTGGCCAAATTTTTAACCATGTTGGTTGTGTCGGGGCTTGTAAAAACTGCAGCTGTGGTTGGTGTTGGTTGGTGTTTCCTTCATATTGACACATCAGCTCACATGAATCATCCTACGGTGGCCTGCGGGGGACGGTTCATTCAGTTTTTGCCAACTCAGCATGTGAACCGAGTCAAGAACAGTCGAGGCGCTTGGTCAGATGTGACGTTTGAACCTTTTTAACTCATTTACTGTAGTTAAAGAAATACAGGCGTGGGTTTCATTTTTCCTCCATTTCTCTTTGTTTTTATATGACGTCAAATGTTATGAGGCAAGTAATCACATGTGGATGTTGATACGAATAAGATGCAAAGGCTTCTTGTATAAACGGCACACGAAGACAGCGCGGATGTGAAAAGCTGTTCCCTCCGCACCAACCGCTTTCAGATCAGCTGATGTTTACTTTCGCGGTTTGATGCAAGTCGTATCAGGAATCTTCTCAGCGTGCGACGTGGAAAACTTGGCAGAGCTCCATCCTCAGTTCGTGTTCATTTGCAGGCCTTCTGCAGCGCCTTTCTTCTGGGCAAAAGAAAACACTCACACAGGCTCAGAGCCGCGGCGGCACATATTTAGGCCAACGGTATCTGTGTCAGCCCTCAGCAGGAGGCCGCAAATCAGAGAAACTCTTCTTCTTCTTCTTCTTCTTCTTCTTTTATATTGACCTGTTTATGTTTGTTTGTGTTATGACGTGCGGTTTTCTTTTTCTTTTTACTCAGTTTCTTCTTAGATTTGAATTTAAAACAGACACTAAAGTTATTAAATGTTTCAAGCCTGTCTCGTTTTTGTCTCAGCGGTTACGGTTTACATTTTACACCGTGAGACGGTCACATATGTTGTAGACGTATAGAATTTAAAAACTTTACCCAAGCTGTAAACCAACTTTGTCTGAGTGTGACCCATCGTATCGTCGTGTGCAGTTCAGCAGACAGATACTGCAGCTGCTGTGCGTGTTTTTCACTTTCACAAAAGATGATAATAATCTTGTTTCTGGACAAACGGAGTCAAACCTTCCGACACGTGAGGGTCAGTGTCGCCGGTAGAAATTAAAACTTCATCATCAGGAGTTTTTAACTTCCTTTCTTCAACAAAGCCACATAACATCTGCTCTGCGCTGCTCTGTCACCCAGCTGGTTAACCGTCTGTGTGGTTGCTGGAATTGAAGCGATATGAAGAACTGTTTTATGTGCCCGCCCACACGGATAATACACCAATCAAATTACAGCTCAGAGTGTGTCAATCGAAACCAAGCGGCAACGTCTGCGCCTGAAAAGTAAAGCGAATGCGCGGGAAGCGACACCAAGAAGTCCAGTTGTACAGAAATCTATGGAGACCTTTTGAAGGGAGCCTCAAGTGGACATTTGAGGAACTGCAGTGTTTGGCAAAGTACAAATATCAGTTTCTGTAGCTTGATCTTTAGGCAACTGTCAGTGATGGTGGGAGGGAAGCCAGGGAGGGATCATGCTTTATTTTTAATAAGCTACTCTCAGGTTCTCACACTGCTTTCAGTGAACACACCGCTTTACCGCTAAGCATGTTTATTCGTAACAATCACTGGTATTAAACCATTTGACCTGACTGACTAAATACATCTACGTCCAAAAAAAGAAAACAGCACACAATGAACCGCTGTAATTACCACAGGCTCTTTCTTTGCATTGTTCTGGTGTCCCTGACCTTTGTTATGGCAGCAACGAAGATTATCATTATGCAATTTCACTGGAAAGACAAGCCCATGTTCCCCAGAGTGGCTGTGGTCGAATGAATGTGCTGAACTGAATGTAACAGCTGGAAGAAGACCAGACTGGTCGGCTCACCGCTGCCAAGAACTCAAATCAGTTCAGGATCTGTCAGTCCAATGCGGATGAACACAGTTCAAACTAAATGTACAAACTTTTCTTCAGCATGTAGCCGCAGCAGAAAGCCTCTCAAACTACGCAGAACATCGAAGACTTTTGCAGTATGTAATATATATTAACATATTATCTGTCAGTCCATACAAGACGATAACCTGGGAATAATATTATCCTATTCTGTCTCTGACCTGTGACTTTTGTTATCAATTATTAATAATAATAATCATCATTTAGTTATCAATCAGGCCATCCTGTTCCAGTTTTAAAATGTATTTCTATGTTGACCATTTCACATCTTCTACAAAAAGTAGAAACCCAAAAAATCTGCGTTTGTTCAAATACTTTGATTGTTATATTATATATATGGATGTTTATCTTCTGTCCTTCAATAATTGGTATTTTAACAGAGATAAAAATAGTATAATTTGATAATTGAACTACAACGGCGCCATTGGGCTCTAAACATTCAGGGAACCCGTTTTTCCTTGGGCCTCTACAGTCTATTCAGTGGTCAGATTAAATAGGTCTGAACTGTGACTTGTCAGTCCACATTATGTTCATCTGATATTTCTACTGTCAAGTTTGAAGAACGGTCACATCTGCACACATTTTGATGCTAAGCTTCCAGTTTCTTTTACCAATGACTCAGTGAACTGGTTGATCTGAGGTATATTTTATAAGTATATTTTATAGGTATATTTTATAGGTATATATACATTTCCACTGCATGGTTCGCCCGACTCGATTTAACGTCTGCACTCCTTCAATTGTACGGCATAGTGCACGGTGTATTTTGCAGGCTGGCTTTTAAAAGAAAAATCTGGTTCGAGTGGATAAAAAAAATTGAGATTGCTTCTAATGTCGCTCGGCGTTAAAAAATGGCGAGTTTGCGCAGGATGTCTCCGTGTTGGGCTAGTGACGGTGCTCTCTGAGCAACCAGTGGTCTGCGGTGTTTTCCCTCCACCTCCTGGTATCGGCTCAGTTTGCTTGGAACATCGACCGAAGTGATGCCTAAAAAAATACCAGGTACAAAGAACCAGCCGGTCTTTTTCTTTGTTGAGAAATTCTGCATTTTTGACACATTTCCAACGTGATACTGACTCTGGACTCTCATCCCTAACTGTCCTACCAGACGGGAATGGAATAAAATTTAAAAAAATGTCCTGACAGCTTCAGGTGTGAACATGAGTGACAGGAGAGGATCTGTGACCTCAGATAACCCCAACTGTCTGCTGCCAATAGAGAGGAAGACCAACTGAGGGAAATGGTGGTTTTCGTACTGGAGATAAATTGACATGCATTCTTCTTCCTGAATCAGAACTAAAACTGTCTAAAACACACACACTCAAACACACACACCTTACTGACTCCTCTAGTATGTTGGAGATGAGCGGAGGGATAAAAATGTTAACTTAATAAAAAGGGAGAATCGACCTTCTGTCTTTCCTAAGGATGCGTGTCTTTCCCAGAATCCACTGTGGCCGCAGACACAAGCCCTCTCTCTGTGTCGGCATTCCCACCATCAGTAATCACATGATGGATGACTGCGTGGGAACTGAGATTTGCAGACACACTAACACAGGAATAACCTGAACACAACACAGATGGGCTCAGTGTTTAAAGTCTACAGCTGCTGCCGTTCAGCAGGGCACCTCACTTCACTGCTAATACCTTCAGGAACGTTACTCTCTGATCAAGTTCACATGTCTCACACCGTCTCGTCTGCTTCTACTGCACTTAGCGACCTCCTACGTTTCCCAGAATGCCTTTTGAAAACCCTCAGAGAAGATACATGCTCTCGTTGCAGTCAGTGTGCATCATCACATGTGTAGTTATGTAACCTTCAGGCAACCACCTGATTCTCTCCAGGTCATCAGGACACGATTCACCCTCACAAGAAACAAAGACGGCGATAGGACAAGAGAGAGAACCAGAGAAACTGAACCAGAAACAGAGGTTAAACCAGCAAGAGAGAACCAGAGAAACTGAACCAGAAACAGAGGTTAAACCAGCAAGAGAGAACCAGAGAAACTGAACCAGAAACAGAGGTTGAACCAGCAAGAGAGAACCGGAGAAACTGAACCAGAAACAGAGGTTAAACCAGCAAGAGAGAACCGGAGAAACTGAACCAGAAACAGAGGTTGAACCAGCAAGAGAGTGATTGAGAAAAAAAAAAAAAAGAGAAAACCATGTGAGAGAATCAGTACATTAGAACCAGAGAAAATTAGAGGTAACTAAATTAACCGCTTCACTGTTTTATGCTGCGGATTACTTCCATGTCTGTCCAAAAAATAATCACTTCATGATGTTATCCTATTAGACATTTGTGTGAACTTGAAATGCAACTAACAAATTCCTGAGTTATGCCAAAAACGTGCTTTGTGAGGTCACGGTGACCTTTGTCCACCAAATTGAGTTCATTCTTGAGTCTAAGTGGACGTTTGTACCAAATTTTGAAGATATTTCCTCCATTTAATCACAAGATATCGCTTTCACTAGACTGGAAAGGACGAGAGGTCACGGTGACCTTTGACCCCAAAAATACAATCAGTTCATTCTTTAGTCCGAGTGAAACCAGGAGAGATCCAACGAGTGAGGACGAGATGTTAACAGGTGAGATAACTACAGCCGGAGAAGCATCGAGCGAGCCTGAGAGGGGAACAATAGAGAAAACCAATGGAAAACCGCGGAAGAAACAGTGGGATGAACCAGTGAGTGTCAATCAAGAGTCGATCATTTCAGTCTCGCAGGATGAATCAGAGGAGTTTGTCACAGACTCGAGTGACAGTCATATTACATATGCAGCTGTAACAGGGATGACCACATTCGGAAGTTTAAAAACATGAGGCTCCACGGTTTGCTTGTTTCCTGACAGCGTGGAGACCCAGCAAAACTGTTTTCCCTGTGTGCGTATGTGAGAGAGAGAATATGCAGGAATGTGCTGTAATTATGCAGCACAATGCTTTGATCCACTGTGGAGCTCTGGGATACTTCATGTTCGTCTTTCAGTCTCTTTGTTTTCTTCCTTCTCTTATTTTATCTGTCTCTGAACTGCACAACCAGCCAAGTTTTAGTTGATGTCATCAGTGGATCAGCCGGACATGGAAGAGTCTTTATTATTTGTTTGATTGTGTGCTTATTTGTTTGATTATTTTGTATTGATTTATTACATTAGCCTAACTTAAAACTGAGTGACTGAGCCTCTTAATTTTTCTCCCAGTCAGAGCTGTCGACCTTGTAAACACAAAATCATTGTTGGTCCATTACATTTAAATTAAAGAGAAATTACAGTATTCTTCCTAATCACTAAGTAAGTAAGTAAGTAAGTAAGTAGGCAAGTAAGTAAGTAAGTAAGTAAGCAAGCAAGCAAGCAAGTAAGCAAGTAAGTAAGTAAGTAAGCAAGTAAGTAAGTAAGTAAGCAAGTAAGCAAGTAAGTAAGTAAGTAAGCAAGTAAGCAAGTAAGTAAGTAA